>JARFJB010001808.1:762500-847500 GCA_036346205.1 Vesta saturnalis | reverse complement strand
TTTATTACATTACTAATCATTATTTTCTCAGTTATATTTATGGAAATAAAAGTTTGAATCAAGGTGAAATGTTTGCAGACGTTTGAGATATTGATATTAAAGTTTCACACAATAGTTTAATGGAACTTAACTTCCAAATTACGCACCGATCGTTACGACCGTCTCATTTTAGGATAAAGAACGTGATTTCGTATTTAAGAATTAATAGGTTCAGTTATTATTTTTATGAAATTGAGTGTTCTACATTTATATAGGATTATTGCTGGTTATTATAAGTGTTATGCCATATTTATACGGGAGTGAAGCAAATAGTTGGAGTAGGATTGACAATATTTTGAACTTGTGTTTCAAAAGGTGCTTATAGGAAATGATTACATGCAAATATTTTGCGATTCACGATCTCGCAAGATCAACATCTAAGCTTAAGATTATTTTGCAGATAAGTTTAGATCGTGGTGGCACTCTTAGAACATTTATCTCCGAGTATGAGCTTGGCATAAGGTAATTGTAAGGTGTTTTAAGTCAAATTTTAGCCATTTTACGCCTTATTTCAACCCCACCTATTTCCATTGCAGTTAGTCGGCACACTACATTTCCAAGCCCTAAACGACTCTAGTGTGTAACACTGGGTATATGGATACATTCAAGATTGAACTGGTTCTGTGCTCATGCTTGTATTTAAACATGTTGCTATAAAACTAACTTCTATAAATGTAATGTACGTGGGGTTAATTGATAAAGTTTACCGGTTTGACATTATTATCTGTAATACACCACTTTAGTAAGAACCCTACCCTAAACCACTGTGTTCAGTTGGCATATTCGCTTATTCTGTTACGGAATTAGTTGTAGCATTAGAACCATATAAGATCAAATTCCTGAGTGGTACACTAAAGTGTAATTTCCCTACGTTAAACATTAGCAGGTAAGCTAGGAAAAGGGTAAAAACCACAACTAAACCGACATTTAATTGAAAAAAATTCCTACCAAACCTTTCTTACAATCATGATCACTATACATTAAAAATAAGTCAGTAATCATTTAGAAATGTTTAAATACACTTACCCACAGTAGTTAGTAACATGTTGTCTAATAGAAGTGCTATTGCAACTATAACTAGCACGAGGCGGCGAGACTCTCGGCAGCGTTGCACCCAGCCGCCCAGGCGCGTTCCCGCCACCCATTCATTCAACACCGTCATGTTGATTTAGTCTGAAATAGAGAAACAACCAATTTAAATTTACATAAGTGTTAGGAAGATTCCACAAAATGGCTAAATTAATTTTTTTTCAGTAGAAGTAGCAGAACGTTTTAATTTTTTGTTTAGTGCATAACAAAATTATATAGAAGTAAACAAATCTATTATTATAAGTTTTGTTATGAAGCTCAAAAGTAAATATGCAATCAAAAGTTTTTAAACAAACCTAATTTATAACTTTCAAAGGATATCTTTTTACAGACAACGTAATTTGAAATTCACAAATAAATAGCTAAGATAGAGAAAAATATATTTTGTGCTTCGGTCCGACAATACTAACTTTCTAAACTCATTATTGCAGATCTAGGCTGGCAAAACGTTAAAACATCAAATTTGGCACCACTGATGTTTCATACCTGAGCATTTGCTGACAACTGACATACACATTATAGCTGTTCAGCACGTTGATCTTCAGTACTCTCAACATAACTTAAAATATGATGGCATCAGCAAAGACAATGTGAAAACAATTATCAATGAATTAGAAACGTCAGCACAAGAAAAATTGTGTATCACACGTCTAAAAGCTATTTTGCCTGTTTCCACCCAACAATACTAATTTTCTAATCCTAAAAATTGTCTAGGAATACATCATTTCAGACCTAGGCGGTAAAACAATAATATTTTTAGTTCAGCAACACTGGTTTTTCATACATGCACATATACACATTCCAACATAACCTAAAATATCGTAGCGTCACCAAATAAAAGTTACAAAACTATTTCTGATAAATTCCCAGAAACTAGTTTTACGAGTCTTAGCATTTGTTGGTCTCAGTCGACTCCTCTGTCTACAGTTCTGCTCATATTCACACAATCGTCGTTTCTGTTATAGTTAGTTATACAAATAGTTATTGTGAATATTCGCTGTTACATCCCTCGGCTAGAACTCGGCCCGCAATTACACCCGCAAACCTGTAGTTTCTGACTTATTGCATTTATTATATCATGAAAAATTAGGTCTATTTACCAAATTTAACTTTTCACGTTATTTTACAAAATAAAAGTTACATACGTAAAAGCGATATATAATTGTTATGATTGATTTGAAGTTGACCGTTGAACAACCATACGTTATTTTTTTGTTGATTGACTGTCCGTCCTAAATGACTGCAATATGTAAGTTCTACAGCTTGGCATACGATCGAATCCAGTGGGTGTCCGATTGACGCTTATTCAGTTCCCTATACTTCACGATATAGGATCGTGCTCTACTTCAATTATTCTCATAGCGACTGTTGATCGTATATATTTGGAGAATCTGTAACATGTAAACAGATGTAAGAAGAAAAGTTCCCCGAGTGGATGCAGTTCGCTGATTTCGAGTACATAAAAATACAATGAAAGTTTGGGTTAATGAATGTGTTAAAAACGCAGTTTTACACACTGAGTAGGGAAAGTAGAGTTGCAGAAACGGATTTTTATTTTTATTTTTATCCAATTGTGGTTGCACCACATGTGTGATTCAATAAAAACCAATTGGAGACGATTTTGAACAAAAAAAGAATGAATAGGTTATGTTCGAGATAAGAAACTTGATACAACCTTTATCACGAACTAGTGGATATGCTAAGGCCGAAATATTTGCCATGATAGAGGGTTTCAAAAAATATATGGTAAAGTTCAGTGGCATGATCATACAACTCCGAAATCCTAATATGTTACTACGGATTCAATTATCTTTGTGAATAAAAACATATTCCACGTCACCTGATTTAGCTTCTAATTGAGAAGCCATTTTTTTTCAGACATGGTCTTTAAGAAGTACTCAGGCATGCGCCATATGAACACTTATTTGAGCTCAATTCTGGCACATGCACAACCGCTGTAGTCAGTATAGCTGGCCTTAGCAACGATAAACGCACATGTAGAAACAATTCTAAGGATTATGTACATTTTGTGACAGCTACCATTGTATATTACGCTTTATATGCAATGAAATTATTTAATAGCAGTTAGTCCATGCGATTGTCGTAGGCGCAACTAGGTTTCTACTGAACGATCTGATATAACATACATACAGTGTGGTGATAAAGTAAGGAACAAAATTTATAATTGCGTTATTTAATGTTTCCAAGCAAAACGCTCGGAGAGGTCAATTTTACTTTTTAATTAGCCACCTTATGGCATAAAAATTTTACTTATGACGTCATGTATTTTGCACAATGACGTCATCATTGGTTTATTTCAATGACAACCCCAATTTTTTGCCTGCTTTTTATTAGATGGTCCAACTAGTTAAATTATGGTGTAACAAAATTGGTACCTTAGATAACTATTTTTTTGAAAAAATAACACATTTACCGTAAGAAATAAAAATGTAACTTTAATGGAAGAAAATCATAATTAAACCTCAAAAACTAACTAAATTTATCGCAAGTGTTCAAATTGCGCTCCGTTAAATATTTTGCAATGATAGATGCGAGTGTAAACACTTTGTGGACTCAAGGACTTCAGGAGTAATGTGCATTTTGGCAAATTATCGTTATCACGTCTGTGTCATTTTTGACGGATGAAACAAAAACTACTCGCAAATTTGACGTTTTAAAAACATTAATTGATTTAGTGGTAGTGTGAAAGAAGCATTTAGTAACTTTTTTAAAAGCGAATTCTCTTTGCCGTTAAAAAAATGCCACGTTTAACTGAACGGGAAAAAATAGAAATTTTAATGATGGTTGGATATGGTGATAAGCTAAGAACACATGAGGAAACATGTGAATTATTCAACCAAGAACATCCTAATAGACCGCCTAAGGCAAGATCCACAGTAAGTATCCGTCCATGATTTGCCTCGGCAAGGTCAACCTCAAGTAAACGAAGAAACCCGATTAGATGTGTTACTTGAAGCGGAAGAACATCCTCACCATTCTACAAGGCAACTAGCTCTAAATAACAACGTAGACCACTCTTTTATCGCGAAGTTGTTCAAGAAAGAGAAATATCATCCTTAAAAAGTTCAATTGATTCACGAATTAAACGAGGATGATGCAGACCGCCGCATGCAGTTTTGCGAAGAACTAATGTTACGCTGCGATGGAGATCCCAATTTTTTAAACAATATGCTATTTTCAGATGAAGACACTTTTTGCTTAAATGGGACTCAAGACTCTCACAGTCAACGCCAAAGAAAATAAAATGTTTGGATTGGAATAATCGGATGTCGTTTAATGGGACCTTACTTTTTTGAAGGGAACCTTACAGTAGTACGTTATTTGGACTTTTTGCAGTTTAATTTAGTGCCAGCTCTGACAGCAATGTTTCAAAATTATCTCGAACCAGATGTGCCCCATCAGGATATTTGGTTTCAACATGATGGGGCGCCTCCTCACTTCGGAATCAACGTCCGTCAATATCTTGACGCCACATTTCCTGGAAGGTGGATACGATGTCGAGGAGCAATTGAGTGGCCATCGCCTTCCCCAGACTTGACTCCCTTAAATTTTTTTCTGTGGGGTTATTTAAAATCTGAAGTCCTTTAGCGAAGTGTACAAAGTGTTTACACTCGTATCGGTCAGTGCCAAATGGTTAACGGAGCGCAATTTGAACATTTGCGATAAATTTCGTTTGTTTTCGAGGTTTAATTATGGTTTTCTTCCATTAAAGTTACATTTTTATTTCTTACGGTAAATGTGTTATTTTCTCAAAAAAATAGTTATCTAAGGTGCCAATTTTTTTACACCATAATTTAAGTAGTCGGGCATCTAATAAAAAGCAGCAAAAAAAAATTGGGGTTGTCATTGCAAAAACCAATGATGACGTCATTGTGCAAAAATACATGTCGTAAGTAAAATTTTTATGTCATAAGGTGGCTAATTAAAAAGTAAAATTGACCTGTCCCACCGTTTTGCTTGGAAACATTAAATAACGCAAATATAAATTTTGTTCCTTACTTTATCACCACACTGTATATTTTGGTATGTAACCTTTATTATATGCAGTGGGTACATACTTAGCATGTAACCATTGTTATATACAATGGTTGCATACTAACTGCTTAAATATTTTTTTTATTTAAAGATGCAATAATGTAATGTAATGTAACTTGTAATTGAGCCAATCTCGATGTGTGATCTATAAGAGATCAAGATGGAAGGTAATTCCAAGAAAGATAAAATTTATACAAATAATGTACATTTTGTAATTTAATCGCAATACTTTAGAAAAACAAACATTTCAATTTTTTATTTAAATATTTTAATTTGTTCGGAGAAAAGTATTTTAATGTAATTGAAACAATATTTTAAAGTGTTTCTAGTGCAGTAGAACATACTATTTCAATTAACTAATCAATGAAAAAGGAACGTAATACAGTATAATTAAAAATCTATTATTTCAAATCTTCTTACTTTCAATTCAATATAAGAAAGATTAAATTAAATCTCAGTTATGATTACTGAATAGTTAAATCCATGGGATCGGGAGATTAGTGATTATTAGCTTAAGCCTTGAAAGATCTTTATTCGTTATATTGAAGAGTTCAGATTATTAGTTTTAGACGTACATTTATAGAGATAAAATCATTATATCAGGTTCAAATAACTATTTGATGATTCAAAAACATAACTATAGTACGTCCCAGAATATCAGAAAGTAATACATCATCTTGACAGTGACAGGTCAGTAGCATACTAATTAAAGACATATAATATAAGGCCTGTAAAATACATTGACTTTTCAGTTTCTTATGTTCGTATAAAATAATTACAAAAAATATATTTGTAATGTAATTATGACCTATTAACACATACATAAGAAAAAAAATTAAGTAATTTAATATCTAAGTCTTTGACTAAGTAGATTGCAAGTTTTTTCAATCCAAATAATGTTTATTAACGTGCATTTGATCTGTTTAAGTTGCAGCAGAAAAACCGTTTGTGACGTCATTATCATGTTTTTGTTTTAAATTTAGGTAAATCAACTTAGCATTTCATTTAATAAGAAATGAAGCGATAGCTCTATCTTTGTTAGTTACGTACAAATTATTTGAGATTGAATTAATACAAACGTCATCTTTACTGAAACAGATATTATATTATTGTCAGGATAGCGAGGATCGTCCTAAATTTCAAGAAAATTTCTGTACGTTTAGAAAGTATTCATTACACTATTATTTAATAATACGTAAATTAGAAATATGACTCATTTACTGGGGGATGCATTAAGATGCAATTACCACATTTCTTATTTCAAAACAAGTACGTTAAAATACTCAGTTATTTGGTTGAAAACGGTGGTTCAAATGGCATCTTCCGATTTTTCTGCAGTAAAACGTTTGATGAAACGTTCGCTCTCTGGGAATTATCATTCTGAATTCAAAAATCAATTAATTATTAATATAGCATAGAAGTGTTATATATTTTTGAAAAGCACAAAAAAAATGTCATTGAAAAATGTCATAGCCAACTATGGTTTCTATATAAAAAAATACAACTTTATGTCATATCTTTTTGAATTAAGGAGGTATTAAAAATGTGAATGCACTAACGGATTCTACTTCAAAAAGTGCCTTGAGAATGTTTTTACAGTTTATCGATACATTTAGGAATAAAAAAGTTATTCAAGTTTCTCAAAATCGCCATTTTTTCAATTTTGGCTAATTGCGCAATAGCAGTCAGAGATATCTTGATTATGACTATTGGACCTTAATTAACACCAAAATCGAACACAAGGACCCCATATTACTTTTTGTCTATCTTTAATAGAAAGGGTACTTACTTCCCATAAGAAAACATCGAAAATGAACCACCCTGTACAGTGTGTCCAGATTTCGTTGTTTTAGTTGTTTTTTAAAGATGTTCAAGATGTTATTATTAAAGATAGAAGTTTGCAGTTTTTACATTCACCTACTACTTTGTTGACCTAGGTTTCATTGCAAAATCGAAAATTTAGTATCATCTTTTGTTTTTGGCATTTTTAAAGGTCTTATACCTCGCTTAATACTATTATACTGATATATTTCGTCAACGGTACTTATATATTGCAAAGTACCTAATTAAAGTTGATGACAATAATATGTATAGGTATATATTGAATTAATATATACCTATACATATTATTGTCATACACTTTAATTTTAGTTACACAATTAACCCCTTTTTTTGTTATTTTGTCTCTGTCTGCTTTATAACAAAAGGAAAATTAAATATCTGATTTGTATTTTTTTTTTGCAACAAAAAGGCGAAAACAAATTTTAAAGGTTCGTATAAAAAAATAACAAATAAAAATTAACGTGACTATAAGCAAAATAACACAAAAAAAAATATAACTAGTTAGTGGCGCGAACAATCGATGCAGTGACTAAATTAACAACATAATCATAATATGAAATCATAAAACCCAGCGCTCGGATAGGCCTCGCAGAATACGAATTGTAAAAACAAAACTTAATAAATATATCTATGTAATGCGCAAAAAAAATAAATTGTTCTAGCCTCACCGAAATAAAATAACAGAAAAATTATAATTGTACTCATAAAAAGAATTGTCAATAGAATTATTAATTAAACTGGAGAGAACAAATTGAAAAAGGAAAGGAAACAAAACTAAAGATACTCGAAACTCCCATATTCCAAAAAAAAGTTCTTATTGTGACTAATCTGAATAACAAAAAAACCCATCAGCAACAAGTATTTTAATATTTAGACGTGTAACGAGAACTACCTTACGTCATCAGCTGATTAGATGTGAGTTCGACGACACAAGGGTAGATAGTTGGACGTAAAAAAAACGTATTTACAAAAAAGTGGAGGAAGTAAAGTTATACATATAATTAACTAATTTGGGAAAGTAAGTAGTTACACAATAATTTAATACATTAAAATAAGTTTTCTTATAGGTTACAAAACATATACCAACGTATGAAATAAACGATAACCAAAATTGCAGATGGAGGGACGATGGACAATTACACAACACAGATCTGACCTTAAGCGAATACTAGTTACACAAGTTGTAACGCAGCTAGTAATCGGTAGGTTGCCAGAGAGAGATTACTGTAACGGTGGTGTATCGTGGTACTATAATGACTCCAGCAACACGATAATTATAGGCTACAATAAATTAATCTAGTTACAGATATCCAGAATTAAGTGGGCAAACGTATCTCTAAGGTGTAGTGCGAGCCTTTGGAGAAGGTATCGAAACAATCAAAATTTCGCTGTGAATGGTAAATAACAGTAACGGTAAGGTAGTAAGTAGTAGGCTAAAATAAAGTAGATAATTTACTATGATGTTAGGATTTAAATGAATATTTACCTCAACGGTGGAACGCTAGCTCAATAAACAACTTTGTGCAATTGGTTGTTTTAAATCCTCAATCGAGAAAATAATTAAGGTGAGACAATAACCAAAATAAGTGCCTAATTATTTTAATTTTGATGGCCAATAATCTTTTAGATCCCCTTCGATATAGGGCGATTTTTAATAAAAATCGATTCAAAGAAAATGGCATCAACCAAACTTGACACTTAAAATCCATCAATGTCAATTGTTAGCGGAAGGCGTTGAGGGGAGAATTTTTTACCGGCAGTGTATTATTGTATTGTTAGTAACAATAATAAAAATTAAAAATTACCAAAAATTTTGTGTATCTAGACAACACTCTTGCATTCTTGTTGGATGGGCAACCCACAATACACCAAAGTACAAACTTTTACATAATTATAACAAATTGAAAATTAAACGTAACAATCTTCCAAATATTTTTTTTCAACAAGCCCTTAATGCTTCGACAGTGAGGAATTACTTGGAAAACCGTTTCCCAAATCGTTGGATTGCAACATTCGATTTGGTACTATGACGGTTTTGATAAATCATGTTTTTCAGAAAACCGTATAAGAAGAAATCCAGTATTGATAGATCTGAAGATCGTGGCGGCCACTCTAGCAAAATTACATGTCGTAGGTTCAAATTCTACTCATGTTAAACTTTTTATTTAGGTATTTAATAAAATTAATAATAATTTTTAAATATTAATCTCAAGAAATGATTCTTATAAAATACAAATATACTCTGTGACATAAAAAATGCAACACCAAGATGGCGTTGGAATTTTTGGATCAAACTTGTAAGAAATGTTTAACTAGTCAAATGTAGCAATTGATTAAATTTCAAAGAAATAAAACAAAAGATAAAGGTATTTTTTTATTAATAATGTGTTGGACCACCCCCATTAGTTTCACACTCCCGCACCCTTCTTGGCATGGATGGTGGTCGATTTCTTTCTTCCTGCGGTATTGCATCCCTGGCAGTCTGTAATTCATGCCGGAGAGTTTCTAGTGTCTGTGCAGGCTTGGCTAATTGCTCGAGTCTTCTACATATCATGTCCCACACAAGATATTGACGGTAGCCTCTTCGAAGCGCATGCAATGTGGGGACGGGTATTATCCTGTTAGAAAATCGGGTCCTCCAGCTCCTGGAGGAATGGAAGGATATGGGATTCTACCACTTCATCAACATATCGGTGGGCATTCGTATTGCCTCGGATGAATACCAACTGAGGCCTGCTTTCATAAACAATAGCACCCCATACCATAACCCCCACAGTGTGGTGCACATGCCGCTCAACAGAAAACTACACATTGCGATGTTCTCCACGTCTACGTCTCATCCTCATGCGACTATCGTGCATTCCCAAGCAGAATCGGGATTCGTGACTGAAGACCACCCTATGCCATTCTACGTCCCAATCCAGTCGCAAGGTACACCACTCCAAGCGTTACTGTCGATGATGAGCCGGATGGGCTATTGATATTGTACTCGAGAATCGGTCTCTTAATGCCATTAATCGGAGATGGCGGTCCTGGACCACATTTGTCTGTCTTGGCCGTCCACTTCCTCTTCTACGGCGTTCTTAACCTTCTCTAGATCATGCTTGATAACACCGTACTACAGAGTATTGATTACGGTTAAGACGATTAGCAATTTCTCTGAATGAAAAACCACCTTCACGTAAGCCAATAATGCGACCTCTGTCGAATTCACTCAGTTGTCGATAATTTTCACGTTGCCGCACTCTAGGCATAATCGCAGCATCAAAATGCAAAGCAGAACACATAATCTCTCAAGAAATACACCCGATAATTTCGATTGTTACAACAAGTAAAACCTCAAATTTTCCATGGCTAATGGATTATTTTGAATGAAATTTTAATCAATTACTACATTTGACTAGTTACACATTTCTGACAAGTTGGGTCCAAAAATTCCAACGCCTTCTTGGTGTTGCATTTTTTATGTCACAAAGTATATAATCATTTTGTACCAGTCTGGCTTTTGTATCTATCATTATTTTAAAATTGGCGAAATACTAAACAGCAAAAATGACTCTTAATGCTCGTAGAACACTTCTTAAGGGTAAAAATTTTAACCCTACAATGTCAGTATGTACTACTGACTGATTTAAAACTACCATTCAGGATTAGAAAACCCTATTTCTATGTTTTATACATACAAATCTATACAAAAAACAAAGAGCGATTGAATCAAAGACTTTTAAATATTACAAAATATTTATTGTATTCATCTATAGAAAGTCCACACTTATATTTTCAATGAAGAATTTTTTTTGTGTTATACGTATATAACTTCCATTGTTGTTCACACATTTAAACGTATTGTAAAGATGCTGTTGTAATCAAGCTTTATAGCGAGCTGTGATTGTCATTTAACAAATGGACTATTAAACAGCCCCTCAGTTTCTCTTACTCTCTATGGAGTTTTATCGCAATAAAGAATAGACTAGAGATGCGATATCAGCAAGTAATTATCAGAATTTACGGCCTAAGATGCAAATTTTGATTTTCATTTGTAGAAATTTAAATAATTGTGTTTAGTTTGAAGAAATGGGTACGTAAACCACTTATATAAATGAATAGAATAAAATTAGATAACTTAGATATAATTTTGTGAGCTTTATTATTTTTCCATCCCCATTCTGTTGATTTTTGTGAAAATTACTTTTCACGCATAATACCATTGTAATGAAAGTAGGTTAACAAGTTATTTGTTAATTGGGAAAGTATTGGAATTATTAAGCAGCTTACTACTTTCAGTGTAGTGAACAATTAATTAATCTTTTATATGTGATATAATTTTCTTTTAAATTCTCTATGTAATGGTTATTAATGTCATGAACTGAGTTAAATATTTTTTTTTAATTAAAGTCATTGGGTACCAGTTATTCCTTAACAGTTATTGTTGCTTCTTTAAATTATTTTCATGAAAATATGGATGTGAAATTTTAAATATATTTTTAAAGTTTTGCCAAAATTAACTTTCTGTTTAATCAGGTGATTACAACTGTAGTACACACACACACACACACACACACACACACACACACACACACACACACACACACACACCCACACGCATACGCACACGCACACAGACGCACGCACGCACGCACGCGCGCACGCACGCACGCACGCACGCACGCACGCGCACACACACACACACACGCACCCACGCACGCACGCACACATACGCACACGCACGCACGCACCCACACAAACACACCCACACCCACATCCACACCCACACCCACACACGCACACGCACACACGCAAACACGCACGCACGCAAACACGCAAACACGCAAACACGTAAACACGCAAACACGCAAACACGCAAACACTCAAACGCGCAAACGCGCTAACGCGGAAACGCACGCACGCACGCATACACATACACACAGTGCTTGATTGGAATCAGTGATTGTTTCTTGTGTTACAATCTGACATGTCAATGTCATTTCGATTGTTGCTTTGTTGACATCTATCAAGTAAGTGACTTGTCCTCCTACTGCAAGTAAATAAATTTCACAACATTAGAATGGTAAGATAACATTATACCAATAAACAGTACTGTGACATGTTAATCACCTATGGCATGGCATTTTTAAAGTTCGCCAAGACATCCACTGCGACACTCTTAGCTCCCGTGAAATTTCTCGAGTAATTAATGAAGGTGTGTCATCTATCATATCCAAAATGTCTTCTTCTACACGTACACCATGGCGATGTGGTCTACCACCATCACGCCCTTGCTTGGGTGCCAAAGACCCTATCTTTTAATTAAAATTGTGAACTAGTACCAGTGGTTTTCCACAAGTGGGCAATCATTTTTAAAATACTGTAGTTATTGGGTTTCGCCTATTACTTTACTAAGAAAAATTGTTCAGTTTAAGGTCCTCTATTAGCACTTTCAGTTAACTACAGTCACCAGTCACCCTGAATATATATATATATATATATATATATATTAGGGTGGTCCTTATTTTGGAAAAGTCCCGGTTGTTTTAAGTGCTCCCCCTAAATTAAAAGTAGAGGCCGAAAAAATAATTATGACCCAAAAAAAAAGTGGAAAAAAAATAAACCGTCCCCCACGCAGGTTGAATTTTAAATGGGATTTAGCATGGGTTTTCCGGTTTTTTAGGTTAAACCAAGCGTTGAGCACTTGCTTTCCATCGGTTCAAGGTGAAGCTTGTTATTCTTAGGTTTTCGAAACCGCTGAATCCAAATATCAAAACGAGTTTGGACTCATGACTCATGACAGCTGTTAGGTGTGTCGGGGTAGCCATTTTCTTCGAGTGTTGCCCTGATCTAACACTTATCTCACACATAACCTAAACAGGGAAAGGGTGATAGAAAAAGCAGAGCCTATAAATATACAGCGATAATACCATATATACAAGGTACCTTAGACAAAATACGAAGGATAGACAGCAAATACAAAATACGCACTGCCTTGAAATCGCCCAGAACGCTTAGGGGAATACTCACCAAAACCAAACCATATAATGAAGATCAAAATTCCAAGAATTGTGTATACAACCTACCATACGCATGCGGCAGAGCATACATAGGAGAGAGCAGTAGACCGCTCAAAGTGAGAACGCAGAAACATAAGAACAACGTCCGCAAGGGTAAAACAGAAAGATCAAGAATCGCCGAACATGTCTGGAACGAAGACCACCGCGTCCAATGGGACTAAAGTAATCAAAAAGATCTTGGAAGCTATTATCATAGGGAGACCTATACAAACAACAGTAGAATTTCACAAATTGAAGCCCAGAATGATTGAACCAAATCACGGCGAATTTGTTGTTTTCGAAAGTGATCATCTTCTTACAACGTACGTTGTCCTTGGTATAAGCACATAGAGTAGAGTTGGTATCTGGGAAATTGCAGGTCAGGCGAATCCGTGTTTCCAAGGGAGACTTGTGTTTCTGATAGAAACAGAATGTCCGGTTGCACTTGTTTAAGGTGTAGGTGAACAGCATTAAGATTCGACCTAATACCACGTATGTTGCAGTAATGTATCCGAATGTTGGTACCTTCGATGACCGAGGTCGTTGAGTCCTGCCCTCCCTGACATTCGAACGGGGCAGGATGTTATTCCCGGCAAATATTGCTCTTCTTAGTTTTGATTTTTGCGTCGACAACCCCCTCCCATAATTCTTGGGAGCGATCGACGAATCGATGTGAGAATGTGGGTGTCTCGTCCTGCTCACCTGGCGTATAGTGTCTGTTTTAGACCTCGTCATTTTAAGGGTTTAGCCGTTAAAACTCCAGGCTTGGCACGCACTAGCGTGTTGGCGAGTACATAAGTAAAAAAGGAGGTAGTGACCGGCAGCCTTTAGAGAACTCAGAAAATTGGACCACCAATATCAAGGAGTCCATGGTAAAGGAGGTGGTATTGCTCCGGTCGGCATGGGGTATGCATGCCTTCCTCCTATGAAGTTGCAAAATATTACAGCTGAAAAGGAAACATTAATTAATTTAAACTGCATTATGCAAAAAAAGATTTTGAACGGCTGTAGTACAGTAACTGCATTGAAAACAAAACTGAATATTGACTAACCTGCTTAAAAGAAAAGATCGTACATAGGTTATATACGAGGACGGAATGATAATTGCTTAGCCTAAGAATGAAACATTAATTTTATGTTTTCAAAATCGTTTTATTTTTTAACATAACCACCTAAACGATCTATACATTTGTCCAACGATGATCTAAAGCCTTGATCCCACCGCGAAAGGTGCTTTCTTCAAGGCTTGCAAAATATTCATCAACCGCGAACTTGACCTCTTCGTTAGTCGAAAACCGTTGTCCGTCTAGGAAGATTTTAAGTTTGGGGAATAAGTGGAAGTCTGATGGAGCTAGATCGGGCGAATAAGGGGGATGCGGAAGCAAATCATACTTCAGTTCGTCAATTTTTGCCATCGCTATAACACTTGTGTGGGGCCTTGCATTATCCTGGTGAAAAATGATTTTCTTGTGAACTAAACCTTGTCTTTTCTGGCGAATAATTTGGTTTAATTTGTCCAACAGGTTAGCATAAGAAACCCCAGTTATGGTTTGCCCTTATATATATATATATATATATATATATATATATATATATATATATATATATATATGTCTATCATTAGAATCCCTTTGGCATCCCAGAATATAGAAGCCATCACCTTGCCGGCTTTCTTCGGAGGTGAGCAACCATGTTCAATCCACCATTTTGATTGCCGTTTTGTGTCAGGGGTATAATGATGAACCTCAGTGGTTATCAATCGCCTCATAAAATCAGTCGGATTTGCTCGAAAACGATCCCGGCATTCTTGCGATATTTGCATTCGGACACGTTTTTGGTCTAGGGTGACCAAACGCGGCACCCATCTCGCAGAAAGCCTTTTCATATCCAATTCTTGAGTTATGATATTATGTACCCGTTCTTTTGAGATGTTCACTTAAATTCAATCGCCGATACTCATGGTATGGATTTTGCTCACCATTTCCAGAGTAGTGACCACCGCATCCAATGGGATAACATACAGATAGTGGCAAAATATGAGAACACAACTCGTCGAAAACTCAAAGAAGCCACATGCATCGCACTAGCAGAAAATCCAATAAGCCAAGCTAGTGTAGAAATAAAACCCATATGGATTCCAATAATGCGCGAAGAGCTTAAGCGCAATACACCTGCGCAACCACGAAAAAGTGTAATATATATATATATATATATATATATATATATATAAGTTCTAAGAAATACATATTGGATTACTCAGTGGCTCAGCGGTAAAGGTGGCAGACTAGTAAGTGAAAGCTCGCTTCTGAGAGTAGTCAAGTGCTTGGGAAAAAATTATATATAACATATGAACTCGACTCAAGTGCGAAACAGTTCTTCTCGGGACTAATCCTGATGACGGAAGCAGAGTCCGCTTCCGAAACGTCGCGCTCTAAAAGCGAAAACTGTAGAAATAGGCCGATCAACTCCACTAATGGGAAACCATAGTTACAAAACACTTATAATACAGAACTATCACTTCTTGTAACGTTTCACGAAAATCCAATCTAACCGGTAGATCGTCTGGCAATAGCTCTTGGACTTGTTTGTAGTGATAAGAATGTCGCTGCTGCTCCTTAAGTATCGTGCAAGCAGAAGACGTATTTGTATGTCGTGCCATATTCATTACGCTAATTGTTGGATCTAAAATGATATTCTCTTTCTGATTGGTTCTTAATGTCCTGGGCCTACCAGAATTAATTCTTTTGGGGGCCACATTCCCAATTTCTTGACATCTAATCTTCTAACAAGCAATTTATTGAAAAATAAATAAATAAATAAGATAGGAATGTGCAAACCGTTTTTCTTGATCTCTTAAGGTTTAGATTTTACAACTTGTCGAAATGGTCTGTCAATTATTTCGTACATGGTTGAAGATAGGTATATCACTTTATACATAAGATATATTTAGATTTATTCCGGGCATTAAAAAATTAAATAATATACATGGTGTTCCGTTTGAATTATCGAAGTTGCTTATAATTATTAGTAGAAGCTGCGACACTGCATCACTGACAATATTTTTGTTGGATAGAGCATGATTGCTAATGTAAACTCAATTTTAATCTATGTCACTTTACAAATAACTGAGATAATTGAGCGTTTCCAAACTTAGTTGAAAAAATAAATTTCAACTGTTCGTTTAAAAGATACAGGATGTCAAAGTTTAAAGAAATATAACAGTTTTTGGTTGTAACTCGTGAAATTTAAACCGATTTTGATGAAACTTGCCATGAACAATAAACAAATAAAGATCTTTAATTTAGCTATTTCAGGTTTTGTAGATGTCTTCCAGTGGTGTAGATATTCAAGGTTGGCCTCCTTTTTCCCTACCTATCTTTCATGCCACTGCATTTTTTCACTAAAAGTCTTTTTTAATTTTAAATTTAATTTAGAAAAATAAATGGGTCTTGTAAAATTTATTTTTATATTTTTATTTTATATTTATTTACTTTTGTCAAGACTTGTTGTGCATCAGTTTCGTGTTTTTCGTGTTTTTTTATTATTTTATTATTGTTGTTCATCAGTTTCGTGCTTTTTATTATTTTATTATTGTTGCGCATGTTTCACAAGGGATGTCATGTTCAACACATGCAACAACCATATCTGTAATCACAGGAACTCTCACGCTGCCGTCGTACGTGTGCATCAACAACGGTTCTCAGTTAATGTCTGGGGAGAGATCATTCAAAACTTTTTTATTGGACCTTTTATTTTACCTCCCAACATTACCGGTCAAGTTTGTCTTGAATTCATAACGAATTCTCTTTTGGAATTGCTTGGAGGATATTCCCCTAGCTATTCGGAATAGGATGATATTCCAGCATGATGGAGCACCGCCTCATTTTTCGCCAAGTCCGAAATTACTTAACTAACACATATCCAGATAGTTGGATTGGACGTGTTGGTACCCTTCCCTGACCACTTAGATCATTATTTTTTTCCTTTGGGGATATGTCAAATCTAAACTTTATGACACTCCTGTTAATGATCGCGATGGCTTGGTAAACAGAATTTTTGCCGCCTTCCATGAATTACGAGAAATTCAAGGTATCTTCGGCAGAGTTTGCACTTCAATGTTAAGACGATGTCAAGCCTGTATTGATGCGGAAGGGAGACAATTTGAACATTTATTATAAAAAAATAATAAATTTAGTTTTGGATACAATACTCAATTTATTATTAAAAAATGTTATTGTTCTTATCTTTAATGTGTAATAAAAAAATTACAACTGTTAATTTTTTTCTAAATTGCAATGCCCATGAAACGTTAACAAACCGAAATTCATCTAAAATATCTCAGTAAATAAGCTTCTAATAAAAATTTTTCAAGAGCCATTTCTTTTTCTAAATTAAATTTAAAATAATAAAATGCAGTGGCGTAAAAGATAGGGAGCGAAAAAGGGGGCCAACCCTGAATATCTACGCCACTGGAAGACCGCTACAAAACCTAACATAGCCAAATTAAAGATCTTTGTTTATTTATTGTTCATGCCTAGTTTCATCAAAATCGGTTTAAATTTGCACGAGTTATAACCAAAAACTGTTATATTTCTTTAAACTTTGACACCCTGTATATTCTAAACGAAAAGTATTTTGAGTTGAAATGTATTTTTCGCCTTAAATTTAAGATAGGAACTGCCCCATTAAGTTTGGCCCAATATTATATATATATATATATATATATATATATATATATATATATATATATATATATATATATATATATATATATATATAAAAGCAAAGTACTGGCCGTATTTTTAGATTATAATAAGTTTATTGGGTATCGGCTTAGAAAAATTTTTTTTATTGATTTTTTGTCAAATTGACAAAATGATTTTCTGTTATCCTTATGCAATGTTCGTAAAACTTTACTTTTGGATACCCGTAGGTTTTGAGCATTCAGTTGTCTTGCAGCAGCACGAGAACTTGAGCGATCATTATTGTTAAACAAACGCAATATTTCAGGTCTATGTCTGTCATTCCGTATATCTTGACCTCTTACGTTTTTTTTTAAACCACCTTCTCTAAATCGACGATGTACCTCCCTGAACACTTTTATGTCAGGTTGTCTTCTATTGGGAAATCTCCGACGATATTCCCTAACAGCTTCAGAAGAATTTACATTGGTGAAACCGTAAATAAAATGTATGTCCGCATATTCGGCGTTTGTAAACACATTAGGCATTTTAAAAAACACGTAAACACTTAAATAAATTCAACTGAATTACATACAAACGCAATTAAACTTTATTTACGTTTTAAGTTGTCAAAAATGTCAGATAAAAAATGATTGCTATGCATCATAGCCTACTCTAATTATCTTCGCAGATTTACTAGGAGGGTGTCCTATTTTTTTGGGTTTCAGAACCTCTTTTCCCCCCAAACTTCTTCGGAGTGCGACATTTACATAAAAAAAACTTGGTATGTCAATTACATTTAAACAATTCTTCATAAGTTACATTTGTTCGAGAAACGCATTGTTTTTGAGAAAAATGCGAAAAAGCGGTAAACTAAAATTCCTATGTTTTTGAACAGTTTTTCTCATTTATCTCGAAAATCGTGCACTTTACTAGAAAAACTCAAAATACAAAATTTTTTCTAAATTGAATAAGAAATCTAAATCTGAAATCAAAATACAATACCTTAAAGACGTAGTGTATGCTACTGCAGTTGATAAAGAAGAGCAGCTACATGCGAGGATCGAGGAAGCATGTGAGACCCTGCGCAATAGACCACATCAATTATCCGATGCTGTAAACTCAACATATCGTCGTTGTCGTTGCCAAATGTGCATTAATTCAAATGGATTTCATTTTGAACAAAATTTATAAAATTTTAAATAATACGTATGTACATATTTACTGTAGTTAATTAAATAATTGGTGTTTGTAATTTCGTTTATTAAAGTTAAAAAATCTCGAAAATCGTGCACTTTACGAAAAAACCCAAGAAACACAATTTTTTCTAAATTGAATAAGATATCTAAATCTGCAATCAAAATACACCAGGGGCGTACCACAAAAAAGTTTGTGGGGGATTAAGGTACCGACACCCCCAAAAATGGACCACCCTGTAGAATTAAAAAAAATTTAAAATACTCAAATTAATGCTTCATGATAAGGTAATAACTTTACCAAATTTCAAATCAATATCTGAAAAACTGTGGAAGCTATTAAAACAAATCGAAAAATTTTACAAAACTTTGACACCCTGTATCTTGGAAACGAAGGATTTTTGGATATATGTTTATATCGAAAACTTATATTATTTTTTAAAGTAGAATACGCCCTCGAAGTTATGAGCATAAAATTCGGACCACCCTGCATATGTATATATATATATATATATATATATATATATATATATATATATATATATATATATATATATATATGTATATTATAATAAGTTTATTGGGTATCGGCTTAGAAAAATTTTTTTATTGATTTTTGTCAAATTTTCGCCTGTGATTACAGGCTTCATCAGGACTAAAACTAACAAAATTTTCTAAATTATGAACAATACTTAATTAATACACTTACATCTTAAAAGTAAATTTTGTTGAATGATGTATAATATAATTTTGAGGTAAAAACAATGTGTCAATTAGAATGTAATCTGAGCTAACTAAACTATATTAATAAAGGACAATTCTAAATCAAGTAACAAGTATTAAAGCGTGTCACTATATGAAAGGCTGTTTATATTTATTTACAATGAATTATTGGGATTTTAAGTTTTGTAAATTAAAATAGACCAGCATAACTAGTGTTTAAATGATTAGTGTCAGACTTAAAATTCATTGTTTCATTATTATTAATGTGAAACATTTCAAGGAAGAGTCTCTCACTATAGTTTTCTGCTTTGTCAATTATTTTTACCTCGTTAAATTTAATAGTATGATCTAGATCTAAACTGTGAACTGTTAAAGCACATCTCTTTTTTGTAATTTACAGTCACTTTGTGTAAAGCTATTCTACTTTTCAGCCAGTTAGTTGTGTGCCCTATGTAACACAAATTGCAGACATTGCATGGTATGGAATAAATTACGTTGGACTCTAGTTCTGTGGGTGTTTTATCTTTAATTTTTGAAAATAAATTGTTAATTGTGTTTATGTTATAAAAAACTATTTTTATGTTTTTGAATTTAGCGAAAATTTTTATTATTTTGTTACTAATTTGTGGTACAAAGGGAAATTTTTTATATAAAATTAAGTTAGGATCAATTTGGTCCGCTATCTCGTTTTTAGTATTATTTACAACATTATGAAAAAGTAAATTATTAATTAAGTTTTTTGGATAATCATTATTAACAAGAACATCACTCAGTTTTTTAAGATTTTTGTGTATTAATGACGGATGTACAATATTAATTATTCTATTTTTTAAACCTAAAATGATATTTCTTTTCATAAAGAAAGGGTGGCTAGAATAATAATTTATGTATCTACCCGAACTGGTGGGTTTGATGTACCAATCAATAATTAAATTATTATTTTTGTTAATTAAATGCATATCCAAGAATGGAACACTATTATTGATTTCATGTTCTACAGTAAATTTTATATTGGGGTTGTAATTGTTAAAAACACTTAAAATGTTGTCTATTTGTTCTCTAGGGCCTATTAAAATTAAATCATCTACGTATTTTTTTATTAAAGTAACTTTACAAGTAAGTTTTGGTAGACTAACATCTATAAGATCATCTAATACAATTTGAGCTAGTATCGGACTTAATGGAGATCCCATAGGTGTACCAAAATTTGTTTGTAAAATTTATCCCTAAAGGTAAAATAGGTGTTATCAAAATAAATTCAATTATACTAATAAAAGTGTGGTTTGGAATATTAACGTGATTATGAATGAACGTCCATTTCTTATTAATGATTTCTAAAACTAAATTTAATGGAATGTTAGTAAACAAAGAGACAACATCTAAAGAAAATAATGAATGGTTAATTGGAATTTTGAAATTATTGTAAGTTTTGGAAAAAATAAAAGAGTCTTTAATATTATAGTTTGTGTTATTACCCAAAGCATTAAAAAGTACTTGTGATAACCATTTCGATAGTTTGTATGTTGGTGAACCAATTGAAGCTACTATTGGACGTAGTGGACAATTTTCTTTATGAATTTTTGGTAATCCATAGAACTTCGGAGGAATTCCATTGTAGGTGCACATTAGTTTATATTGTGCATCGGAAATCACTTGTAAATTTTTTAAGTTGGAAATTATTTTGTTATATTTGTTTTGGATAGTTAAAGTAGGGTCTCGAGGAATTAGTTTATATGTTTTAGTATCTTTTAGTAATAGTTCTCCTCTGTTAACGTAATCCTTATTATTCATTAACACTGTCACATTGCCTTTATCTGCTCGGAGTACTAAAATTTCTTGATGTTGTTTTAGAAATTTTTTAGTTGCAATAAAGCCATTTTGATAAACGTCCAATGGTTGGGGAGGTGTTTTGTAATAATTGCTAAGAATGTTGATAGCTTTGGCTCTTAGAGCGTCTTTAGCTTCTTTATCTGTGGCTTCTATGATGGCTTCGCTTTGAGCCAATAGTAAAGGTAAATGAATGTCTTTCTTTAGTGGTTTTATACTAAATTTTGGACCTAGTGCTAAAAAATCATTAATAATAGCAGGGACAGTTATATCTGTTAGGTTTTTAATCCATTTTTGTTTATTGTTGCTCTTGGGAGTATTATCTTCATTGTTCTTAATTAGAGCATTTAGTTTGTTAATATTTGAATTTTTTACCTTCTCAAATATTTTTTTATATGATGTAGATAAAGTGGCTTTAAATTGATCGATGAAATCTATTTCTAATTTTTGTACAACTTCAAGCATTAGTTTATTAATGGTATTTAGACAAAAGTTAATATCTAACTTGGTAATTGTGAGTTCAAAGTTAATGATTTGTAGTCCTACTCTATTATTAAATCTGTGTATTTTTCTTGCAACTTGTGTATGATTGGTTGACATCAGGTTTGTGAGGTTTTTAAAATTTTGTTTTATATGATTCGGTAACAGATTTAACGATTTACATCTTGTGAGGAAAATGAGTCTATTCCTTAATTTAGCTAATTGAACATTCAGTCTTGACCATTGTTTCAATTTCTTGTTCATATTAATCCCATAGGTGGTAGTAATGTAATCATAGAACCCCATATTAATAATTATAAAAGCAAAGTACTGGCCGTATTTTTAGATTATAATAAGTTTATTGGGTATCGGCTTAGAAAAATTTTTTTTTTATTGATTTTTTGTCAAATTTTCGCCTGTGATTACAGGCTTCATCAGGACTAAAACTAACAAAATTTTCTAAATTATGAACAATACTTAATTAATACACTTACATCTTAAAAGTAAATTTTGTTGAATGATGTATAATATAATTTTGAGGTGTAAAAAACAATGTGTCAATTAGAATGTAATCTGAGCTAACTAAACTATATTAATAAAGGACAATTCTAAATCAAGTAACAAGTATTAAAGCGTGTCACTATATGAAAGGCTGTTTATATTTATTTACAATGAATTATTGGGATTTTAAGTTTTTGTAAATTAAAAATAGACCAGCATAACTAGTGTTTAAATGATTAGTGTCAGACTTAAAATTCATTGTTTCATTATTATTAATGTGAAACATTTCAAGGAAGAGTCTCTCACTATAGTTTTCTGCTTTGTCAATTATTTTTACCTCGTTAAATTTAATAGTATGATCTAGATCTAAACTGTGAACTGTTAAAGCACATCTCTTTTTTTGTAATTTACAGTCACTTTTGTGTAAAGCTATTCTACTTTATTATTAAATACACAGATTTAATAATAGAGTAGGACTACAAATCATTAACTTTGAACTCACAATTACCAAGTTAGATATTAACTTTTGTCTAAATACCATTAATAAACTAATGCTTGAAGTTGTACAAAAATTAGAAATAGATTTCATCGATCAATTTAAAGCCTCTTTATCTACATCATATAAAAAAATATTTGAGGAGGTAAAAAATTCAAATATTAACAAACTAAATGCTCTAATTAAGAACAATGAAGATAATACTCCCAAGAGCAACAATAAACAAAAATGGATTAAAAACCTAACAGATATAATTGTCCCTGCTATTATTAATGATTTTTAGCACTAGGTCCAAAATTTAGTATAAACCACCAAAGAAAGACATTCATTTACCTTTACTATTGGCTCAAAGCGAAGCCATCATAGAAGCCACAGATAAAGAAGCTAAAGACGCTCTAAGAGCCAAAGCTATCAACATTCTTAGCAATTATTACAAAACACCTCCCCAACCATTGGACGTTTATCAAAAAGGCTTTATTGCAACTAAAAAATTTCTAAAACAACATCAAGAAATTTTAGTACTCCGAGCAGATAAAGGCAATGTGACAGTGTTAATGAATAATAAGGATTACGTTAACAGAGGAGAACTATTACTAAAAGATACTAAAACATATAAACTAATTCCTCGAGACCCTACTTTAACTATCCAAAACAAATATAACAAAATAATTTCCAACTTAAAAAATTCACAAGTGATTTCCGATGCACAATATAAACTAATGTGCACCTACAATGGAATTCCTCCGAAGTTCTATGGATTACCAAAAATTCATAAAGAAAATTGTCCACTACGTCCAATAGTAGCTTCAATTGGTTCACCAACATACAAACTTTCGAAATGGTCATCACAAGTACTTTTTAATTCTTTGGGTAATAACACAAACTATAATATTAAAGACTCTTTTATTTTTTCCAAAACTTACAATAATTTCAAAATTCCAATTAACCATTCATTATTTTCTTTAGATGTTGTCTCTTTGTTTACTAACATTCCATTAAATTTAGTTTTAGAAATCATTAATAAGAAATGGACGTTCATTCATAATCACGTTAATATTCCAAACCACACTTTTATTAGTATAATTGAATTTATTTTTGATAACACCTATTTTACCTTTAGGGATAAATTTTACAAACAAATTTTTGGTACACCTATGGGATCTCCATTAAGTCCGATACTAGCTCAAATTGTATTAGATGATCTTATAGATGTTAGTCTACCAAAACTTACTTGTAAAGTTACTTTAATAAAAAAATACGTAGATGATTTAATTTTAATAGGCCCTAGAGAACAAATAGACAACATTTTAAGTGTTTTTAACAATTACAACCCCAATATAAAATTTACTGTAGAACATGAAATCAATAATAGTGTTCCATTCTTGGATATGCATTTAATTAACAAAAATAATAATTTAATTATTGATTGGTACATCAAACCCACCAGTTCGGTAGATACATAAATTATTATTCTAGCCACCCTTTCTTTATGAAAAGAAATATCATTTTAGGTTTAAAAATAGAATAATTAATATTGTACATCCGTCATTAATACACAAAAATCTTAAAAAACTGAGTGATGTTCCTGTTAATAATGATTATCCAAAAACTTAATTAATAATTTACTTTTTCATAATGTTGTAAATAATACTAAAACGAGATAGCGGACCAAATTGATCCTAACTTAATTTTATATAAAAATTTCCTTTGTACCACAAATTAGTAACAAAATAATAAAATTTTCGCTAAATTCAAAAACATAAAATAGTTTTTATAACATAAACACAATTAACAATTTATTTTCAAAATTAAAGATAAAACACCCACAGAACTAGAGTCCAACGTAATTTATTCCATACCATGCAATGTCTGCAATTTGTGTTACATAGGGCACACAACTAACTGGCTGAAAAGTAGAATAGCTTTACACAAAAGTGACTGTAAATTACAAAAAGAGATGTGCTTTAACAGTTCACAGTTTAGATCTAGATCATACTATTAAATTTAACGAGGTAAAATAATTGACAAAGCAGAAAACTATAGTGAGAGACTCTTCCTTGAAATGTTTCACATTAATAATAATGAAACAATGAATTTTAAGTCTGACACTAATCATTTAAACACTAGTTATGCTGGTCTATTTTTAATTTACAAAACTTAAAATCCCAATAATTCATTGTAAATAAATATAAACAGCCTTTCATATAGTGACACGCTTTAATACTTGTTACTTGATTTAGAATTGTCCTTTATTAATATAGTTTAGTTAGCTCAGATTACATTCTAATTGACACATTGTTTTTACACCTCAAAATTATATTATACATCATTCAACAAAATTTACTTTTAAGATGTAAGTGTATTAATTAAGTATTGTTCATAATTTAGAAAATTTTGTTAGTTTTAGTCCTGATGAAGCCTGTAATCACAGGCGAAAATTTGACAAAAATCAATAAAAAAATTTTTCTAAGCCGATACCCAATAAACTTATTATAATATATATATATATATATATATATATATATATATATATATATATATATATATATATATATAATATCATATGCAGGGTGGTCCGAATTTTATGCTCATAACTTCGAGGGCGTATTCTACTTTAAAAATAATATAAGTTTTCGATATAAACATATATCCAAAAATCCTTCGTTTCCAAAATACAGGGTGTCAAAGTTTTGCAAAATTTTTCGATTTGTTTTAATAGCTTCCACAGTTTTTCAGATATTGATGTGAAATTTGGTAAAGTTATTACCTTATCAAGAAGCATTAATTTGAGTATTTTAAATTTTTTTAAATTCTACAGGGTGGTCCATTTTTGGGAGTGTCGGTTCCTTAATCCCACACAAACTTTTTTGTGGTACGCCCCTGGTGTATTTTGATTGCAGATTTAGATTTCTTATTCAATTTAGAAAAAATTGTGTTTCTTGGGTTTTTTTCGTAAAGTGCACGATTTTCGAGATTTTTTAACTTCAATAAAAGAAATTACAAACACCAATTATTTAATTAACTACAATAAATATGTACATACGTATTATTTAAAATTTTATAAATTTTGTTCAAAATGAAATCCATTTGAATTAATGCACATTTGGCAACGACAACGACGATATGTTGAGTTTACAGCATCGGATAATTGATGTGGTCTATTGCGCAGGGTCTCACATGCTTCCTCGATCCTCGCATGTAGCTGCTCTTCTTTATCAACTGCAGTAGCATACACTACGTCTTTAAGATATTGTATTTTGATTTCAGATTTAGATTTCTTATTCAATTTAGAAAAAATTTTGTATTTTGAGTTTTTCTAGTAAAGTGCACGATTTTCGAGATAAATGAGAAAAACTGTTCAAAAACATAGGAATTTTAGTTTACCGCTTTTTCGCATTTTTCTCAAAAACAATGCGTTTCTCGAACAAATGTAACTTATGAAGAATTGTTTAAATGTAATTGACATACCAAGTTTTTTTTATGTAAATGTCGCACTGAAGAAGTTTGGGGGGAAAAGAGGTTCTGAAACCCAAAAAAATAGGACACCCTCCTAGTAAATCTGCGAAGATAATTAGAGTAGGCTATGATGCATAGCAATCATTTTTTATCTGACATTTTTGACAACTTAAAACGTAAATAAAGTTTAATTGCGTTTGTATGTAATTCAGTTGAATTTATTTAAGTGTTTACGTGTTTTTTAAAATGCCTAATGTGTTTACAAACGCCGAATATGCGGACATACATTTTATTTACGGTTTCACCAATGTAAATTCTTCTGAAGCTGTTAGGGAATATCGTCGGAGATTTCCCAATAGAAGACAACCTGACATAAAAGTGTTCAGGGAGGTACATCGTCGATTTAGAGAAGGTGGTTTAAAAAAAAACGTAAGAGGTCAAGATATACGGAATGACAGACATAGACCTGAAATATTGCGTTTGTTTAACAATAATGATCGCTCAAGTTCTCGTGCTGCTGCAAGACAACTGAATGCTCAAAACCTACGGGTATCCAAAAGTAAAGTTTTACGAACATTGCATAAGGATAACAGAAAATCATTTCACTTACAACCTGTACAACATCTAAGGCCTGGAGATGGTCCAAAACGAATTGAATTTTGCAACTGAATTATAAGATCGGTTGAAAGAGAAAACTCATTTTTACTGAAAATATTGTGGACGGATGAGTCTACATTTACTCGCCGAGGGGTAGTAAACTACCATAACCTCCATGTTTGGAGCAATCAAAACCCACATCAAATCAGGCCGCGGTCCTTCCAGACCGAATTTAGCTTAAATGTATGGTTGGGAGTCATTGATAATATCTTGCGTGGTCTATTTTCCTCCCCCCCCCCCCGGTAAATTCACAAGTATTTTTGAATTTTCTTGAAAATGATTTACCCATTTGTTTGGAAGATGTTCCGCTAGATTTAAGGCACGAAGTTTGGCTACAAATGGATGGTGCACCAGCACATTTTGGAAGAAACGTACGCGAATGGTGCGATATAAATTTTCCGCAAAAGTGGATAGGACGGTTAGGACCATGTACCAGCAATAGAGCCAGCCGCCTGGACTCCTAGGTCTCCCGATTTGACCGTTCTCGACTTTTGTGTGGGGTATCTTAAAGACGTAGTGTATGCTACTCCAGTTGATACAGAAGCTACATGCGAGGATCGAGGAAGCATGTGAGACCCTGCGCAATAGACTACATCAATTATCTGATGCTGTAAACTCAACATATCGTCGTTGCCAAATGTGCATTAATTCAAATGGATTTCATTTTGAACAAAATTTATAAAATTTTAAATAATATTTATGTACATATTTATTGTAGTTAATTAAATAATTGGTACTTGTAATTTCGTTTATTAAAGTTTATTAAACATTACGAAAAAAACTCAAGAAACAAAATTTTTTCTAAATTGAATAAGAAATCTAAATCTGCAATCAGAATACACCAGGGGCGTACCACAAAAAAGTTTGTGGGGGATTAAGGTACCGACACCCCCAAAAATGGACCACCCTGTAGAATTAAAAAAAATTTAAAATACTAAAATTAATGCTTCTTGATAAGGTAATAACTTTACCAAATTTCAAATCAATATCTGAAAAACTGTGGAAGCTATTAAAACAAATCGAAAAATTTTACAAAACTTTGACACCCTGTATCTTGGAAACTAAGGATTTTTGGATATATGTTTATATCGAAAACTTACATTATTTTTTAAAGTAGAATACGCCCTCGAAGTTATGAGCATAAAATTCGGACCACCCTGTATGTATGTATATATATATATATATATATATATATATATATATATATATATATATATATAATACATAAAATTAAAAATTTTATACACATAAAAGGGTTGCCCCGAATGATAAATCTTCTTTCTCGTAATCTAAACTAGATCTAGGGATCAGCTGGTTCTTCATATTGAATCTGGTTTCGTAATCTAAAATCAACAACAAGTCCTTCTTTGGGCCCAGAATTTTGGTCCTGCATCTTGGATCCCGCATCTTGGCCTCGATTCTAAAATGCTACATCTTAGATTGTGCATCGAGGTCCTTGCATCTTGACAAATTGCATTGTGCAATGATATTCGTAGTCCATGAAAATGCAAAATACTTCTCTAGTAGAAACCTGCTTACTTCATAATTTCCTGATCATTACGCACGCAAGCACGCAAGCACGCACGCGCACGCACGCACGCACGCACGCACCCACGCGCACACACACACACGCACACGCACACGCACACGCACACGCACACGCACACGCACACGCACACGCACACGCACACGCACACGCACACGCACACGCACACGCACACGCACACGCACACGCACATGGACACGCACACGCACACGCATACACACACACAAACGAACTCCTAACCACACAAATACGGAAAGAAAAAGGATCTAATCAACAAATACATATGCAAACACACGAATACGGAAAGAACATAAACAAACAATTTATCCAGCTATGAAACATGCACCCCCACAAAAAAAGAAGTTATACAAACACCATGACGCATGTGGTCAAGTAGAACACAAGTAAACACATGAACACGCAGAGAAACAAAATAGCAAAGAAGAAAATTAACCAATCAACTAATACGTAGATTCACAAATGCACAATTATGGAAACAAACAAATCAAAAAATGCAAACAACAACTAAAACTAGCCAACAAAACCACACGCAAACATAATATAAAACATTCAAACTAGTCAAGCAACACATCCAAACACATGAACACAAAATCAATGAAACAAAGTAATAAAAAAAAACATGTCACTCAACGCACAAACACAAAAAGATACAAACACCCAAAACACAAATTATCCAACGCACAAAAATACATCACAAACAAAATAAAAAAAACAAACAAGTTACCCAAAGCCCCAACGCACAAACACATAAGCAACATTAACGATCAAATCAAAGAAAAAATCAAATAACTTAAACCCCAAAGATACAAACACACAAACAAGTAAACCAAAATCTGCAACAAAAATCTGACATATAATTTCTTTTTTATTTTTCTTGCAACAACAATCTGTCAAATCTGTTAATTTTCTAAAACATATTTCATCTCTTACAGTGTAAATTTTTACGCACCACATTTATTGATGCTTTTTCTAACCAGTCATTAACGAGTTCTGAATGGTGTTACCCTATAGTTGTATTTGTCATTAATATGATTTAATACAAGACATTTGTGCTTGATTCAGTATCATGAAATACATTTTTTATGATAAATTCTTGAAACCGTTCCTGTTCCCGTTTGGGTTAAATAATACGCTCATCAACTGAGTTTCTAGTTTCCTTGATAAAAGAAAAATACGTGCCGTACTTTGTTGACGATACCAGTCTCCATTATAGTTCATCTCAGTCTAGTCATAATGGTAATTCACCTTCTTTCTCAAATCAAGACAATAAACTATGTTTGTAATGACGGTCTCATCAAATCTATCATTGGTTGACCATTTTCTGTCAGTTACTAACGTAGCTGCTTGTAAAATAAGCTTTTTGTACAAATCTAAGCAGTACTTGACCTCCCGACAACACGTTTTGCTGAATAAGGCCCAAATTCGGCCTCATCTAGAATATAATTTCCATCTCTGGGAGTTGGTGCTCCCCAATACGCTCTCAATATCGTTAATCGTATCCAAAAAAGAGCCATTAGGCCTATAAATGAACTTATCGTACCAAACGGACGCAATTCTCATTCTTTTACATGGATCCTAACTCAAATGATCTCCCTAGTTCCAGTTTTCCTCTTACTTATGAAAAAAACAGAGACCAGTTGTGTTGTGTGTATGATAATCAATATTTACTGGAAATTTTCTAAAATTAGTTGTAAGAATTTTGCAGATTTTTAAAAAATGTATTATTTATAAGTTAATTACAGATACAACAATGATATTAAATAAATGAGAATCTAGTATCACTTTTTACCAGATTAATCATAAGAATATGATTTAGTGGAAGAATAATACAATTCAACGGGATATTTTTCAGCCATTTATATGCATATCTGATTATTTGCGGTGGCCCCTTTCATTCTTTCCCTACAGATGTTTTCGTTTCTATATTACCTTTTGGAAATATTCTGAAAACTATCAGCGTTAGAGTCAACATTATGGAGACCTTTCTTAAAATAATATTCGGTAAGTTTTCTTTATAACAGCTTTTCGTGGGGTAATAATGAGCGGTAATAATCAAGTACTCTATGGTGTCCTAAGAATACTTTTTGAGAAAATTTAAAGATTATGAACATTAAAACCAAATTATATAATATAGCATAATTTCAGGGATCTATTATTAATTAATCCTTTTCAGCTACTCGAGCTTTCGTTTATTGGTTATAAACTTCTTCAGGAGCTATAGATTGTTAATAATTGAACATAAGATAATAATAACAAAAAGGGAAAAGTTACTGCTAATGAATTTATATAATGTGAATTAACATTAAAATTAAAAATTGAAAATTGACATTAGTGAAAAATCAAAACTTTTTTGAAATTAGTTGGGTTTATTGGTAGTATCTAAAGAAATTAAAAAAGAATAAATTTTGCTTAAATTACCAATATCACATTTATTTATTAATATTATAATTTTCTTTTTGGATTTCTACCATCTCAAGGAACAATCTCTTATATAAGTTTCTTTCAAAATGTAAAATGCAATTTTTAAATTTGTTCACTTATAACAACCTTTATTAATTTAGGAATTAATTCGGGACTAAATGGAAGTGATCTGAAAATAAAATTTGGTATTGTATCATTAATTTAAATGATACAATACCAAATTTATTATTCCCGAATTAACTCCTAAATCAATAAAAGTTTTTATAAATGAACAAAATTTAAAAATAGGACAAATAAATGTCAAACCGTTAAAAATGCTTTATACAAAATTAAAATAGGGATTCAGTATTATTTTCTTCTAATGTTGTATATAAAATTCCTTATTTTGGTTGCAATAAACATTATATTGGACAAACAGGAAATTTACTAAAACAAAGACTGGCTAAACATGAAAGTGACTGTAATTTACTTAGGGAAAATTCTTGCGCATTAACTGAATATCTTATTATAAAATAAACATTTAGGTGATTTTAATAACATAAAAATTTTACATTTTGAAAAGAACTTACATAGAGATTGTTCCTTGAGATGGTAGAAATTCAAAATGAATTCAATTTTTAATTTTAAATTTCTTAATTTTAATGTTATTAATTCACATTATTTAAATTCATTAGCAGTAAGTTTTCCCTTTTTGTTACTATTATCTTATGTTCAATTATTAACAATTTATAGCTCCTGAAAAAGTTTATAATCAATAAACGTAAGCTTAAGTAGCTGAAAAGGATGAATTAATAATGGATCGAATCCCTGAAGTTATAATATATAATAGGAAAATACGATCGAAATATTATATAATCAAAAACCAAACGTATAAAAACTTTTTTAATAATCCTATTGGAAACAAGTTTTCTGAATAAGTTTTTCAAAACTAAATAAGCCTTAAATATTGATTTCATAATTCCAACATATACTCTGCCCAGCCCATAGTTACGTTATGAATATTAGAAATAAAACACACAATTTGATTTGTATGGTTTTCATTTTTGGTAAATAAAATAGCACAAACATAAAAATTGTAGTTCCTTGTATTACTAAATCTTCATTCAATAACAGGGAATGCGTATCGAATGTATGCAAGATATTTCCCTTATACTCTACTCAAGCCTAATACAACGTAGCACAGACATACGGTAATAATTTGCTTGTCACATCAGTTTCTAACTTGATATAATTTTTCATGAATCCTTTCAAGAATTCTTGAATATGTAAGCCCTACGGATGGTTTGCATTAAGTTGTTAAATAAATTTATGTAAAATAAGAATTATATAAAGGTTAGGTAAACGTATTTGAAAGCCAACTACGGAATTTAATTTTATTTTAGTAAAGATTAGTTAAATTAACTATTAAACTGCCTATAATATAATCAAATTATAATGTAAAATGCAAACTTGTGAAAAACTAATTTGGAAGTAGTAAAAGCAATCACAGCTAAAAACTTGAGACATTCATTAAAGCTGTAATAAAATAATAAGACTAACAAAACAATATATTTTTTTAAACTGTTAACATTTATTGATAACGGTGACTGCAATTGTTAACGAAACGATTAATTTGTAAAAAAAAACATGCAACCTAAAAGATAAGTATCTCAATTATGAGTCATAATCGTCAAAGTTTGCATTTTCATTCTTATGGAAAAGAAAATTATAGTTTTAATAGGCAACTTTAAAAATTAAGAAAACGCCAAGCATAATTACTATCACCAGTTACTTTTTTAATACGATGTCGTGACCAAAACGTTTTCTCAACACTTCTCCGCATTAGAAGAAATTTTAATAACAAACTAGCTAATCACATTTATAATATATTACAACGAAAGTTTTGGATAAATATTTTAGAATTGCATTTTCACATTTCAACTTGGTACTTATGTTAAATGGACACGATTGGATAAATTTTGATTCATTGACCTTTAGAAGTATGGACGTTGTTTGACATTTCAACTAATTTAATGATGTTTTAATGAATAATGCCAGTAGTACCATTTAAAGATATAATTTCCAATGTTGAGCAATCTATGAAATCTTTTCTTTGGATGGCACAACTAGAATTAGATTTGAAACAGTTCGCTTATTGCGTAAAAGCAAAACCTCCCAAAAATTTATTCTTTCAACGACGCACCTTATTACATAATCGTAATGATAACATAATAATTTTACTATCAAATAAAGATGACGCAACTATATCATTAAAGTAGACCAACTGTTGGAACTATAAACTTAACCTGAACTACCGAAAGATCCTACACAAAAGGTTACGTTTGAAATGTAAACAAAATTATTGAAATACGTTCTATTCCTAAAGAAATGTTAAAAAAACCTCTAACGCGTAAGCGCTTCCACAAGAATTCTATGGTCTACTAAAAATTCATAAACCTCTATTGTCAGTTCACTTGGTTCCTTACATATAAATATTGCAAAACGTGTTATATTTTTATTACAGTCTCATGGTAAAACACTCCATTACGTTAAAAATTCTACCGATTTTATTAAAACTATACGTAATTTGAATATTGAAAACATAAGTATTCTTTGTCAGAGCTCTATTACTTATTTCCAATAGACTAATATATTTTTACACAGAAAAATTTAAAAAATTAATTTTGATAAATGCAACTAAAAAAACATTAGTTTGATATACCGAGTACGGACTATAAAAAAGAGCATGTAATTACCAATCAAATAAACAAATTTGTATTTATGATCTTCGCCCACTTTTGGGTATAGGTTGGTTCTCAAAAAAAAAATAAAATAAAATTAATGTGCTTAATTTTCTGAAAGATGTTTTATGATGTGTATGATTTATTTACTGCTATTGATAAAGCAATTCATGCTGCAGAGCTATGAATGAATTATGAAACGATTAGATTTATCATGAATAATAATAATGATTGTGGAAGTATATTTAACAATTTCAAATAAAAAAATAAACACCTACAAAGTTATCTACTATGTCGCATATTTGGAAAATTAAAAACCATAATTTGATTTTTTATTTCAAAAACCAATTTTTTCATAAACGAGAACATAAGACAATAAAAGAAATGTCTGCCTGTTAAGGTCATTAACAGGCAAACTTAACTTCGGAGAGAGAAAAGACAATAAATACCAAAAACCATGTCATTTCATGCATCTTCCTATGTGTCATCTTGAAAGTCAGTACCCGGTAGATATGTAGATGATACGTGGATATTTGGAGATATGAAGAAAACCACTACATTCATTTTTTGTTTTTATAAATGGTGTTCATAAAAAAATTTAGTTTATTATGAGGAAGGAAACTAACAGAAGCTTACCACTTCTAGAAACACTAATATCTAAAACAAATAATTTTTTTATTTCATCGAAAGCGAACAAACATCGATAAGTATCTTCATACATTCTCAAACCACCATCAATCTCAAAAAATTGGTGTAATTAAACCTTTAGTGCATAAATCTAAACGAATTTGAAAGATCAACCGTTTGAAAAAATCACTTTAAGACATATCCTCATCTTTTGACGGTTGCTGATTCTGTAGACAAAGTCAACTTTTTCGAAGATTTATTTGCATCAAACTCGTGCCTCAATGATTCTAGAAAAAATGTATCCCTACTGAACTCTTTTTCATACGCTATGAAACCAATTCATTTTCGGTACATGCTCTTAGAATCGATTATCAGCAGGCTTGATCTCAATAAGGCGACTACTCCAAACGATATCCCCTATTCTTAAAGAAATTTTCCCCGAACTAGTACCATTCCTATCTAAACTTTATTCGATATCTATGCCTTCTGAGGAATCTTCTACATCATGGAGCTTAGCAAATGATCAACCCATTCCCAAAAAGGTGATAAGACTGATCCCTCGAACTACTGACCAATTGCCATCTTTTGTCTAATATCAGAAAAAGTCATCAATCAGCGACTGCTCTCTTTCTTTGAAATTAACGAACTCCTTAGTAACCATCAACATAGTTTTAGGCACAGTCAACAGGTGATCTTCTTTCATATGTGACTCAAGTTTGGAACAATACATTGGAACAATTCGGTGAAATAATTGTAGTCGCTTTAGATATCTCATCTGCCCAAGTTTGGTATAAGAGTTTACTTGCCAAACTCACCTAGTTTGGTTAAATAAAACGTTCATCAACTGGGTGTCTAGTTTCCTCGATTAAAGACGAATGTAGTTGCATTTTTTCAAAAGAAGTTAGTATTAGCGCGGGCGTGCCATAGGGATCAGTTATAACGCCTACACTTTTTCTGATAAACATAAACGATCTTATTTCTTCAACGACTAACCCGATCCATTGTTTTGCTGACGACAGCACTCTTTATTCTAGTTCATCTAGTGTACTCATAATGGTAATTCATCATCTATCTCAAATGAAGACATTAAAGCTGCAGTGGCAATTTTAATCAACAAAGACCTTCAACGTATCTTCGAATGGGAAATAATAATCTAGTTAAATTTAATGCTAGTAAAACTCAGAGTTGCAGTACTTTACCTCATTTAGAAGATAATTCTCGCCTCTGGGTAGTGAAAAAATGGCTATTAGGATTCTAAATGACCCGTCCTTAACTCTGACATACAGTCCATTGAGCATATAAGAACCATTTCAGTTCTTTATTTGTATTATCGCTATTACAATGGCTATTGCTATTTGCTAGGAATACTCGCGCGCTCACTCACATCATCAGTATGCAGTACAAATCTCCACTTGTCTTACCAAACGGGCGCAATCCACATTCTTCTGCACGGCTTCTAAACTTTGAAATGATCTGCCTAGCTCCTGCTTTTCTCTTATTTATAATGTGAAAGTAAGCGATCATAGGCATCTCTTGGCAATTCAATATCTCCCTATCCATCCTTCTAAGTGTTCCTGAGTGCTTTAGCACGGTAAGCCAAACTAAGCCTGTTTAGGTACACAATTACTTAAAAATGTTATACAGGGTGACTATTTTCTGAGGGATTGGTCGATTACTCCGTTATCATAGAATACATCAAAAAAGTTACTTACAAAATTTTTAAGCAACGATATGCTCGTTATTTGGAAAATATGCCCTTCTCCGATTCATAACTACGTGGTAACACAAACATATTTTTTTAATGGGACACCCTGTATATTTTCTCATATTTAGATTCCTCTTATAATACCTGTTCTTACAATATGAGGTAGTTCATAATCATATAGAGTATTTAAAGAGTTGTGACCATTTTTTTATAGAAATCGCTATGAAATAAACACTACGTATATGGAAAAGTAATAAATAAATAATTGTTTATTTTACATAATAAGGTAAACAATATGTTCTAGTACTAAAACTAACTATAACAAAAAATCATCAACAAATACAGTATACGGGGTGAGCCAAAAAAGAAAATTACGATTTTCTAAAATTTTTTAAATGCATCCCTCTATATTTTATTTTCTCAAAAGATTCATCGAATAAGCAACTAGTGTTTAATAGTAGTGCTGTGTTCCTTGTCTTTAAACTATTTATCGAATCTTGTTTGTGGATTTTTGATAATGAAGTTCAAGCTACTGTAAATAAAGATTGTTTTAATAAGTGTTGTGTAAATATAAATTTTCTAATAATAAATTTGAATACTTAAAGGACAAACAACGTTGTGTAAATAAAATTCATGTGCAGTTATATTATGCCAAATAATACAATTAGTCAATCATTTCGTTTTGTGTTCAACAACTTTCATAATTCACTCGCGTAATTATCAATTGAAAAGCTGTCCACGGTTCGTCACGATATTGGAGAACGGCATCGGGTGATTCTGCATCTGATCCTTCACCGAATCGATAGCTAGAAGGTCAACCACAAAAAATCCACCTATACCGCAGTACAAAGAAAGGGGGGAAGATTTAGAGTGGTCAATTGATGTGTATGCTTGTTCAAACTTAAGGTTTACTTTCGCCCTTAAGGCGATTAAAGTAAATTTTGATAAAAGCGTATTCACCCGTAGATTAACCATATCGTCGTGTGCGTTATGTTTATTTTGCTCTGACTTTGCTATACACAATTACGTATTATAAAATTCTTTAAATTATATATGTTCGACGTTAGTAATATTCATGTTGGTTATGCAAAATTAAGATACAACAGATTGTTTTGGGAATCTGAGACTTACAAGCGTCAATCCCGGTTATTTACTAGATTATATGAAATTGAGTGTTTCTTTTTATTTTTTAACTTCTGTATGAACACACTGACAGTTGATTTTATTTGTGTAATTTCATTAAAATATATGAATGTAGCGTTTTCTTTTCGAATGAACATTATGGTTTCCTGTTAGGCCATTATTTTAAGATCTAGTTCATGACGTTTTTCCCGTCATAAATTGATTTAACAGGTGGCGCCTTTGAGACATATTTTTCCGGATTTATGAGCTACCAGCACCCTTTTCCTTTTCTGTTACTTCCGTTTTACTGTCATTTTGGCCTGTATATATATATATATATATATATATATATATATATATATATATATATATATATATATATATATATATAATATATATATATATATATATATATATATATATATATATATATATATATATATATATATATATCCATAAAGAAAACTTAGTGTTTAATGTTTGTACTGCTTTTATTTCTTCTACATCTAATGTTACAGATAGAATTGTAAAAATTAAAATACCTATCTTTTGAGTGTGAAATCGTGCATTTTTATTAATTTTTTTTACAAATTACGTTTCAATAACAATTATAGTTATCGTCGTCAGTAAATAGGAATAGTTTCATCACATTAGGACTGTTTTTAAACCTATAACAAAGATTGAAGCACGGCTAAAGACGTTTCAAAACAATTGCCAACTTCCGGAGTGTATAAGTTGTCTTTTTCGTATGGAAAAGTATAAAATGTAACAACAAAACGTAGCTTTGGTAACAAATGTAAGAAACATATGAGATTTTACGGATTGAGTCAACCAGAGGAGTCTACATGTATTAAACAACTTAAATCATGATATTCAATCTGATAATAAAAAAAAAATTATTAAGGCTCGTTATTACGTTCGTTTACAGCGAGAAGCTATTGAATATAAACATCAACTTAACTTTAACATACAAAAGAAAATCTCCGATTAAATAGGTTTTGGCATCCTGTAATTAATTAGAAAAGACAGAATGGTGCGTCTCAATTTAAAGTTTGGCATGCCTAGGTTTTTGCTGTTTTTCAAAGTAAATGCCTTACCAATTTGTTATATTATCACAGCACTGAAATGATTTAACATATATACTTAAAGCAAGTGTACACATTTTGTTTTCAATGTATCATAACAATGACAGTTTTTAAATAGTGACAATACATTAATTTAGCAACACAGTTAATTTTTTTATACTATTATCGTTTACTGACGATAATACCTGCAATTGTTTAAAACGATAAAATTTGTAAAAAATATAAATAAAGCACACGATTACAACCCAAAAGGTAAGTGTCTTAACTATGAATGATAATCGTAAAAATTTATATTTTCATGTGTTGTGATTCCAATTTATTCGATCTCCTTCCTCTACGATTCATTTCTGGGTTTATTTATACGAAATTTCATGAACATTTACGAAAACAGGAAATCGTCTAAATTATTCTCTCGCAATGGAGCAAAATACAAAAGGGATATGTATTTATTTTCTATTGGTTCTGTATTAACTGGGTAAACATTTTTGATAGATAATTTGTATTCTTTGTTTGCTAATAGACATTTCTTTACTAAAGTTTGTTTAGTTTAATGGTAACGCCATTGCTCTATGTATTAATGATCTATATGCAGATAATTGACGTATTTTACGGTGGCATGACTAGTTTGGGATTGTTATGGCTGCAGTCTGCATGTGTAGGTTTTCTGAGTATTGAGAATTGAAATTTGTACTGTGTATTAATTTGTATGCCCAAATCTAAAAAAATTATGGCTCTATTTTATTCTTTCTCGAGTATATATTTTGCATTAGGGTGTATATTACTAATATTAATTAAAACACATCACATGAATACCTATACTAAAAATATAATCAATATAATGGGACCAAAATACAATCTCATCAGAAACATTTAATGCAAAAATTTGATCTAAATTATCAATCAAATATTATCTGAAATTGGGGAAATTGGATGGCCTATAAGTAAGCCTTTTTTTTGATAAAATCAATACCACCCTGTATCTTCTCTACTGTTCGACGGATTTACTTCAACTTTTAGACTAAAATTCTACGTTATAATGCCAACTTTTTGAAGCAGTAGAAAATCAAATTCCAGGACCGCAACTTATAAAAGTTAATTACTGGGCCCTCTGGTCAAAATTGTTTATTATTCCATAAAGCTCTCGGACAGATGAATAAAATGAGGTCATTAAATAGTTTGGCACACTTAAGGATAGTTCAGCATTGGATCGAATCTTTTTGTGCTAAAGTAAATTTACCAACGCTATATCCACGAACTGTTTGTTTGTTTATTTGCTAATCTTATCAACATTGTTCGTTCATCCGCATCACGCTGGCTACAAAAAAATAAACTAAAATGGATAAAAATTAAAAATTCAATTTTAAAAATGCATTCCATCAACTTCGATGCATTTCTATGAACGGCTCCATCAGAGGATCTAGGTTGCTGTGGCAACCGTCAATCTGACATTTAAATAAATATTCTGCTTTTATTGAATTTTTCTTTTATATCACGTACTTTTATTTACATACAAATATAGTTTAATAATAATTTAAAGACGCAGACCTTTTCTTCGGTCTAAAATTATTTAAGACAGCATGGAAAACTTCCTTCTACCAGTATTCGAGTTGATAGGGTGCTTCGAAATAATATCGCAGAGCAAGAAAATATTATGGACATTGTACATGCAAATCCCAAAACCAGCACCACACGAATTAGTGCACAGGTGGGAATACCCCAAACACGCGTATGAAGAACACTAAAAAGGAAAAATTTATACCCTTATCATATCCAAGAAGTTCAAAGGTTGGAAGAAGGTGGATTACAAACCATAGAAGAACAATCCTTTCCACACTATTTACAGACGAGGCCCAATTCACAAGAAACGGTGTTTCAACATCAGAAATTCTCATATTTGGGCAAATGAAAATCCACGCACAGTAAGACAATCTCATTCGCAACTTAAATTCTCTTTTAATGTCTGTCTGTCATAAAGTATATAGTGTTCCCATTGAAAACAGGGAGCAATTATTACATAGAATTAATTTCTATTTGAAGATGTTAGAGAAAATCTAGATATGATAAGAAAGTCAATTATGAATTTATATCGACGTTCACAGAAATGCATCGAGGCTGGTGGAATGCACTTTGAAAATTTAACACAGTTTCTTACTGTTATTTTTTATTATAGTTGTTATGTATTAAAAAATATGTGTTCGGTTTTGTAATTTATAAGCCAATCTGTAATTTTCTTCTTTCTGTTCCAAATAAAATGTTCTCAACTCCGCACCTGGATTTTATTTTATTGTAGACAGGGTGATGCAGATGAGCGAACAATGTTGATAAAATTAGCAAACAAACAAATTGAACAGTGCATGGACATAGCGTTGGTGAATTTATGTTAGCTAAAAAAGATTCGATCCGATGCTGAACTATCCTTAAGTGTGCCAAACTAGTTAATGACTTCATTTTATTCATCTATCCGAGAGCTTTATAACAAAAATTACAAAAACGATATACAGGATGTGTTTTGACCCAAGGGCCCAATAATTAACGTTTATAAATTACGGTCCTGGAATTTTACTTTTTTACTACCTGAAAAATTTGGTATTATAACGTAGACTATTAGTCTAAAGGTTGAAGTACCGGGATATCAACAATGAATGACCGAAAAAAACTGCTTTTTACAGAATTTTTATCAAAAGTTTATTCCAAGTTACTAGTGAAATTAGGCGCAAATATTTATTTCATCTTCGATTGACATTTCATAAACGTACATAAATTTTTCCTTTTTCAATTATTCCTTTATCTACATTTGTATTACAATAAAATAGTTTTTTTCAAAACTCATTAATAAATTAACCAGGACTTTCAAGGTAAATTTATTCGTGTATTTTATGCCTTTTTCGTAAATAATTTTTTTTAGGTTATAATGCCTTTTACTGTGGAACAAGACAAGTTTATTTTGGAAGCTTATTTCCGAAACGGCGAAAAAGATGTAGATGGAAACTGGAAGAATTCAGTACAATTATGTGTTGAGGAATATCAACATCACTTTCAGAACATCGAATTAGATGATGATGTTTTATGCCGACACATTCGAAGAATTGTTAGTCGTTTTCATGAGCATGGTAGTGTTTGCAAGGGAAAATGTACGGGTCGCACAACTGTACTTACAGAGGAAGTAGTGGAAAATGTACGCACACATTTGGAAAATAGTCCGACAAAACCTTTAAGACAATTGGCCCAACAAACAGGTAATTTTGCATTATACAAAATATGGTTGACATGAATGTGTAAGCAATAAAATAAAAAGAATCTTAAAAACCAAAACATTACATAAGTAAAGTTAGATTGACAACATTGTACATATTTCAATATAAGAAATTGTTACAGGTCTTTCTTATGGTACATGCCATAAAGCAGTCAAACGTCAACTACATTTTCATGCTTACAAAATAACGGTTGTGCAAGAATTACTACCTTTAGATTTTCAAAAGCGTTTAGAATATTGCCGATGGTTCAACAACATCTTGAGAGATGACGAAATACTAAACTTAAGTTTCTTTACGGATGAAGCTTGGTTCCATTTATCTGGTTATGTGAATTCGCAGAATTACCGTATGTGGTCAGCAGAAAATCCACACATTTTTGAAGAAACTACTTTACATCCTGTGAAAATAGGTGTTTGGGCTGCTATGTCACGAAGAAGAATTGTAGGTTCCATTTTCTTTGAAGATACAGTAACTGCGGCTCGATACAAAACTATTTTGGAACCTTTCATTGATCAACTGCACGATGACGAGCTCCAACATGGATATTTTCAGCATGATAACGCAACAGCTCATACAGCTAATCAAACACTGACTTTTTTACGTGAACATTTTGATGAAAGAGTTATAAGTGCGGGAGTTTGGCCCCCAAGATCACCTGACCTTACTCCACTGGATTATTTTCTATTTGGACATTTAAAAAATAAAATCTACAAGACACGCCTTCATACAGTTGATGAATTAAAAAATGCAATAACTGATGCAATTCAAAATATTACAGAAGCTCAATTAATAAATGTATTTGAAAATATGAAACGAAGAGTAGATGCCTGTAATGCAAACAATGGTGGTCACTTTGAAATTGTTTTATAGATAATTGCCAAGTTTAATTTTATTTTTCTATTTATAACTGTAATATAAACATATAAAAGACCATTCATTCCAACGGGTAGTGAGGTGTGCGTCGGGATATCGTTATATTTGTATGTAAATAATATGTGCACTAATTGAAAATCTTTACTCATTATTTACTATACTTTAGCTGAATTGATCTCATTTACATGCACGTTTGAGATCTAAAAAAACAATGCATTATTAATTCATTATTTGCTGTGCTTTAGATCAATATACACAGATTTGATTTATCTTAAAAAACAATAGGTACATCATGAACTAGACATGGTGATTAGTTCCATGTGAGAAGGACTAAATCAGTGGTATATAATCTGAAATAAGTTTTTGTTCAAAAATTAGAATGCAATGCAAAAGTGATATCTAGCATTAAGTTAAATAAGTTCTTTTTTTCCATTATAATGTATTTGTGATGTTCACCAGTGTACATTCAAAGGTGGTCAGTAAAAATGGTGTACCTGACTTGTGCTGAATATGTTGAATGTATGCATTTATAATAAACTAACCAGTCATACATGTAATTTGTTTTCACTAATATTATTTAACAAATATATCATACACTGATTTCTGATTAATGACAAATTCATTTAAATGTTTTAATGTCATTGTAAAGGTAACATCATCCAATATCACTCCTTTTGTTAAATATTCACTCTCCACATATTCACACACTTTCTTCGAGTTCTCAGCTGTAATTTTTTTCAATTCTTCATTGCCAATTGCGTAACACCTTCCATTTGAAATGTCACATTCCTCACTGCTATCCGATTTTTCAATGGGATTTAATTCAGAGTGGTACAAAGGGAGACGAAGGACAGCATGACCATTTTCAACTAGTAGCTTGTCTAGAACGGTTTCTTCAGCAACACATTCTTGTAATTGGGATAATGGCATTGTCATCGTTCCTTCTTTTTCTTTTTTCATAAATTGGTACACATTGTAGATAATTTGCCGCCCTAGGCTATGAATTGCCTTTCGATTATTCATTTTCAACCTGACAACAAAATTCATACATTATTGCCTATTTCAAACCACTCATGTCAATATAAACAAAAATATCATTAAACGCTCATCTAAACAGTTTTTATTTTATTTTGCCACCATAATGTTCTTTATACGCCTCCAAATGCGGGCGTAATGTGGTCTTTATAGCACGGAAATGTCATTGATGCTAAGCAGCATGATTGACAGCAAACACATGACATGATATATAATAGCAATATCACAGTATCTTAGTAACAACAAATTAGCCTACTGTCGACTTTATTTCACTGCATTTGCATTTAAAAACTTGCCGAAAATGCTGAATCTTTTTAATATTTTGTTCCAGTTTCTTGGTGCAAAATAAAATAAAACATTATTACCACGGCATAATTAGATTATGGCTCTCAGGAATATAAAAGCCCTCCGCTTCACGTCGGGCTTTTAACATTCCCTCGAGCCATAATCTTCTGATTATGCCCTTAATACATAAATATCTATTACTCTCTAAACTGTACATTATTCTAGTAACCAAATTGAGGTTAAAAAGCAAAATTTGTTTTAAACATTACTTTTAGTATATAAAAGACGAGTAAATACCATGTATTGGTTTAATACACCAGAAATACGCCTTGGAAATCCAGAAAATCTGTAATATCAATTAAAAATAATAAATGATAATTTTTAACCAAATTTTTACATACCTTATAACAATTTCCCTTTAGTCTTAAGAAAGACTAAATTATAATTATTGAAGTTTTTGTACGTCTACATAAAACGCAATTCGTCATTCACCAAAATTTTTGTCATTTATGGTAGTATTTATTTTAATATCTGCGTGTACGCCACTGGACATAGCACAATTTTCATTTTAAGGATGCGGAACAGTAGTACTGTTCTAGGAGCGGCACGGTCAAACTATGAACAATGATCGCACTGTATATCCGTCGAACAGTAGAGAAGATATAGGGTGATTTTATCAAAAAAAGAAAATCACCCTGTATTTCCGTAATTAGGCTGCATCGGTCAATTTTAATAGTCATTCGTTAATAGTATAGGTGCATCCTATATCCACCATAAGTATGTACAGTGGCTCACGACTCACCCTGTATATTCTTACTTTCTTCTTCGACGGATACTGTAAGATGTCACTCTCAGATGCCGTTGTTTCAGCTTTAATAATAACAGTGATTATTTAAAAATCATGTATATTCTAGTAAAATTACCTAATCTTTTTAATGAAAGAAACCGATTTTCCAGTAGGAGCAACAGCTAACTCGGTTGTCTTATCTAATGGAAAAAAAAGCGGCTGGTGTATGGTACACCAGCTGCTTTTTGCCTATCAAAGAAATCAACAACGCTCTTAATAATGTTTCGGGATTCAGAATGGACCGTCTTCTCTCATTTTTCCGCCATATCAATTTTGTTAGCAGGTACGTAAATACAACTAAAAGCAAAATAAATTAACTAAATATACAGCATACTGTAAAAAGCTGTTGCCGTTACAGAATTATTAACCAATGCTATTGCGTTAATTGATTAAAAAGCATAATTCATGATGAGGTTATATTAACTATGATTACTGAAAATTTGTAATACCTACGTACCAATTTCACTAATAAGGTAAACGCAGTCTTGAAAAAGACTGTGTTTCAACGTAGAGCAGGAAATAAACAAAAATAACAGTGATTTTCAAAAACACAATTTTCAAATCCGGATAAACGGTGAATGGCGAATTTATGCCAAGGTTTGTACATCTTAATTCTGATTGGTTAAATGTTTGATCACATTACCAACTTAGAATTTAGTTCACATATTTTCCGGGGTTTTTGTTTACTTTGTCGACAATATAATGTAGTGTTTAATTTTTGTAGCACCGTGTTAATGAGTCACTTTCTGTGTGGAAAGTCATGTAAACACAATATAATGAAAGAAAATGCAGTGATAGTAGATTTTGATTTTAGCTCTGTTTATGAAGGTAACATACTCGTACAACATTAATAAAAAACTGCAGAATTGTAATCGCAACAGTACAACCATGTATTACATAATCAACTAAATTCCTAACTACATAATATATCAATCGAGCAATGCAAATCAATGACTAAAGTTCCTAATCTATTTCTGCTATTGCACAATTTACATTTGAAATTAATCAAAATTAAAATTTTCTTAAATTGTAACATTAAATCTGTGTTTGCATTTGTTACATACGGTCACTGTATTCGGTTAAAACACTAAAATAAAAAAAGTAAATATCATTATATCAAGATGATGAATTGCAAAAAGGAAATGAGTGGCTCTTGAGAATAACAATAGATTTTGGGTTTAAGTCACAGAAAAGAAAGCATCTTCGGTTTGAGTGTTTTAACAATGTGTGAAGTACGTGAAACGAAATCATAAATGGAGTAATGGGCAATACTTTCAAGTATTTGATTTTATTTCTTTTTTAAGGATGAATCATAAAATGCCTTCTAGTTTATCTTAAAAACTTTTAAGTAAAAATAATCCTGCAAGATTATTTCTATTACTCTTCTCATCGAACATATATTGCATGTAATTTTAGAGTGGAAGAATAATAATTTAATATTTTATCTTGTAGAATAGTAGTTTCTTGCACGTATATCGTGATATTTATAAAAAAGCACAAATACAATGCAAAACAAATTATTCTAAGATTTATATCGTTTTAAGCTCTTTTCGGAAAACACATCTATATGAATAAATATTTGAAAAGCGCCAATTATTGTTAAAGCTAAGTTGAATTACAAATAACTTAGAATTGAAAATATTTTGTTTACCTGCAGTAATTAATTTTTCAGGTGTTTACATTTACAGTACGTAATACGTTTAATGTGAAGTTTTATAGCGCTGAAAAATTATTTATAGTTGCAGAATCCTATTATTTTTCGCACCTACTTTATTAAATCGCGTTCACTCACTCACGCACCCACACACACGTGCTCACACACGCACGCACGCACGCACACACACGTGCACATACAGACAGACGCACGCAACCACCCACGCACCCATGTACTCACCCACCCGTGCACGCACGCATGCACAACATTTTGTTTACCCAATTATTTTTTTTTATTTTTACTGAATTTTCAGAATTACTACGGCCTATATATAATATTTAAATTTTGTATAAATAAGACATTTAAGAATTATTATTAATTTTATTAAATACATAAACAAAAAGTTTACCTCGAGTAGGATTTGAACCTACGACTTTTATACCGCGCTAACCATCTGCGCCATCGAGATTCAAGCCCCAATCGATGCAAACTTTGTCGTTATGTACGTAGAACTGATGTAAATTCTAAATATAATGAGATTACAATCAAATTACTTATATTAATGGAATGTGAGCCGGCAATATCGCAAGGATTCACACACACTTGACTAATATTAATTTATTATGCAAATCCTACTCGAGGTAAACTTTTTATTTATGTATTTAATAAAATTAATAATCATTTTTAATTACATATTTACCTTTGAACTTATTTGTTCATAACGAAACTTATAAAAAATTAATATTAGTCAAGTTGCTTTGGTATGTGTGAATCCTTGCAATATTGCAGGCTCATATTCCATTGATATAAGTAATTTGATTGTAATATCATTATATTTAGAATTTAGATCAGTTCTACATACATAAAGACAAAGTTTACATCGATTGGGACTTGAATCTCTATGGCGTAGTTAGTTAGCGCGGTACTCTAGCAAAGTACAGGTCGTAGGTTCAAATCCTACTCGAGGTAAACTTTTTATTTATGTATTTAATAAAATTAATAATAATTTTTAGTTACATATTTACCTTTGAACTTATTTGTTCATAACAAAACTTATAATAAGACATTTAAGATTTCTTGTTAAAATTATGGACTTACTGTAGAGCTCTAGACCCTTCTCCTTGATTACAATGGGTCATTCATATAAAAAAATCAATCGCAATGCAGGCGTGTTAAGTATTAAGGACGATAAGGGTTGTTTACTGGTCCGATGTCTTTTTTATTCTTTGATTGAGTTACGAAAGCGAAATTATACCATTCATCGATACACATACATAGACGAAACATACTTATTTTTACATACTGTTGTAGAACCGTAAGTAAGTAAGTAAACACTTACCCCAAGGTGTATAAAAATAAACCTTACAATTACCTTTCATGTTTGTTTTTAACAACCATAGCAACCGATTATAAAGGGTAAAGTCAACCTACCAATCTAAACGTAAGTATGGTAAAGTGATAAATACAGCTGATCGAACAAAACGTAGTATAGTAGATACTAGATAATGCTTTGAATATCGACGTAAATATACAAAATCTACTTTAAATTTCTTACACAAAAATTGTAAAACTAGGAATTAAAAATATAACATTAAATTAGTAAACATTAATGTTTAATTAAACAATAAAATAGGGAAACAAGATCACAAGTATTTACTAAACTTAAACTAAACGATACGAGTATAAAACGCAAGTTATGAACATCATTTTATGCAATAAAATAATATATTCGAAAGCACTTTAAACTACGAATTACGAATGAATTTAGCAGCCTTTGGCAGAACGTTTGAACTTTTAATTTCCTGCTTTCAGACACACTCGATTTTTAGCCGTGACAAAAATATGCCTCTGTCAAATCGAATCTCACTTTATCTTAAGATTAAATTAAAACTGTAGATTTATCTTTTGCTATATAAAAGGATTATTCTTTTATAATACAAAATAGAAAAGGATCGCAAAGTGACGTGGTATGCAAATTATTGAAAAAAAAAGGAATTTATGAATCTAAATAAGGTTGCCGAAAAATTAATTATTTATTAACTGAATCATTATACTTTCTTATGCAGCATATCTAGGAACTGTTTTCCTAAAGAAATAAATCCCTGTCTGAATTTCGAATGTTACACGTTTTGATAAGCACTTCCTTACATATATATATATATATATATATATATATATATATATATATATATATATATATATATATATATATATATATACAGGGTGAGTCAGTTTTTTGTAGACAAACTTTAACAGGAGATAGAACACATGTTTTTAAAAAGAAAAGTTCCTATAAACATATGTCGTAGAAGGCTTCGTTTCCGAGATACAGGGTGTTGAATATAATTTTTTTTTCTCAAATTTTCATTATAACTCATAAACGAATGCTTAGATTTTTTCATGTTGGGGGGATAATGTCTATTAATTAAGGGGCATAAAACAAACGATAAGAATGTTCACAAACTTGCACAGTGGCGGAGTGGAGGGGGTGCTCAACCACTTTCATAAACAGAACTTCTACGCCAATGACTATTTTTTAATAAAACTGTTATTTTCATTATCTACATACAGTTTAACAAAAATAATGTACCTTCTTCTGTTTCGAAATTCCTGTGCGTTTCCGAGTTATTTTGATTTTTAGTGTTTGATGTGGTACTAAGTTAAGTAATGTGCTTTATGTGAATAATTGAATATAAAGTTTTTAATAAAAAAGATATAATAAAACATTTAGAGCCATTTTAGTACCTAACGATCGTTTCTTTAAAATTTCAAATACATTTTCATTTATAAATAGGTAGGTTATCAGTTTTTCTTAGTATCCATTGTTATTATCCTCGTATAAAAAGAAATGCATAGTTATTATTGTTATGCGGTCAATACTTTCTGTATAATTATGTATGTATCAATTTCGCGAACAACCTTGGATGAGATAGAATTGGAGAGTGTATATTGCTATACCTAAGTCCAAGCGTTTTGTAGTTATTCGCATTCAAAATTTAAAAATTGAAAAAAGATCATGAAGAAAACGAAAAATAAAATAATTTTTATAACGTTTTATTATATCGAAAACAAAGATTCGGCAAATCTAGATGATTTAAAACAACGCATCCGTCAAGAAATACGTCGAATAACGCCCGAAATGGTTCGAAATGTGCAGCAGGAATTTGTAGATCGATTAGGCTATTGTCAGTTGACTAACGGAGGACATTTCGAACATTTGCTGAAATAAAATTATTTTTAAGTTTACGAATCTTTGTTTTCGATATAATAAAACGTTATAAAAATTATTTTATTTTTCGTTTTCTTCATGATCTTTTTTCAATTTTTAAATTTTGAATGCGAATAACTCCAAAACGCTTGGACTTAGGTATAGCACATGCTACATGACAAATGTTTAGAATTGTAAGGGTAATCCAAAAATGCAATAAACATATTGGGTTGCAATTTGAAAAAATAATTTTTAGCAAATCTTTTTTGAGACACCCTGTATAAAATTTTTTTTTCGTAAAATATGCCCCGAAAAATATAAAATCGACGGGTCCGAGCGATTTTGAAAAAATTGTGCTTTACGAGATATTGAATTTATTCCTTACTTTACGACCACCCGGTATATATATATATATATATATATATATATATATATACAGGGTGATTCAGAAAAACATGGTCAATCAAACTTGATTTTGTTTAAGTGGAAAACCATGTATATTTCCGCACCATCGAATAACTCGTAAAATTTTGCGTACATTTGACGCGGAATTCATATCCCTAGCTTCAGCTGTTTTCGAGTTATTCGTATTATTTCAACATTTTTGAAAGGTACACGGTGTCAAAGAAATTAGTGTACCGTGGAAGTTATTGTAGAGATAAAAATGATTTTCTGAGTTGTTAAAGTCTGAGTACGGCCCTACTAAGAACCATTCCCAATATCCGATAATACTGTACAGGGCGTCCGAAAAATTTGGTTAAAACTTTGACATCACAAATATCAGAACTCAATTTTTTCAAATAGAAACCACTTTTTTTTATGTCACTAGTGAATTCTCCTTTGAAAATCAATAGGAAAGTATCTGACATGCCCTATACCTAAAATAAGCAGTTATTGATTTATTCGATAAAAACCAATTTTTTTTACAAAACGCGTTAGGAAGTCCCTTTTTTTTGTAGAGTAGGCTAAGAGGATTGGGATAATAAGTTTCTTACGTTTGAATTGCTTCTGTGACCATATAATGGGTGCTTTCGCAGCTGAATAAAAAAATACTTGCATGCAGTACATTATTGACATCATGAATTTTCTCGTTTTAAATGTGCATTTTAGCAGAGAAGGCTGCGGAATGGTTGTTTTCCTAACATGACATTTTCTTTAATATTTACTTGTCATCCAAAATGACTTTATTGCCATCAACTTCGTTAATTTAAGTTGTTTGTACGTGTTAGTAAAGCAATTAATAAAAAAAATTATTCAAGACAACAACGTGTGAGCATGACGTATCCAATAGGAGAAATTGATGGATATTGTTTGTTAGCGTCACGACTCAACGCTCAAAAATTTCCAGATAGAAGACATCCCCAGGTAAAGTATTTTGAAAAATTAAAGACCGCTTCCTATTGATTTTCAAAAGAGAATTCACTAGTGACATAAAAAATGGTGGTTTCCATTTGACAAAGTTGAGTTTTCCGATATTTGTGATGTCAAAGCTTGAACCAAATTTTTCGGACGCCCTGTACAATATTTTTGGGTATTGGGAATGGTTCTTAGTAGGGCCGTACTCAGACTTTAACACCTCAGAAAATCATGTTTATCTCTACAATAACTTCCACGGTACACTAATTTCTTTGACAACGTGTACCGTTCCAAAATGTTGAAATAATGCGAATAACTCGAATATATATATATATATATATATATATATATATATATATAGTCTCATTTCAATGAATAAAATCTGTGTCGGGTTATTGACGTTTTGAGCATTGTTCAAACAACCGAGGGCACATTCAATACGATAATAAAAGAGTACGCATTGCATTTTAATGAAACTTTATATATAGGGTTACTACTACATCTGAAATAAAATTAAATTAAATAAAAAAATACACATCAATTTAGCAAGGCCCGCCTGGGCAGCTTTAACGCACAATGTAATGAAGTATTTCTCGGATAAATCCGCTTTGGAATAAGATTAAATCAAATACAAACTATGAGGTGAACGATAAACAAAGCGCATTCATCCGTCAATAATTATAAAATTAAAAAAACAACAATCACTATTATAAAAGTCAACGACGCAGCCACAAATACAGATATTTGCTAATGATTACCTTTATTCTAGATTAACCACACAGTCAGCTTTCCTAGCTTCCCCTTTTCTCTGTATAGCTCATAGTGTAGCGTTTGAGGACGACCTCCGGTAGATGTTCCAATGCCAAGAACCGCCGTTGCAACCACCTTCGAAAGATTTCCAGAAGGAAGCCACCGTCATGAATTTATGAATGTTAATAGCAATAGTACTCACTATTTTGACTTCTATTTCATTTGGTTATATAGCATGTGAGTTATTTATATATGTACACTTTACTCGCGGTTCGTTTAACTAATTTTATACAAGCTTCTTGAATGTAAACTATAGATACGCAGAACTTAATGATGTATAGCTCAGTTATTATTTGTTGAGCCAGCCGTGAACCAACGGTAACCAGAGTTTGTGAATTTAGCGTTATTTTGCCCGCCCAAGACGTAATTAATCCAGAGTAAAAGCAGCACTAACGCTCTAACACTACCCTCTATCACGAAATCTTCAACAATGTCTGCACAGGCAAACGGTACGCAACGATATTAGAATACCACGATGAATATATTAAAATGTCCCTTCTAAAGGGTTGACAGGGAAACTTTCCTTAACGAAATTTCTTTTAAAACGGTACTACACGCAAATTCACTGCTCTGACCGCGGAGCACTCCCACATGCGCTGACTTCTGCGACTCGGCTCACAGCAGCCTCAATTTGTGCTCGTCATCTTGATTTTCACCTCAATTAAATCCCAATTAACCAATTACACCACTTCGTTACTTTAAATTATCATACGCGCTAAAACGAAAGCCTTTCGGCTCCGAATCGGAAAAGAATTACCTCATCAGTCCCAAACTGCGATCTCAAGGTACCTCAGTGGGTTATCATCGAAATATGATCTGTTTGTGACAAAAACATCCCTTCAAAAATGAGCTTTAAAACCACGTCTTTAGAAACCCAACTCTTTGTTTGTCAATTAAAAATTTCCTCACGACTCGCTTGAAACTGTCAACTCGTATATTATGCAAATAATTTCAATACAAGGTAACCATATTTTGAATGGCGCAATTCTATTTCCGCTAATTTCCATTTAATAATTAAACACCAATAATAGGGCTTATCAATCTTGACAAAGAAAACTTACCAAAACGCAATTATTTCGTGTGGGAAGTCAGACGTTAATAAAACTTCAATTTTATTATTTCAGCTAAACTATCCATTAAGTAGATACCTTCAAATTTTAATGGATTAACTTCAACAGTTGGAAACGGTGATGGAAAAGGTCTTATTTGAGATAATCAATCAAAACATTCTTCGCTAAAATTCGCTAAGATAAGACGGTTGTACTTTTGCATATCCATACCTGTGGTGAAATAAAGTGTTTTAGGGCGAAAATGCTATGAAAAGCTATGGCGATGCTTAAGTGAAATACATTTTTCTGCAGCATACAGTGTTTTAAAGTTGATTTATAAACTTAACATTGCAGGTCAATTTCTCTGAAATAATGTGTTTTCATATGATTCAGTTCGTTGTACTTATTTTTTAACCCTGCATCGACACACATACGGAATCGTTACATAAGCGATATACTGGGGTCTTATGGACTCCCACAACTTTTTTAAGGGTTTACTTTTAAGGCCAGAAAATTCTTGGGTGTTTAAAATATGTTTATTTAAACCCAGAGAAAGTTTTAGAGAATTTTGAGCCCACTAAAATTCCATTTTGAAATCAAGGCTATGTCAAATATTTTTCAAAATATTCGAAAAAAACTGAAAATCGACAATTTCTATTTTTAGCTATATCTCTTTTATTTGAACAGATATAAAAAAATAAATTACACTTTTCACTTGCCACTTTTTATCCTCTATTGATTGGTGACAGAAAAAAATTAATCCGACGTTTCATATGGGGCGGAAATTAGCTAATGATATAAAATGATTCCTTTTTTTATTCTAAATCGAACGATGTATAACACTTAATAATAATTCGACGTTTCGACTCTCATTCGTGACATTTTCAAATATTTCTTTTCTTTATTAAGCATTTTTGAAAAAAAAACTACCAAAGCAATTTATTCTGCAAATGTACATTTATTTCAACTCATAATTCATAATAGGACGTTTCGACTCATCAAAAGCATCATCAAGTAATCTCTTATGAACAGTATCTACCTATTCGTAGATGACTATTTATTACGATATCGAAAAAGCCTTTCCAAACTTTGCCTTAAACAATGACGGATAAATAACTCTTTTATTAGTTTAAATTTAGTAAACACCTAACAATACATTTACTTCAAGTGAAAATGTTTATCAACATTTTTACACGCACAGTCTTGATGTAAAAATATTACTAGTTGAGTAATTAGTTACGTCGGTACACGCCGCGATCAAAGACATCGTTATTTCTTTCTTTTAAAATTTGATATTAGGTATAGATTTTTCCACGGACGAGAGCATATTTTTAAAATTAAGATTTCGTTCAGTTAGAAATGTGGAAAAATCTTTCCACGTAATAATTTCTTGTTTTTTATTACTTTTGGAAAACGGGAGTTGATTTCGGGGGTAGATATAGTTAGTTTGAAATCGGAGGGGAAGGCAGTTGCGGTTAGAGTTTTTATCGAGCCAGATCGATTTGATTGATTAAAATACCTTCATTGTAAACAGTCTGACTTTAAATATTTTTGTTGGGTGTACATTTTCTTTTAAATTAACCACCGCGAATTTGTTTTTTTCTTTCGGGTATTAATTTTAATGGGTTTTTCCAATATTAATCTATAAATAACAGTCACCATTTTGAAGTTAAACTGCGTATGTTAATCATTTGTGTCTGTGCTCAATTAAAGAAATATATATTAAAAACGTAAGTAGGTATTCTAATGCCAATTAAAGCTCGCAGCAAATAATTCTACAAACCAATCTAACGTATTAAAAATCAAGCATTGCCTTACAAAAAGTATCTCATTACGCACGCGGGCTCATTAAGTTGAAATCTGTTAAAATAAAAGGCTAGAGTCGACAGTACAGGGCTCCCTGCTTCATGTACTTCGGCGAGTTATCATTGTTGTTTATTGATTATATTTACATTTGTGTAGAGGTGGGCGTGGCCAAACGTGCAAAAGATAGCTTTCGGCTATAATTGTAAATAGGCAATTACCGATGATTGATCTACATACGCACGGGTCTAGATGACCATTAAAATACCTCCAATTATATTTTTACTGATTTATTGTTTTGTATAGATGGATGTGTTAACCTGATAAGGGGTGCTGCATTTTTCTAACGCTGGAGCTTGTGTATCGGTCACGTTGTTATTTATTTGCACTTACTCTTGTAAGTCTTTGTTTTAATGAGTTTTTTTTGTATCAGTTTGTTTAAGTAGAATTGTTTGCGTGCGCACTAATTTCTCTTTATATGTAATTTATCGTAAGTGTACGCAATTGTGTAAGTGTAAATTCCTTGCCTACTTTTTTTTTGTTCTTGCAGTCACCTTATCATCACTTGTGCAATTTTACTGTTGTTATATAAAATATAAATTGTGGATGTGATTACGTGTTTTTTTTATTGTGTTTATGTGTACCTAAACTGCTATTTATTTATTTTTTTCTTAATGTTATAATTTTGTGCGCACTTTAACCTGATTTAATGGTGTTTTGTTATATATTGAACCCTTTCATTGTTTTTTGTGCTATTTGATTTATTAATGTACTTGTGTAATTACTTATTTATGAATAAATTGGGTTTTCTTGCTGGTTCTTTCCCAAACTAGTACATTAACGGGTTGAACCATCATTGCGCAAAGCTCGTTCATTCTAACTTGAGTAGTTTCATTGTTTAGCTGTCCCACATGATGCAACACAACCTCATCACACCTATCTAATTCAAATAACACAACGTACCTACCACTAGACGGCCAATTCTTTTGATCAGATTTGAGGTTTGCGAGTAATTCAATATCATACTTGTAAATAAATTCTAATGTTTTCATTATTGCCAGGAAAGGCAAGGTAAGGCGGGCAATTAATTTGAGTAATAGTAGTATTATTGTTAGTAAAGTCAAGATAAATCGCTTAGCGATTTTTTTGTTCTTGAATTTGCATAATTGCGAATAAGTTAAAATTGCACTTTTCAAAATAGGGTACCTAGGAACGCTACAGTATTGGACAAACACTTATGAACTGTGATATTAGGTAGAAAGAATACATGTTAGAATAGATGTTACAAATATAAACACACAGACAACTCAAATTGTGCCAAATATTTAATACTAAATAATCACCTTATGACTTCACAAAACAACATTAGGTTTTTAGATTTTTGTATTAAGAAAGACAAATTAGATGTTTTGGAAGCATTCGCAGTTTATAAACATAAACATAAAATACCTTTAATGAACGAACGGGTTGATCTGATAGATTGGCATTTAACAGATATTTTAAACATAAAATTATAATTTTCATCAAGTTTGCTGTTTCACTTTAATGATTTGTTACCATAACCACTTGTTTGTTATTTTCTGTATATATTGTCTCTGGATAATGATACATGTTGTATTGGGACGCATAGAAAACGTAATCGTATAAAAGAAATTGTGGAATTATACTGTGTTTAAAACATTAGTGCTATTAAATATGGAATTCCACGAAGGAAGGTTAAAACATATACATTGAAACACTTAATCTTTTTAATTTTTCCTTTTTGGATCCCTACGGCCAGTATAGTTCATAAGTTAAACAATTATCTGGTAGTGTAATTTATGACATCAATAACAGTTGAACATGAAACAAATGTGAATAACATCAGAATAATAATTCACCAAATGGGCTTTAAATCCATTATATTAATCATCCATACTCGCTGCCCCGTTTGTAGCACAACCTACACATTTTCCTTAATCTCTGCAATTTTCTTGTAAAATGGTTTGTAAAAGCTCAAACATACCCTGACTACATCTGAAATTAAATACCTAGCAGACTTAACTATAAAATCTTTTGAGTTAAGGGCGGTGTGTTATGACCTGACCAAGGCATTTGATTGTATTTCGCATGGACTTTTCCTACAGAAACTAGGCAAATACGACTTCAGTGATATTTTTATCATATTCTACAAGAAGTATTTATCTAATAGAATTCATGCTCATCAGTTTAATAATAAATTAAGTGAGATATCTGAAATAAATGTTGGTGTCCCATAGGGATCTATTTAAGGACCTTTACTTTTTGTTAGTTTTATTTTCATATATGGAAGATTTTTTTGAAAACACAATCATGTATGGGAAGCATTGCACCATTTAAGTCAGTAATTTAACCAAACTTTTTATGAGGGAAATAATAAAATCATATGCAGTTCATGTCGTAGAGCGGAAATTTGGTTTGTGTAGAACCGTGTTTGTGTGAACTAGAATAAAAGACAATGAACGAGAATAAAAGACAGAATATAAGTTCTTGTCAAAGCTCGAATAAGCATGCAGTCAAGTTTTTAGGAATTTTTGTAGATGGAAAACCAAACTGGTCGTATCATTGTGTTGAACTCTCATAAAACTATTAAAACATTCATATTCTGCGTAGTTCGGCGCAATGCGTGTCCTCACAAACATTACAATAAGCATATTGTTATTTAATTTATGGTTTAATAGCTTGACGCAACGCCTCAGAGCGGGGAAGGATATTTTGCCTCAACCTAGAACAATTCTTATCATTGTGGGTCTTCGATACAAAGATAGCTGTCAGTCCTCTTTTAGAGAGATTTGCATTATGACGCTTGTCTTTTTATATTTAAAGTTATTGTTAACATTAAATCAAAGGTAACTCAATATTGTAACAGACACTTAAACGCCTAATAGTTAGACACCCCAACATACACTAAGTAGAACGCAGTACATACCAGAGGTTGCCACACGTATAAGTCGTAGATGGAAACCTAGTGTAACTGGTTTATAGCCATACGCACCTGCCACACCGAATCAACATCCGACCCACTACGCCGAGACATCGTCAAGAAGCTGAACCTCAGAAAAGCCCCGGGACCGGACTCCATCCCGAATAAGGCTCTGAAGCTCCTCCCACCGAAAGGCATCGCACACCTCACGGCCATCTACAACGCGGCGCTGAAACTCAAACACTTCCCAATCAGATGGAAAGAAGCGGAAACGGTGATGATCCCGAAGCCCGGAAAGAAACTCAGCCACCCTCAAAACTACCGCCCGATCAGTCTACTATTAACGATGGGAAAACTACTGGAGAAGATCATCCATACCCGACAGGAAGGAAGAAATCGAAGAACTCAAAATCCTTCCCGACGAGCAGTTCGCCTTCCGTCCTCGCTACTCGACCACACAACAAGCGCTCCGAGTCGTGGAACACATCGTGCGTGGATTCAACTGGAAGAAGTTCACCGGAGGGATGTTTCTGGACATCTCCAAGGCTTTCGGTAAGGTTTGGCACCACGGACTCCTCTGCAAGATGCTGAAACGCGGGGTCGACACAGCAGTACTCGCCCAGTCACACAGCAACCACCAGGCGGACAAAATCCTACAAAGGGCAGCGCACGACCTGGAAGGATGGTACTCCAAATGGAGCATCGGAATCAACGAGGACGAGGACCATCTCCATGTTCGGCCAGGACATCCCATGGAGGGATTCCGTGAAATACCTGGGACTCCTCGTAGACAGAAAGCTCTGATGGAATCAGCACGTCGCAGACAGAAGAGCCAAGGCCTACGGCATCATCAAGAAGATGTATCCGCTCACGGGACGGAACAGCGTCCTAACGACTGACAACAAGATGCTGATCTACAAGTCGACCATCCGCCCGATGCTGACCTACGCCTGCGAAGCATGGGCATACGCCCCTCCCTCGACCATCAAGCGCCCTTAGACCATCCAGAACAAGTGTCTCCGGATCATCACCGACGCTCCCTGGTATGTCAGGAACGACCGTCTCCACAAGGACCTCAAGATGTCCACCCTAATGAGCTTCATGAAAACCGCCACATCCAACCAGGAGATGGTACTAGCGGCCCATCCAAATCCTGTCATCCCGGGATTATGAAACTACGACGCCAACGACGTGACGAGACACAAAAGGCCGAAGATAGTGCTGTGTTGAGTGAAATGAAAGATTATACCATGTAGTTACATGCCTATTTGTTGTTACGTATCTTAAATTAGTTTAAGTTAGGTAGGAATTAAATGACATGTAGATACTAAGCAAAGTCCGATGAAGGTATAGGGGGCATCTGCCCGGTGTACCGTAGTCCTACCTATTAAAATGAAATGAAAAATGGCACAGAATCATCAGTCAGGATTGCTACTGAACTGTTGAAAAGCTCTCGGCAAGGGGAAAAAGATTTTAAAAAAATATATAGCGTGTCCCATAAAAAAAAAGTAGGTTATGTCAATATCTCAAAAACTGTGACCTCTAAAGAACATCTGAGTACGGCACTGGATTCTACGTAAAAAATCTACAAACATCAGTTTTTACTTTTTTAATATGTCTGACGATAATAGAGTTACACGGGATGACTGAAAATGCAATTTTTCCAAAATCACCCTGTAGCACACAAACTAAGATGGCTATGGCAAATTTGATTAGTGCATCTGCGGTTTCATTAAAAAATAGCACGGTGTCGCAAAAACCGCAAGGTTCTAACCTAAAAAATAAGCGAGATACCCCGTAAAACATACGAAAATGGGAGAACCTGTACACTAAACAGTATATGCATCTATTTAAAGTAAACGTCACATAATTCAAATCACAAAATTAAACTATCGCTAATAGGTCAAATCGTTTTTTTACGATTGTGGTCTAAATTCATTTCATTTATTAAAACTTGTCTTACGTTCACCTCAGCATTACCTATCGCATACGGGCGTCGAATGTTCTGGCCACGGCGACGCCGACAGTCGACAAGGCGATAATTATGTGTTTAATGAGCATGGACTAAACCTCATCGAAATTAGAAAATTTACATGCTAATTTTTTGGCAATCCAGGTGTTTGCTTACAGTAAATGTTGTTTTTGTAATTATTATAATGGAAAATAAAAACTAAGAAACTAATTTCGAGGGGTGTTTGAAAACCAAAACCCCCCCGCCCTCCCTTGACGGGCTTGACATGCACAGTATATAAATAGAAAAACACACCATTTAAAAACCCAACAGCTAAGCATTTTAATTATGTATAATAATGGTGAAGGTTTACATTTTTATAGCTCACTATTTATCAGGCAATAATTACCATTTACATAATATGCGCAGTAAACATGATTACTTAAAATTAGGCTGACAATTGTCCAGTAAAGCTTGGGAATATATTGAATTTTCTGGTCTGCCCTTAAACATATACATTTAAAGCTAAACTTAAAAACTCATTAGTATGTATATATAACGCTCATTGCTCAAAGTATTTGTTTATTTATTGTTATCGAGTGCAAGAAGATGTTACTGTAAGAACACAATAAAGTGTTACTACAATAATAGAAAGCTAATTTTGTGAAATATCTTGAGTTGTATTTAATTGGACAGAAAATGTTTCGGCTGCTTTGATTTCCTTACATATTTTTTTCAAGGATCACCCTAGAAAATGGCTTCAATTACCAACTGTAAAAGTGTCTTCGATAAAAATATTATTGCAGATCCCCTCACTGTCAATGGCCCAAATTTATCCATGTAAGACTTAAAAAACGGATCAGATCTGTAATGATTTATTACAAAAGGTTATTCGTATCAAGTTATTCGTATTTCAAGCTTCTTATAAAATCAATGAAATGACCGCCCTTTCCCAATAAATTTGATTATCAATTACCCTCTACAAGATTTGACGAAATTCTTACGATTTTTTCTTTCTTAAGTTATGTTCTGCGCCAAATAACATTCATCCTCAGTTCTTTCTTTGTAGGGTAGAGTAGCTTCCATTTCTGGGGGGAAACATGGACTATTTATCTTACTAAATGCCAAGCTCAACGATTAAAATGAGGTTTTTTCACAATACAATAAGTTAGCCATTTACGATGTACACGATTGGTTCGTAAATATGTGTTTAGGGCTAAATTGTTTGTTAGTAACCAGTTGAATTGGGTAAAATTGAAGAAAGTCCTTTATATCTTCATGAGATGAACTTGGTTTCTGAAAATATCTATGTATGTGATCTTCAGGAAAAAAATGTTCGATGTCAACAGTGGTAGTAACTGTTGATCAAAGCCGAGGGTGAAGGTGAAATTGGCGATTGTTTTTACTCAAACAATATGAAAAGCGTCATTGAATTTCACATCACTAATATTGCATATAATACTCCGCTGTGCAGCTCGTTTTCCAAACTTGGGCTCGTATGATAAAACGTCTTATGAAACGAATATACTATTATCTCATTCCACCATATTACATATCATATATTACCTAATATAAGCTATAGGTTAACATCAAGGGATCATGATATAGATGGTAACTGGTATAGACAGGTAAAGTGCTATGAAGGGAAAATAGTTGAGAAGGAAAGTGGTATTATAGAGAAGCTGGTATAAAGAGAAAATCGTGTCAAATACATTATACTATTTTCCCAAGAAATACACCCAATAAAGTGGTATTTTGGGGAAACTGATCTAAAGAGAACTAGTCGAGACACTGGTGTAAAAGAAACGTCATGTAATTCGAATTCTACCACTTTTCCTGATGATTCGTAAATTGTAATATCCGGGAAAATGTGTATAATTGGTAACTGATGTAGAACAAAGTGATATAATTCACATTAAACCACCTTTCCAAGACAAACTCAAACATTGAGACTAGTTTAATTGGAAACTGGTCTAAGAAAAAGTGATATATCACCTATTTTGCCAGTTTCTTCTATACCACATTCACCTGGCCTGTTTTACCACGTATATTTTTATATCACGTAATTACTTATTGAAGAAGTTAAATGCACACTTTATATTTATAATATAATTGTATTATATTTATATAACTTATATTGTAGTATAATACAAAAAATATCTGATGTGGAACACCACACGATCTTCCAACCTACAAAATCGAAATTAAAAGAAATGAAATAACTTTAATAACATTTTTTTTATGATAATTATGCGACCTCTTTTATAATAATTTCATTACGAAAATAGGCAACATTGTAAAAACAAAACCAATAACCAATGTCAATCAAACGTTTAAAACTTTATGTTCGACAGAAGTTAATATACATCTAGATATTAACTTAAATAAAATATCTGGCGTGGAACACCACACGACCTTACAACCTACAAAGTCGAAATTAAAAGAAATGTAGTAATTTTAATAACATTTTTTAGGATAATTATGAGAAATGAAATAATTAGAATTATAATCTTTTTAGGATAACAATGCACACTTTTTTATACGTTCATAACGAAAACAGGCAACATTGTAAAAACAAAAACAATAATCTATGTCATAATGATGTTTAAAACTACATGTCAGATAGAGATTAATAGACATGCCTAAATACATATAACTTAAAAAAAATTCCAAAACCGCCCGTTTCTATAAGATAACAATAATACAGTTTAACCATTTTCGTTCATATTTAATTAATTTTTAGACTTATCTTGCGTTATATTGAGAAACTTTATAAAGAAAAGTTATGTAAAATTAAATTTTCTTTAAAAAATATGTCTACAATTTTTCTTATAAGATTAATCGTTATTCAGATACTGAAAAAACTAACACTAAAATTCTACCTTAGGAATTTTTTTGCTGCTAAATTCCGCGTCGTATCAAAAAATTGCATAGAACATAATTAATCAATATGTTTAACGTATATATCTAGATATTTTTATATCTTTGAAATACGCAGCTGTTTTAGAAATATTTGATAAAAACCAAAATCTCCCCAAATAACCCCCCCTCTCACCCACTTGATTTCTCCAAAAATCTAACCAGCTCCAAGCGAAATGAAAACAAGCTTAAATACAACATTGTAAGTACGTAGACGTTTTCGTTCTGGAGCTATCGTGGATACTAACATACATCCAAACACGCACACAGACACACATCCAGATATCATGGCCGATCTTGGCGATAGTGAAAAAAAAGTCGATTGTATAACCTTCTGTACCTACATATGGATACGTAGGTTGGGAGGTAAACATTAAAAGAAATGAAATGACTTTAATTATAATTTTTTACCTTGCAACCTACGTATACATGTGTAGGTACAGTTAGGCTATGCAATCGACTTTTTTTTCACTTTCGCTAAATCGACTTAATTAGTTAGTTTTGCCATGATCGGCCATCATGTCTGGATGTGTGTTTGTGGGTGTGGATGTATGTTAGTATCCAGTATAACTTCAGAGCGAAAATACCTACGTACAAAAAATGTTGTGTTTAATCTTGTTTTCATTGGGCTTGGAGTTGATTAAATTTTGGGAGAAATCCCGGCGGGGGGTATTGGGGTTAGTTTTTCGTTTTTATCAAATATTTCTAAAACAGCTGCATATTTCAAATATATAAAAATACCTAGCTGTAGACCTTAAAAATATCGATTAATTATGTTCTATGCATTTTTTTGATACGGCGCGTAATTTAGCGGCAAAAAATTCCTAAGGTAGAATTTAATTGTTAGTTCAAATTTTTTCAATATCGCAATACCGATTAATTTTATAAGAAAAAGTGTAGACGTATTTTTTAAAGAAAATTTAATTTCACATAACTTTTCTTTACAAAGTTTCTTAATATAACGCGTGGTAAGTCTAAAATTTAATTACATATTAATGAAAATAGTTAAACTATATTATTGATATCTTACAGAAGTTACAAGTTAACATGTATTTATATCTATTAACATCTATCTGACATGAAGTTTTAAACGTCATTCTGACATAGATGTTGCCTGCTTTCGTTATAGACGTATGAAAGAGGTTGCATGGTTACCCTAAAAAAATTATAATTAAAATTATTTCATTTCTTTTAATTTCTTATGTTAGCATCTAGATTCTAGATGTCTATTGACCTCTGTCTGACATGAAGTTTTAAACGTCTGTTTGACATAGATTATTGTTTTATTTTCGTAATGAACTTATAAAAGAGGTTGCATAATTATCCTAAAAAAATGTTATTAAATTTATTTCATTTCTTTTAATTTCCATTTTGCAGGTTGGAAGGTCGTGTGGTGTTCCACGGCAGATACTTTTGTATTGCATTAGAACATGAGTTATGTCAGAATGACGTTTAAAACTTCATGTGTGATATTGATTAATAGACATAAATACATGTTAACTTAAAACATAATTCCAAAGCCTCCCGCTTGTATAAAATATCAATAATACAGTTTAACCATTTTCATTCATATTTAATTAATGTTTAGACTTACCTTGCGTTATATTAAGAAACTTTATAAGGAAAAGTTAGTAAATTAAAATTTTTTTTTTAAATATGTCTACTCTTTTTGTTATAAAATTAATCGTTATTCAGATATTGAAAAACTTAAATTCTACCTTAGGAATCTTTGCCGCTAAATTACACGTCGTATGAAAAAAATTACATAGAACATAATTATTCGATATGTTTAAGGTCTATATATAGGTATTTTTATATCTTTGAAATATGCAGCTGTTTTAGAAATATTTGATAAAAACTAAAAACTGCCCCTAATAAACCCCTCCTTTCTACCACTGGATTTTTCCCAAGTCAGCTCCAAGCGAAATGAATACAAGCTTAAATACAAAATTTCAAGTACGTAGGTGTTTTCGTTCTGGAGATATCGTGGATACTAACATACATCCATACACACATACACAGACACACATACAGACATTATGGCCGATCTTGGCGAAACTTGACCAAAAAGAGCGATTTTAGCGATAGTGAAAAAAGTCGAATTGCATAACCTTCTATACCTAGATATGTATATGTAGGTTGGAAAGTAATAGGCACAACCATTTGACGCGGCCCACCGGCAAGATTCCGAGTTTCCCGGCTGCCGACCCACATTGAGTTGGTAAGAAGTCTAAATTATATTCCTTAATACTGTAATTACCAACCTTTAACTGAAAAATTCGACAAACTGTATATAGGTAAAGCAAAATAACTAGCATACCACAGAATATTTTGTTAGGCAGGGTTTAATCTCTTTATTTTAAAAGTTTTGTACATAACTTTCAAATTTAAACAAACAACGGATAATGTATAATGTCATGTGATAGTCTAGTATAAGTAGGAAATTTATTTACATAAGTTTTAAGTTACGTTTTAAACTTAGTTTTAAGAAGGAAACGAGTTACTGTCTTTAGAAAATTCAGGTATCAGTGACAACGTTATACTCAAATGTAATTTCGTGTAGACTGGGAACAGTCTGCTTTAATATAATAATTTAAACGTCTACTATGAATTGGAGACTAATTAGTTCGTTTGCATTAGTTTACAAAGTTAAGACTTGATTTCATTCAATTGGTACAACTTTCAAGATTATTGAATAAGACCGATCAACACATCTAATTGTAGGGAGAAAATCTCACTTTAGGAAGCATCTGTTCCTATTCGTTGATATAAATCTAATAAACAAGCAAAATAAAGTAAATCTAATTGTACATTGATTCAATATATTACGTTTAAATTTTGTGTTCGAGTTTTTCAGTATATGCATACCTCAAGCTACTATAATTAAAATTTATATTGAGTTATTGTAATAATTTTGAACCTATATGGTGTGCCTGTAAGATTTGATAGGTAACATGTGTTCATAAAATCCGGAAAATTCGAACAACCTGTCGAACATTAATTTTGTATTGAAACTATACCAATATCATGAGAAATACTTAGCGTTATTCCTAGCAGTGCAAACGCACTGGCAGCGAATTTCCTTAAATGAAAGTAACCACTATGTGTATTTCATAAAATATCATTACCCATACTAGTTTGAAAATCTGGAACTCAGAATTTGTGGCAGGACTCTGTAACAAACAAAATATGTTCTCGTTTCACACAAATAAAGTCAATAAAACCGAACTCGTTTCAATAACTAAAACATTATAATCAGCGGTCGACGAAGACGAATTATAGAAAATTGTAATATAAGAATAACATACAGGGTGTCCATTTAGTGCGTAATTGTCCGATTATGGGCTCCCGGACTACTTGCCCGAAAAAGTGAGCAGGTTTCCCAAATAAACTAAAAGTTGCACATTTTAAAAATATTTCCATATATACAGGGTGATTCAGAAAAACGTGGTCAACCAAACTTGATTTTGTTTAAATGGAAAACCATGTATATTTTCGCACCATCGGATAACTCGTAAAATTTTGTGTACATTTGACGCGGAATTCATATCCCTAGCTTCAGCGGTTTTCGAGTTATTCGCATTATTTCAATATTTTTGAAAGGTACACGGTGTCAAAGAAATTAGTGTACCGTGGAAGTTATTGTAGAGATAAAAATGATTTTCTGATGTGTTAAAGTCTGAGTACGGCCCTACTAAGAACCATTCCCAATAGCCGAAAATATTGTACAGGGCGTCCGAAAAATTTGGATCAAACTTTGACATCACAAAGATAGGAAAACTCAATTTTTTCAAATGGAAACCACCATTTTTTATGTCACTAGTGAATTCTCGTTTGAAAATCAATAGGAAAGTATCTGACATGCCCTATACCTAAATTAAGCAGTTATTGATTTATTCGATAAAAACCAATTTTTTTTTACAAAACGCGCTAGGAAGTCCCTTTTTTTAGAGTAGGCTATGAGGATTGGGATAATAAGTTTCTTACGTTTGAATTGCTTCTGTGACCATATAATGGGTGCTTTCGCAGCTGAATAAAAAATACTTGCATGCAGTACATTATTGGTATCATGAATTTTCTCGTTTTAAATGTGCATTTTAGCAGGGAATGCTGAGGAATGGTTGTTTTCCTAACATGACATTTTCTTTAATATTTACTTGTCATCCAAAATGACTTTATTGCCATCAACTTCGTTAATTTAAGTTGTTTGTACGTGTTAGTAAAGCAATTAATAAAAAAAATTATTCAAGACAACAACGTGTGAGCATGACGTATCCAATAGGAGAAACTGATGGATATTGTTTGTTAGCGTCACGACTCAACGCTCAAAAATATCTAGAGAGAAGTCATCCCCAGGTAAAGTGTTTTGAAAATTTAAAAGACTGATTCGAAAGAACAATCAACGCAAACTATGAGAAAAAAACAAGAAGCAAATCTGTTTTACATGAAGAAAATGAATTGGATATTACATGATTCGTGGTCGAAACTCCAGAAATAAGTGTACAAGAGGATAGCAGGAATCTAGATATTGGAAAATCCTCCGTATCTAAATGTATCAAAAAGAATAAACTACATCTCTATCATGTACAACTTCATCAAGACCTCTCCGCTGAATACTACATTCAACGAGTTAACTTTTGTCGATCGATGCAAATTAAATTACAGGAAAATAATCAGTTTCCATTCTATATATTATTTATAGACGAATGTACATTCCATCGAAATGGATTTGTTAGTAGACATAATTATCATTACTACGCCACCGAAAATCCACATTTAGTACATGTAAATCATTTTCAACAGCAATGGAGTTTAAATGTCTGGGGAGGTATTGTTGGCAATTATGTTATAGGACCGCATTTCTTTGAGGGTCGCGTAAACGGAGAAGTTTTTTACAATTTTTTGAATGAAGATTTTCCACTTCTTATTCAACATATTCCGGAGGAAATAAGAGAACAGATGTGGCTTTAAATGGATGGTGTTACACCTCACTACTACCATAGACAAGTCCGAGTAACTGCTTGTTTTCCAAAAAAATGGATCGATAGAGGTGGTCCTATAGCTTGGCCCGCTCGATCGCCAGATCTTACGAGTTTAAATTTGCTTATTAGCTGGACCAATTAATAGGGAACAAAATAAGAGAATTATCCATAAAACACTACACTAATTCCGACGCGGGTTAAGTTAACCGAGTTAGCATCTTCTAAATAGGTATGAATTCTCTGACTTTGTTTTCATGTATGTCATCTTTCATATTACCATGTTATTGTAGAATTTAACCTTAACTTTGTTACTGAACATTTGTAGATACAAAATAAATTAATAATTATTTGGATGCTCCTAATTACGTAGTGGACTGTAAAAGTGTTTAGTGTCCAAATGCGAATGAAGCACCACCTTTGAGAGAGAAAATTCATGATGTCGTAATAATGTACTGCATGCAAGTATTTTTTTATTCAGCTGCGAAAGCACCCATTAGATGGTCGCAGAAGCAATTCAAACGTAAGAAACTTGTTATCTCAATCCTCATAGCCTATTCTACAAAAAAAAGGGACTTCCTAACGCGTTTTGTAAAAAAAAAATTGTTTTTTATCGAATAAACCAAAAACTGCTTATTTTAGGTATAGGGCATGTCAGATACTTTCCTATTTCTTTTCAAAGGAGAATTCAATAGTGACATAAAAAATGGTGGTTTCCATTTGAAAAAATTGAGTTTTTCGGTATTTTTGATGTCCAAGTTTGAACCAAATTTTTCGGACGCCCTGTACAATATTTTCTGGTATTGGGAATGGTTCTTAGTAGGGCTGTACTTAGACTTTAACACCTCAGAAAATCATTTATATCTCTACAATAACTTCCACGGTACATTAATTTCTTTGACACCGTGTACTTTTCAAAAATGTTGAAATAATGCGAATAACTCGAAAACCGCTGAAGCTAGGGATATGAATTACGCATCAAATGTACGCAAAATTGTACGAGTTATTCGATGGTGCGAAAATATACATGGTTTTATATTTAAACAAAATCTATTTGGGAAACCTGCTCACACTTTGTCGCACAAGTAGTCTGGGAGCCCATAATCGCACAATTACACACCAAATGGACATCCTGTATATTAAAATAATCGGTCCGTTCAGTTCACGCAGATTGCCAGACAACCGCTTGACGGATTTCGATGATTTTTTTTTTGATATGAAGATAATTTTGCGTAGAAAGGAATAACGGAGCCAGAATTTTATTTTAATGTTAGTTTTTTAAAAAAGTCTAGGCCGACGCTAATATTGTTGTCCATTTACGTTTGGATTTAATTTATTATGCGTTTTATTATCATCATTAAATTTAATTTTAAACGCAAAATTTTGCAGAGGAAAGCTAGTAATAATAATAATAATAATAATAATAATAATAATAATAATAATCATTATAATAATAATTCCTAAACAGAAGTTATCAAGAAAACTGACCAAGAGCCTTAAAGCCATATACGAAAAGATACTACCACAAATGGTAGAGGAAGTAGGGACATTCACAGAGCTTCACGACCTCATCTATTGTTGAGCTATCTCAATAGCTGTGACAAATGGAGCGAAGATTTAGGAAGAAGGCGAACGAAGACAACAGCAAACGAAAGAGAAAGTACCACCATGGAAGAGAAGACTTGTAAAGAAGATAGAAATAAAACGAGTGGAAACTGCCAGACTGAGCGAGTATATCAAGCGAAACACGAGTAAGAAGCTATGCAAAGAAGTACTCGAAATATTTGACAAATACAAAGCCCACACACCAAGAGATGAGACTGAAGAAACACTTGCCATAGAAAACAGTTATGCTGGTCGTCAATATGGAACCAGGGCAAAGAGTACGACATGAATGCGAATTGGCTGAAAAAAGAAGAGGAAGAAAACAAAACACTAAGACCAATGGAAGAGCCGGAAATTACCAGAGCAACACTGAATGAAGTGATTACGAACACGCACAGCTGGAAGAGCCCTGGTAGCGGTAATATTCATAACTGCTGGTATAAAAATACTCATAACAAGCTAACACAACATATCAATGATCTAATTAAACATCCCAAAAAAATCCCTGCGTTCATCACAAAGGGAAAACATACCTACTACCAAAAGGCAAACGGAGCAAAGAGTATAGGCCAATTACATCCCTGCAGACAGTGTACAAGATAATAACATTTTGTGCTACACAAATACTGAGCGCACATATAGAAAATCAGATGATAATGAGTGAGGAGCAGAAGGGATATTGGAAAGGATCTAAAGGGTGTAAGGAGCACCCATCATGGATCTGGCTATACTAAGCGAAATCAATAAGAAGTCAAGAAAGCTGTCGTGCTGCTATATCGACTACTCAAAGGCGTACGAGTTTCCCGCATTCCTGGCTACTGAGAGTTTACAAGATACACCCTACAATCACTAAGTTCGTCAGAAAAATTATGCAAACCTGGAGAACAGTAGTACAGCTAACAACAAAGGATACGTGCATTACAACACCTGAAATCAAAATAAACCGAGGAATTTTTCAAGACCATTCTCGCTCTGGTTCTGCGTAGCCCCGAACCCTCTCTCCAAAACGCTTAACAAGACGGGTATAGGGTATACCTTGAAAAACAACGAAGAGCAGTACACCGTCTCACATCAGCTATATATATGACCTAAAACTCTATGAAACTTCACAAGACCAGATGAAAGAGCTTATCCGACTTGTAGAACAATTTTCCACATATATCAGCATGACATTCGGTTATGGACAAACGTACAGTCATTAACGTAAAGAAACGAAAATGCAAGACCAGAGAGATCCAATTGAGTAACGGTGAGTTGATTGATTCCATGAATGAGGAACACTTCTATAAGTATCTGGGATATGAACAGGCAAAATCAACAGACCACAAAAATATAAGGGAATCCCTCATAGAAGAGTATGTCAATCGCATGAAGGAGATATGCGAAACTGAGCTCAATAGTAAACACCTATTTAAAGCTTTAACACCCTGGCTATACCAGTATTGACCTACTCGTTAGGAGTCATAACATGGGCAAAGACGGAGTTCGAGAACATCCTGAGGAAGACCAGAAACGAGATGACAAAACAAAGAAAACATTATCCCAAATCAAGCACTCTGAGAGTAACATTGCCCCGTGGCGAAGGAGGAAAAGGACTAATCGAACGCATGGTTGAAGTGTGCACAGCGGTTCCCGGAGACGGAGGGCTTTATCATAGCCATACAGGAAGCCATACACGAAGAACTTCTTGAAGTATATAGTCAAGCACACAACCGTAAGAGATGACAGGTGCAGAAAATGCAAGGAGAATCCAGAGACAATACAGTACGTCACAGCAGCCTGCAGTCTACTTGCCCAAACAGACTACTTACATCACCACAACCAAGTCACCGCAGTCATCCACTAAGATATATTTCTCAAGCTAGGACTCCTCCATAAGACAGGGGGGTGTCGTACTACAGATATGAACGCAGACAAGTAACCGAAACCAGTCAGTTCACCATCTATTACGACAGGTCCATCCTAACCAACCGCTGCATCTCCTTCAACAATGCCTGACATAGTTGTACGAGACAAGCAAGCAAAGGAGGCCATCATCGCAGACACGGCGATCCCGAATACCCAGAACATAGTCAACAACATGGCATAAAAAAGCGGAAGTACACAGAATTGGCAGACGAGATTAAGAAGATCTGTGGGTATCGTGCCAAGGGGCTGCACAGGAGCTTGGAGATACTGGAACTGCAAAAGAACACCTACATGCTGTCGCAGACAGTGGTTATTCTGAATACAAGAATAGCCAGACGATTTTTGAATCAACAATGAAAGTGCTTGGCAGTAGCCCGTACCTCACTATACTAACCAGGAAAACCTGCGATAAGAAAACAAAAAAAGAATAATAGTAATAATAATAATCCCTCCCTCAGGATCACCTTGGTGTGGTGGGAGGGCTCACAACAATGTGCTAAGAGATCCCAACCGCACATAGTGCTAGCACCTCTATCTGCGTGAGTTAAAATTACCGCTCTTGTTTTTCAAGAAACGGTCGAGGTGGACCAGGTGTGACTTAAGCGATACATATAGACAACGAGTAGAAAATATACCGTTAGGGACCACTGAACTTCGTCAAGGTCGAGAAGGGACTGGAGTTGTTGCTGAAACGGTATCGTGGCAGCCCAAGCCCAACCCCCGTCGGAAGCAAAGAACTGTTTAGAGCCCAGAAGTAAATAAATATATAGTTCAATGCTATAACTCTACAACCCAAGTTGAAACCTCCACTAAACCTTACTCAAAAGAATTGCCCCGCATTAGCAAATCAACTGCTACAAATAAGAACGGAGGTCTCAATTGAATTAGAAATAATAAGGGATGAACCAGTGGAAATAATCTTAAATGAATATATTGAACCACATTCTACTGAAATGCAATGTACAGATCCTATAGAAATGGAATATGAAACCAAATTAATGCTGTATGAACGATTAGAACGAACAATGAGATACGAAATCCTAAAGTTAAATATGAAAAGAGGTACATTATAAAAACATAAAAAAGACAACGACATGCGGTGTTCCTAAGCGGTCACCCATCCAAGTACTGACCGCGCCCGACGTTGCTTAACTTCGGGGATCGGAAAATTATATACGTACCATATCTATAATAATTATTATATTTTGACTCCTCATTTGACCATATTTCTGATGAGATATTATTTATTATTACTAGACCAAACAATTGCCAACAAATTACAGAGAGTTGCTGCAGCTTTAACCTGAAAACAGAAACTACTGATTTCAATGTTAGTTCGTAAAACTTGTTCTTATACTTTCGATGTATCTAATAAGATGATATTGAATTTAACTAGTAGCATGGCTGGTAAGAAAATTCGTTTGTTAACGTAATATGAAGATTTTAAAGAAAATTCACTTTATGAATTTGTTTTCCTAGATGAAACATGGATTTTTCAAAATGGGAACATTGCACGTTCGTGGCAGTATGGTGATAAAAGAAGTTTAAGCAGGACAAAAACAGACGACAAAAGGTTTGTTTCTGTATTTTTGATTTCACATAAAATTATTTTAGACATTGTTCTTCATGCCGGTGGTGAAGATCATTTGAGATGATGCTGATGTAATATTTTCATACAAGACTACAGGTATAAGACTAAAGTTAACTGTCACGAGGAGATAACCAACGCAATGTTATAAAATTGTTTGAAAACCAGTTGCTAAAAAATGTAAACAATCAGTCTGCGCCAGTGCTCCATAATGCACCCCATCATAATCTGCAATTAACAAAGTTCCAATACTTCATGGAAGAAAGCAGAAATTCATGAATGGCTAAAACATCAGAATATAATATATAATGAAACATGCTTAAAGATTATCTCTTATTAAAGGCTGTGTAGTAGATATTAAAAATCGTTTTACATATACATCTCAATCTCAATTGTTTAGAAATAAACCGCTAAAGGTGTATGTCACAGATCATTTGGTAGACCAATATAACGTGATTGTTTAAATGTAACAAGCTACGTGTTTGAAACTTTGCTAAACGATAAATACCTTTGACCTAATAATTCGTAAAAATTTAGACAATTATCAAGCAAAAATTTGCAAAAGAAACTTGTCACATTTTAACCGGCAAGGTTTCGGAATACATACGCCGTCTCTTAAAACCAATCAGGAGTTCCTAATTTTAAAAAATGAGGTCAATCAGGTGTCGGTTAAACAATTTAAATAAGCGATAAAGAACTTCCCAATTCTAAACTATGTTCACACTACTATATTCGCACCAGCGGAATTAAATACAGACGGGTGACCGAAATAGGTGTGGACCAGGACCGCCACCCCATTAAGCGGCAATCATGCAATCGGATTTAGTATGCTTTTGAATATAAATATTAATTGTTATTTATATGATAAACAAACTTAAACGTACAGGGATTATTATAAAGAAACTAACTATTTAATCTTTTAGTAGGGTTACATGGATTGCAACAATTATATTAATCCATATTAATTAACAAATAAGAAATTCAAATTTAATTAATGCGTTTACCTACTATAAAAATCTATAATTGTAAACTTGAAAGTAGAACGAATCGAAAAGAATTCAATATATCACGCCGTTTTATATTCATAATCAGCAGGACTGCGTACTGTGAAGCTAAGATGCCAAATTAAACGTTAAATTTAACAAAATAATATCAATGCAATTAAATAACTATGTGTATTTTGAAAACAAATAAATTATAGTACTGTAAAAATTCATTACAAAAAAGAAGATTGGTATAATAATTTATAAAAAACGCAAACATTTTATGATTGATCTTAACCTGCAGGTATTAATTCCGGCTCTGTAAACACTTTGAAATCGCCAAAGTACAAGTAAGCGTTTTGGGTTTAATGTTAAATCGGCTAAGGAAAATATAGGGTCGAAGTTTTTATTGAAAAGCATACCTGTTATCAGCAACTGAACGTAGGTGCAATATCTCTTTTATAGAAAAACCTTTATTAATTTTCAAATGTACCGTTTTACATTAAATTTTGACATTTCTCATCTGTCATTCCGATTATAATTTAATTAAGTACATTAATACCTAACGTCTAAAATGGCCAGGTTTGGTACCGAATCTCTTGATAAAATCAAGAATATTCGTTTTCAGTTGAACGTTTATTATGTGCTACGTTTTGTCTTAATCTTCCTAAAATACATTCGTGGTGATTTTTTAATTAGAATAAATGCACTTTTAATGTCACTCAATATTTGAGCAATTTTCATTCTGTTGGTTCTCGACTAAATTGTCATGACAAAAATATTTCGTGCTAAAAATATATTTCTCCGATAAAACTACTACAACATGATATAAGAACAATGCATACAACTCCAATAGACTAGGCTCCGACTCCTGTTTTCAAATGCTCTATGGTGCAGGATGAAACAGTGGACCTGTTAACCCTCTAAATCTTAAATTCACAGTATACACTTTAGTTGGGAATCTACTTATAAAGCCAAGCTGGTTTTGTAGTTGATATTATGGAATAGAGACGCAAACTATTCAACAATTGCATAATTTTTATGTTAAACCAATCTACTTACTACCGCAAAAAATTAGTTTTGACAGAACAAGTGTTATCTGGACACTTAAAAAAGATCTATAAACATGCATTTGTTTTCAAGTTCCCATAATGCTATTGGAAGGAGAGATATGTTGTTTAACCCGTAACTTACGATCAAGATAAACTTCTACATGCTTCAATTCTATTAATTGACCTCTCATCTTCATATCTGCTTTAGATAAAGCTCAAAACGCTTATGTACTCTGTAAAATGGTATTGCAGTAAATTGTTTTAAATTTACACTAAGTGAATGAAAATAAAATGTATTTACTAAACACTAAGTGGCATAAGTTGTGGAGTTTAGTTTTTTTTCTCGCTTTTTTTTGCTACCGAAGTAGCCCGCATTTAGCAAAATTTGCTAACTAACTGTAAAAACTCGTAACATTCAAGATAGGATTGAGATCGCTTCAACGCACCGTACCGGAAATTTACAAACGTTCTGTATATAGTAGTAAGACCAGAATAGATAAATAAAATTATCTGCTTAAAAGAATTAATCCGAAATCAACCCTATTGGTTTATTAAGACATTAACCGTTAAGTATAGATAACGTATCGCGTAAGGAATGCAAATCATTAATACCTAAAATGTTATGCAATAAGAAAGAAAAATAATGTTAATGCTTGTGTATTCTCCTTTATAATAAAATTAGATATCGTACAGAAATACATAACCTTAATTTAAGATTCAGAGGATTATTCCCAAACATAAAACAGTTATGTATAAAGGTTCTTTTAGCTACAACGTAGCCATACTTTATAATAGTGTTCCCTCTTATTTTAAAAACAAGCATCCTACATTATTTAAAGCAAAATTATCAACATTTAGTTTTCAAAATCAAATAAGACGTTGAACGATGTGAACTGAAAGTGCTTTCTTTACTCCTTATTTATCATTTTCTCCTTGCTGTCACACTTTTGTCGTTGTTCTAGACTTTTGTCGTTGTTCTATTCTACTTGTATATACAGAGTGGGTGTCTACTGCGTGGACAGATGATTGATCCTTAACTATTAGAGATATCAAAACCAATTTTGGTGTGGTAATTCAAGATCATTGGACCTATATTCTAAAAATATTTAGGTTTATACAGGATCATTGACAAAAATATGCCAACCCAAACCTGTATTTTTTATGGAACACCCTGTATATTTTTGCATTTTTGGGTTCACTGTTACATTTAGAATAAAAGTATAGAAATTTGTATCTGTATCACTAACCGTTCTGCAAATATCGTCACTTCAGTACCAAAATAGAGTAAACTTTGGAACCACGATGCCGAGCTTGGCACCACGATTTTGTAAATCTGTTTATACCACCGACTATTAATAACAGTCTACTAACAAACAAACTGGGAAATTTTTCGAAAACATGTAAAACTGTACAGAATGATTAACTTGCGCGAAATGTATTTTTTCTCAATTTTTTTAAATTCAGCACCCTGTATTGACGCTTTCAAGTAAAACTATTCTAAAATACAAATTACTATGACAATAGAATTCAACAACACAAATCAGGTAGGCTAGCCGCTCGTAATAAAGAGGAACAATTGCATATATTGTTTTGATGTTTCTATAATCATTAAAATATTGTTCCATTAGTTTTTGTGTTTTTGGATTGACGTTTTGTCGATTTTTGTATAAAATGAATTTTTTCAAAGAAGAAATGGTCGATATGATCTGTATTTACGGCGAAGCTACCCGTTTGTACTGTGAACGATACCCAGAAAGAAGAATCGTTTATGAATGTAGATGAGAGATCTATAAATTCTGGAAGTGTGGTTATCCCAAACGCACAAAAACAAGCCCAAATGAAGAAATTGAGTTTCAAGTTGTGGCATCTCTTATAGAAAATCCGCAAATTAGTACCAGAGAGCTAAGTACACACCTAGACCTAAATAGAAATACAGTTCGCAGTTTTATTTAAAAAAAAACAAATTGCATCGTTATCATATCGAGCAACATCAATCTTTAAATGAAATAGATCTTCAAAATCGTGAAATTTTGTTAATAACATTCTATTTACGGATGAGATAACTTTTTACAATAATGGCAATATTAATACACATAACTATCATCACTATTCAGATACTAATCCACACATCTTAAGAGTTATTCATCAATCAATTTTAATGTGGTTGGTCCTTTTTTCTTTGATGAGTGTCTTACTGGAGAAAGATATTTACAGTTTTTGGAAAATGATTACCCGAGCTTTTGGAAAATATCGGGGTAAATAATATTCGTACGATGTGGTTTCAACTGGATGGCGCCCCTCCACTCTATGCAATCAACGTTAGGCAATATCTCGATAGAAATTATCCGATGAGGTGGATAGGACGAGGTGGTGTGCAAAACTGGCCAGCTAGACCAGCGGATCTTACGCCCCTTGATTTTTTCCTTTGGGGTTACGTTAAAGAAAAAGTTTACCAACATCCTCCCACCACAAGCGAAGACATGAAAAGTAGAATTAAAGCTGCGTTTCAATCCATTTCGTCTCTAATGTTGTTGCAGGTGAATCTTTCGTTTACCGAGCGTGGTCAGCATTTTGAACATTTAATTTGAATTTATGTTTTTATTCGTTTATGTTTACTTGTTCAACTTATTTTTAGGTGTAGAGAATTATTTTATTGTTTGGTTATTAATCAAGTTTTCCTATCAGTTAAAGAAATTATTTCCCACTCGTATTTTCCTATTTGCTCTGGATTTTGTTTTATTTGTTCTTCTGTATGTCAATATTTTCAAATAAAGCGTCAATATCTCAAGAAGGCCCGTCTTATGGCTATGAAACCTATTATCAATTAGTATCTACTTTTCACGTGGAATCGAAATGTGACAAAATATACATGGTGTTGTATTTGAAAAAATTGAGAAAAATTAGATTTCGCGTAAGTTAATCATTCTGTATAGTTTTACATGTTTTGGAAAAATTTCCCAGTTTGTGTGTTAGTAGACTATTATTAATAGTCGGTGGTATAAACAGATTTACAAAATCTTGGTGACAACGCTCCCATCGTGGTTCCAAATAGAAATAGAAATTTTTATACTTTTATTCTAAATGCAACAGTCACTCCAAAAATGCAAAAATATATAGGGTGTTCCATTAAAAAAACAGATTTGGGTTGGCATAGTTTTACCAATCATCCTGTATATACCTAAATATTTTTAAAATGTAGGTCCAATGATCGTGTATTACCACACCAAAATTGGTTTTGATATCTCTAATAGTTAAGTCCACGCAGTAGACACCCACCCTGTATAAATTAATGCTCACTTATTGAATATTCTTGAACTATACCCTTATTGTCTACACTCCCTAAACTAGTGACCGGACACTGAATGATTACTGAGTAAATTCTAAGCTAGTAGTGTTATAATAACAAACAGTGTCATGTATAATACTCAACATTGCAATGTATTAATTATCTTCAGAGGTTAAGTGTAGTGCAGCGCTTCTGTGCTGAACTCCGCCTCTGACTCACGTTGCCTTATTAATTGTACCTCCTCTTTTTTTCAATAAAGTCATTATTATTATTATTATTATTATTATTATTATTATTATTCGAAATAAAATTGTTCATGATAAACAAACTTAAAGATCTAAAAGATTACACCATTGAGTGTATCGTTTATTGTTTCTCTTGTAAAATTTGACGAATAATAATCTATTGTGTTCTAAAATATACATCTTGAATGGAAAATTACAATCAAAACCTTTTGTATTAACGCCATTTAGAAATAAGTATACCGCAGCATCCAAAAGTAGAATTTGCAACCTCACGAATATAATTAATAGATCCTCAATTAGTAAAACAATTAAAACTAACACCGTCCCTGTAAATTAATTTATTCACCTCTTAAAATCACACTTTACTTAATAGGAATTTGACCGTAAAATAGTTACGATTTGTGAGTCAACTTTTATTTAAAAGAAACATGTCACTATCAAAATACTAACACATTTTGCCGCCTGCCGGCATATTGTCAATATAGACATAATGAGTTTTCTTAGATCACTTTCTATATTAATAATCAAATTAAAACATGCAATAACTTCTATAACGAAGAAAAACTCAAAATCGAAAATCTCAATTATTTTTTTATTATACCGGATGACCGTTTTTCGAGTTTAAGGATGGGAATCTCGGTTATTTGAAGCGATACAAGGTCGATTAAATTGGGGCAAAGTTGCATAATTTAGAGCACAATTAAATGCCGCTTTAAAATTTGAAAAATTCCCATGCTTAAAATCGAAAAACGGTCACCTTATATATGGTGTAGTGAAAAATAATCCTACATATATATATATATATATATATATATATATATATATATATATATATATATATATATATTATTGTTTATAAAACGTATTGGGTTCCGTTTAAAAGGTAGTATTAAATGTTATTTTTTAAACCATAACTCGTTATTTTTTATCAAAATCCTATGACAAACGCAGTCAAGGGTCTTTTGGAGATGAAAACCGGTCGTGTCCAACCCCTCTCTTAGGCAATGCATTCATGTATTGCCATTGTGGTCGATTTCCTATTTTTGAAGCCACATTGGTGCTCACTGACTAACTGGTTTATGCCAAAGTATTTATTATGTTGAAATTTTAAAGCAAATTAAATATTTTGCTCTATGATTGTTTTTGATCTTAACAATCTCCTTTTTTAAATGTTTTTGATCTTAACAGGTTTTAGAGCTTTAGCGTAAATGCCATTCGGTATACAAATATTTATTAACTTTGTTAACGATATATATTTTGTTTCATCTCTGTTGGCACTAGAGCAGGCCATGATAATTTTTTCTATAGAGGTATTCCTATTTTCAAAATGACACGAAGTCAATTGACGCCGTCCTGTCAAAAGTAATCGAGCTGTGTTGTTTATTAAGCAAGTCTTATAATGAATTAATAATAATTTGTTGAGAATATGCCAACATTCATCGCTAAGAGTACAAAGTTGCATATTAAAGGTGCTCTAAAGACCTTAAAAATAGTGCAATGGGAAAAAGTAATGGGCAACTTATCGGAATGGTATCAGTACATTTGAACTTAAAACACCTTTTCGTGAGCCCATTAAGTATGTGTTTGGTTTTATGTTTCACGGTGAATTATCCAAGACATCTTAACGGCAAGATCTCAAAGTCTAAAGTAGGCATATTGAGGTAAACGCGGAGAATTTGAGTTTTGGGATTTCACCTTTCAGAAAGAGCTACAAAGACTAATTTGGCAATTTAATTCGAAAAATGAATATTTTAATTTGGAGAAATTGTATCATCACCTTAATACAATATTCAATTTTGATGGGGGTCAACCGATATTCAGAATTTAGAATTAATGATTTACAAACACAAACGGGTTAATGGAGAGAAACTTTTTTGTGAAAGAAACACGTTGTTGTAGCCAAAGTTAAATTTTTTAGAGAATTTTTGCTGTTGCAAAGTTCAGGCCAAGATGTCAGATTTGTGTATCTAGCGAAACGTAGATTTATCAAAATGGTTCTAATATACAGCGTTGGGTGCACGATTCTGATATCAAAAGTAATCCATCCAAAATTAAAAATGAAGGTATACTATTTTACACGCGGAGTGTAATTTAGGGTTTTGGAAAACTGCTATTATTTACTCGTTTGGAGGAACGATGATTGGGATCATGAATGGGGGCCGGTTCAACTGGGAAAAAATGAAAAGGAATTCTTATTAGTTTTCACTTAGATTTGTTTAACAAAACATGTCATTGTATTAGATAAGATACGATGTTGTCATTTATGACCAATGTAAAGAATGTACAAGTTCCGTTTTATATACGTGCAAGGTCTGAAGACTAAAATTTTCTTTTTGTAAGTAGGTCACTTCGGATTAAACCACGTTTGTCCAAACAAAGCCTAAATAGCGCAAAAGACTGAACATAACCTACAATTTTCAAAAGTCAAGCTACGGTAGTAACTTTTTATTCTTTTAACAGCGCTACCACACTTTCCCTACATTTTAGGGTTAGTGTGACTGGATGCGCTTTTTTTTATTATGTTGCCGGCAGTTTCAACAAAATATTTATTGAAGCGTCCGCTGTTATCCATTTATGTATACCATTGCTTCAGTTTTATTAGAAACCCTATTTATAAACGTATTATAGTTATAGTATTGTTAGTGTAGCTTCTTTGGTGAGCGATTATGAATTTCCAGTTGCATACTGTATAGTTACAGATTTGTTAAAAATCAACGGTCCGCTGAAGCATTAAAATTGCAACGAGGTGTTGTTTTCAGTTTCTCTAATCAGGATGCTATTATGATTAATATATAATGAGGAGGTCAATTATTATTTTTGCATTTAATGTTCCTATCTTTTGATTAATAACTAGAGATGTACTTAACCTTAATATATAATTTGTAATATTTATAATATTTGATGTGCACATCCTCTTTCAAACGATTAAAGCAAATAAATTGTTTATAACTCCATCCTTTTTGCTATAAAATTTGTAACAGAAGCATGACTCGTTATTTCATTGACGACAAACAATAGTTAATGGCCTTGTTTACCTGCTAATTGTTCGAGGTGAATAGGTACGCTCAACATTTAAGGTCGATATGAATATCCACAAGACAGAAAAGAACAAAATGACTTCTGCATTAAACCGCTAATCATTCAACAACAAACTGATACTGAAAATACTATATGACACGTTGACTGCCATACCGATTTTGCAAATTGGGTCTCCGGCGCCACGAATTTTGTTTTAATGTAATGTGAATTTGTGTTATTTTTTTGGTTTGTGTTTTACTTCCGTGTGTGTAAAAGATACATGCAATATTAATATGACGCCACGTGTATAAATTCCAATACACGGTTTCATGCAGGTTTGAACTTGCAATTCTCCAGAAGTAACATGTTCGACGTTAGTTGGAGTACGTAAATGCTGAAGTTCAGGTGTGTGTGTGTGTATGTATGTGTGTGTGTGTGTGTGTGTGTGTGTGTGTGTGTGTGTGTGTGTGTGTGTGTGTGTGTGTGTGTGTGTGTGTGTGTGTGTGTGTGTGTGTGTGTGTGTGTGTGTGTGTGTGTGTGTGTGTGTGTGTGTGTGCGTGTGAGTGCGTGTGCGTGTGCGTATGCGTGTACGTGTGCGTGTACGTGGCCGTGTGCCTTTGAGTGTGCGTGTGGGTGTTCGTGTGCGTGTGCGCGTGCGCGTGCGCGCGCGTGTGTGTGTTTGTGTGTGTGTGTGTGTGTGTGTGTGTGTGTGTGTGTGTGTGTGTGTGGTGTGTGTGTGTGTGTGTGTGTGTGTGTGTGTGTGTGTGTGTGTGTATGTGTGTGTGTGTGTGTGTGTGTGTGTGTGTGTGTGTGTGTGTGTGTGTGTGTGTGTGTGTGTGTGTGTGTGTGTGTGTGTGTGTGTGTGTGTGTGTGTGTGTGTGTGTGTGTGTGTGTGTGTGTGTGTGTGTGTGTGTGTGGTGTGTGGTGTGTGGTGTGTGTGTGTGTGTGTGTGTGTGTGTGTGTGTGGTGTGTGTGTGTGTGTGTGTGGTGTGTGGTGTGTGTGTGTGTGTGTGTGTGTGTGTGTGTGTGTGTGTGTGTGTGTGTGTGTGTGTGTGTGTGTGTGTGTGTGTGTGTGTGTGTGTGTGTGTGTGTGTGTGTGTGTGTGTGTGTGTGTGTGTGTGTGTGTGTGTGTGTGTGTGTGTGTGTGTGTGTGTGGTGTGTGTGTGGTGTGTGGTGTGTGGTGTGTGGTGTGTGTGGTGTGTGGTGTGTGGTGTGTGGTGTGTGGTGTGTGTGAGTGTGAGTGAGAGTGTGAGTGAGAGTGTGTGTGTGTGTGTGTGTGGTGTGTGGTGTGTGTGCGCGGCCGCGTGTGTGTGGTGTGGTGTGGTGTGTGTGTGTGTGGTGTGTGTGTGCGTATGGGTGTGCGTGTGCGTCTGAGTGTGCGTGTAAGTGTGCGTCTGAGTGTGCGTGTGAGTGTGCGTCGGAGTGTGCGTGTGATATTAATTTTTATTATTTTGGGTCATAAACATTAAGAAAAAATTATGTAGTTTGCCTAAAAATAAGAAGTTGATATTTATTAAAATTAAAGTTAATATTGAAAAAATATAGGCTTGTTTGTGGTAGTTTTAATTTATAAGGGTTTATAACTTTGGACTTTTTTGCCAAACAGCCTGTATACATATTTATATATATATATATATATATATATATATATATATATATATATATATATATATATATATATATATATATATATATGTACAGTGTTTGTAACTACTAATCGAGCACACCATTCGAGCGATCGAGTTCCTATTTAGAACGTAGGAAGGTCTTGGTCACCATTGGGTTTATATACTGACCATCTCAATAGGAGGCGTTGGTGGCCAAATATTTGAAAAATCTCTATTTATGGCCCGATTAAATATATGTTATTCAGGCGACATAAATTATTGATTCGAACCATTTTATTGGTAAGTATAGAAATCTCAATTGCAGGACAAGGTCTGTGAGTGGGATACTATTTGATAAAAACAAAAAACTGCTTAATAAACCCCCTCTCCGACACTGAATTTCTCCCAAACTCCGACTCGAGGAGAAATGAAAACAAGCTGAAATACGAAATTTCAAGTATGTACGTGTTGTCGTTCTGGAGTTATCGGATACTAACACACATACACACATCCAAACACACGCACATATATACACACACACACACGTACAGACATCGTGGCCGATCTTGGCGAAACTTTGCCAGACGTTTACATAACCTTCTACACTTACATATGTATATGTAGGTCGGAAGGTAAAAATATCCGTAATGATTTCCTTACCACATAACTTGCGTTCAAAAATTACATGAAATTAATTATTCGGAAAGGGTGAACTGCTGTAATTGTACAGATGAATTATTAGCTATAATCTTTTTCACGGATGAAGCTTGGTTTGAACTAAATGAATAAGTTAGCTCACACAACATGAGAATGCGTAGCACGGAAAGTTTGTAATTGAAGCTCTCTTACATCCCGAGAGGTGGGAGTGTGGGTTGCAATTTGGAGACGTCCAATTACTGGACCATTCCTTTTCCAAGATAATATATTATGTATAATGATCGTAATAAACTATATTTAATCTTTTAGGATGAATTACTTCAGCAAAGTATCATGAAGAAAGAAGAATTACCTGCATTTATCATTGAACTGCACAATGGTAAACTTACGTTTGGTTATCATTAAGAAGATAATCCGCACAACTCACATCTGATGCTACATTCAATATGCTGCATGACATCTTGAAGTGTCATAAGTAGAAATTTTTTTATAAATTATCCTGCAAGATCATTGTGATTTAACTCTATATTTAAAAAACGATTAAATAATAATGAAAAGTTACGACAACAAATTAGTGAAAAAATTGTGGAAATAAGGGTATATCCTCATATTTTAGAAAATGTTAGCAACAATTTAAAACAACGAATTAGAAAACGTATAGAAGTAGATGGGAGACGTCAGTATTTATTGTAAATATTTTTTTTTAATTTTTATGTTTAATACACTAGTTTTTACAGAAATATTAAATCGGAAAAAATTATTTTCATGTTATATGTACATTCAGTTACCACTGGCAGGTGGTACCTTTTATCATTTTCAAAAATGAATTCCTTTTGCATGAATAGTTTTCAGAAAATTGTTAAGTTTGCTAAACTTTAGCAGATGTAAAATAGTGCAGTCGACAAAAAATGTGTTATTTCAGAATATTAGAAGCTGCAGATTGCTATTAATTTTATTTTTAACAAATAACACATATGCAAACTAAATATACCTTAAATATTTGACAATTTTTAACCTAGGTCTAATAAACGGAATAAGGGCAGTATACAACGGTACTGGACATGTGTTAGGGTGGGAGGAGGTGTGAGTGAATACTTTAATATTGAGCAAAGAGTGGGACAAGGCTGTCTGATGTCACCGTGGTTGTTCAATGTATAAATGTGTTATACAATCATGTACCGATACAAATTGTGAAATGGTTGGTGACGTAAATGTACGACTTCTGGTGTATGCAGATGACACAGTCTTATTAAGTGACAGTGCGGATCAGCTACAAACTGCTTAGAGGAAGTTTGATACAGTCTGTGAGAGCATGAACCTAAAGGTAAACGTGAATAAAACTAAGATTGTGGTGTTCAATCGGGAAGGTGGAAAGGAGACTAGAGTATTTGCTCTGCAATGAAATTTGGGAGGAAGTGGACGAGCTGGTATATCTGGGTAGAATGTTTACTGCAGATGGTACAATGGAGGGCGAGATTGCACGATGGGTCAATTCTGGAAGGAAAGTGATTGGAAGTATGTGGACGATAATGAGAAACAAAAGCATGAGTCTAGCTGCGAAACGAGCATCGATAATGGCGTGTTTGTCCCGTCAGTACTGTGTGGAAGTGAGACGTGGGTATGTAAAAAAAAGGACGAAAGAAAAATAAATGCCGTGGGTATGAGATTCCTGAGGAGCGCATGTGTTAAACGGGAAAATACAAGATAAAGAATGAATGCAGAATGACGAAGTGTGACGAGGAAAAGATATAA
>JARFJB010001808.1:712500-757500 GCA_036346205.1 Vesta saturnalis | reverse complement strand
CATCGAGCTGACTTAAAACACCACAAGGTTCTATCGGTTTTGCGAACAACAGTGGAATTAGGTACAGTAGAAATGATTTTTATTAGACAATGGTCGGAAAGACCTAAAGGCGAAAGAACGGAAGTTTTATAAACAAGAAGGTTTGATGTAAGAAAGAGATCTAGAAGATGTGGAGTATGGTTAGTGTTATCAGAGATTCTTGTGGGTTCAGAAATCATTTGTGTGAGATCACATGAAATAGCAAATGTTTCTGCACTATGACCAGCGGGATTTGTAGTAGATGAAAATTGAAGCCAACTAGAGTTATGAACATTGAAATCGCCTACAAATGAGATATCGCAAGATGGAAACTGAGACAGGAGATAGTCAACTTTCATACTAAGGTAATCGAAGAAGTCTTGAAAGTTGCTGTCATTAGGAGACCTATAAATGCAACAGTAGAATTTCACAAAATTAGGACCAGAATATTTAAACCAAATCACGTCAAAATTTTTATTTTCTAAGGAAGAAACCCTCTTGCAAGCAATTCTGTCCTTGATGTACGCACATACGCCTCCTTTATATCGAAAGTTAGAGTGAAGATGGTATTGAGGAAATTGCAAGTCGGGTGACTCGGAGCTTTCAGAGGAGACTTGTGTTTCAGATAGAAATTGTGCGTATTCTTTTAATTCCTATCTAGATATTGTAACCTTACGAAATTTTATTTATACATCGGGGTTGTACTCTAATAAGGAGGCCCTATTGCTATCTTGTAAGACGGGTGTATGAACTTGTGTTAGGGTTCGATCTTGCGTGGGGAATTTGAATGACAGTAAAATTTAATTATAGAACACTTATTTTTATTGTAAATATCATAATTAAAAAATCCTCAGTGAGTTATAAAAAAAAATTACTGACATTCAGATTATTCTCTAATGAAACAAAATTTTTTATTAAGTTAATTAATTACATAGCAGTTATTACAATATTGTTTTCTAAACGAATATTAAAACTGATTGCTTTACCTGCATTGATTGCATTGAAATATGTTTAATATCCATCCGCTCGTTAAATTATTGTATATTGTACACCTTAATATTTTTAAAGAAACTTGTTACGTATAACTTAGATGTGTTTTATCACTGTAATTAAAAATCTGTACAAGTAAATAAAATAAATAAAAGGTTAACAGCACACTTACCAGCTCTGTATTGAAAGAACATTTTTGAGGGACTGATTCACGAGTGATAGTCACTACTTTGTGTTACTCGTCTAATCAAACTAAAGCATTTTCTATGTTTTACGTTTATGAATAGTTGATGTAAAACTAGCTATTGATTTTCCCATAATTAATTTTTAGAGTGTAAATATACAAACAACCTAATTATCTTTATCACACTTACTGCAACTCGTATTTACCTTTCCCTTAAAGTAATTAATAACAAAGCGGTTTGAACAAAATATTACATGTTGTCCATACATACATTATCTCATTATCTTTGTTCTTTATTATAATACAATTTTTATGACAGAGGATAATTATGCAACCTATTTATAATAAATCCTAGGTGCATATCAATTCCAAAGATGTATGCGGTACAAGTGCTGAGATGCTTGAAATCGATCCCCAGCCACAAGAAGAATGTGTTTCGTATGTGCTTCTAATCAACTACCGAGACACGCACCTAGACCATATGCAATTATCGTAAACACGGATCCTGCAAACAAACCAGGTCAGCATTGGACTGCTATCTACGTTCCTGAGAATGGTAATGGGGAATATTTTGATTCCTTTGGACGAACACCGCAAGGATATCATTTACGTTTCCTAGAGAAAAATTCCAGCTGCTTCCTATACGATAAAACAATACTTCAAGATTACCATTCGAATGTGTGTGGACTTTATACGTTAATGTTTCTATATTTTAGATTACATAATTTACCTATGTTTGATTTTGTAAAAAACTTTTTTAGTACATGTTTAATTGTAAATGACGAGATAATCAAATTATTGTTTAACACCTGTTACCCAACCATTCTATTCTGATAAATAAAGAGATTTTTTACTACCTTACTTTTTTAATTAAGAGTTGCGTAATATCAGATGAGCCTATTGTTTTGCTTTCTTTTTAATTCAACATGTGTGTTTTTAAAAATCGTGTTATAAAATTTATGACTTTAGCGTTTTAAGGAAAGTGTGTTACTCGGTTGGTACATTATTAAAATTAACAGGTTTATATAATTACACAGTAATTAGCTAAAAGTAAACATGAACTGTAGTTTCTAACTACATATTTTTGTTGTGGAATTTAAAACATGGAATTATTACATTCCAAACTTGTAATGCGTTTTTTATAAAAAAAACAATTTGCGTGTGTATGTATGTATGGACAACATATAATATTTTGTTCAAACCACTTTGTTATTAATTAAGTAAATACGAGTTTCAGTAAATGTGATAAAGATAATTAGGTTGTTTGTATATTTACACTCTAAAAATTAATTATGGGGAAATCAATAGCTAGTTTTACATCAACTATTCATTAACGTAAAACATAGAAAGTGCTTTAGTTTGATTAGACGAGTAACACAAAGCAGTGACTATCACTCGTGAATCAGTCCCTCAAAAAGGTTCTTTCAATAAAGAGCTGGTAAGTGTGCTGTTAACCTTTTATTTATTTTATTTACTTGTACAGATTTTTAATTAAAGTTATAAAACACATCTAAGATACGTAACAACAAGTTTCTTTAAAAATATTAAGGTGTACAATATACAACAATTTAACGAATTGTTTAGAAAACAATATTGTAATAACTGTTATGTAATTAATTAACTTAATAAAAAATTTTTGTTTCATTAGAGAATAATCTGAATGTAAGTAATTTTTTTTTATAACTCACTGAGGCTTTTTTAATTATGATATTTACAATAAAAATAAGTGTTCTATAATTAAATTTTACTGTCATTCAAATTCCCCACGCAAGATCAAACCCTAACACAAGTTCATACACCTGTCTTACAAGACAGCAATAGGGCCTCCTTATTAGAATACAAATTCAAATTTTACTTCAAGGGTCACGGGGCTAAGTGCCAGCAGTAAGTTGCGAAGCCCTATATCAGCCTTACAAGATAGCATTAGGCCTCCTTATTAGAATACAACCCCGATGTATAAATAAAATTTCGTAAGGTTACAATCTGTACATAGGAATTAAAAGTATACGCACAATTGCCTAACCTCCAGGGACTCCCCACTAAAATGGCTCTTAATACAAACAAAAATAATCAGGGTTCAAATTCCCATCATGGGTTGAAAAAGGCCACCAAAAAGAAACCATAAAATAAGGATGAAAAATACGCCCCCTCAAGTAAGCGAGTAAAAACAAAAAAGGTCTTATTTAGGGATGAAAATTCCATCAAGGGGTTGAAAAAGTCCTCTGAAAAGAAACCATAGCGGTGAAAATCAAGGGGTTGAAAAAGGCCTCCGAAAAGAAACCATAAAAAATAAGGGTGGAAAATACGGGCTGCCACGTGGGGCATCCTTGTGACGTCAAAATCCAATATGGCGCAATTTTTTAATGTATCAACTTCGTTATTTTTATAAATCATTTGATGTGATTTAATACACGCGTAGTATGTTGAATAACATACGGGTAGAAATCATTTTAGAGCGTCATAATTTTGAACTATCCTAAACAAGATTTTGTATAATCAAGCGTTCGGTTTAAACTCAATAATTACAGTATATTTGTGATCCATTACGTGATCACTGTATGGGTATCTTCTAGAACCACTAATTAATTTTTGTTAAAAAAACATTATGTAAAGTATACAATAATGTAACTATTTTATACATTTCTTTATAATGTGTTTAGTTGTGGACAACTGTTAATTTAATGTCATCTAAGATTTCAAGAAAGATACAGAATGAATGTATACCTAATCAAATAGTTTTTATTACGTGAATACATACAATTATAATACAACTTTCAAGTTAAAACTGTTTACAAAGTAATGACTAGAAACAAATTATGAAATATAGTTAAAGTAGATCTTAATATAGCAATATTAAACAATATTGTTGAAAATTTATGAATATGTAACCGCTATAACAATCAGTTTTATCGCGTTTCCCGTATTTTGTACAAAAACCGATGAACTAAAATAGACTTTGTAAGATAGAATTGTATACTTCAATTTAAATACACAACTTAAGTGTAAGCAGTATTAAATTTCATTCTAATGTTCTTATTAATTGTTGTAAGATAAACACCATCTCCACTGTTATTCTAGTCTATCCTCTAATCAAGATAATTTGGTCGGTTAATCCAAAGCTTATGTTAACGTTTGTCTATCTAATTAGGAAAGTACTAAGTGGGGAAATTTTGGACACTTCGTTTGACAGAAACACTAGACCAAGAAAACAAGATAATTACATCAGAGCACGTGATATTTACCTTTGAGAGTTTCAGTAATTAAATCATATTCCACGTGCAATTTCTGATATATATATATATATATATATATATATATATATATATATATATATATATATATATATATATATATATAAGGGTGGCGCATTAGTGTGACAGAGTCCCATATCTCCTTTATTTAAAGAGATACAAAAAAAAAAATTGAATACAAAAGTTGTAAGGTATGTTCTGGTGCATATTCCAAAAATACTTTCCAAGAATACTTTGCAAAAAATTGATGTACAAATCAAATTGTTCTAAATATATTGCTACTTGTCCACTGAATTGTATTTAGACAAAACTTTTCTGCTTCTTCGAAATCAATTTTTTTTTTGATAACAATAATGGTGACCGTCCTTGGTAAATGATTACAGTTTAAAAAAATTTATTAAGTCGTAAAATGAATATATGAAATATGAAAATGCAAAGAATTAATAAATAAAGTTAATGTACATCAGTACTAATAATAACAAAATACATACAAATTAAGTTTAAATTGAGTGAGATTTGCTCCCTCAGTAGCGTAGTTGGTAACGCAGTTCTCTAGCAAAGAAGAGATCGTTTGGTTAAAATCCCACTCGAGGAATTCTTTTTCTGTATGTATATTTAAATTTTAATTTACATACAATGTGTATAATCAATGAACTTTGTTCAAATAAAGAATTCCTTGTATATATATATATATATATATATATATATATATATATATATATATATATATATATATATATATATATGTATATATACAGGGTGGCGCATTAGTGTGACAAAGTCCCATATCTCCTTTATTTAAAGAGATACAAAAAAAAATTTAATACAAAAGTTGTAAGATATGTTCTGGTGCATATTCCAAAAATATTTTTAATTATACAGGGTAGATCATAAGAGCTTAGAAGTAATTTTAAATTTTTTTTTAATAGAAAACTCTATATATTATTATATATTTAGATTCTACATACAATTTTAGACACATTTTATGTATAATGTCCTATACCTAAGTCTAACTAACCGTTTTTGACAAATTTCAAATTTCTTGTCAAAAATGACGTTTGCAGGCCAAAACATAGGTGGAAATCTTTTCTAAACGAAGCCTTTATCAATTAGTTATGGTTGGTTTCCTTGGAAATGGGGACCTACTTTAATGGGCTGTATTGATATTTTGTAATACATTCATACAGGGTGATCAAAATGGACAATAAAAGTAGATTCAAAAAACCTATAAAGTCATTTTTTTTAATGGAAACCCCCTATTTTTTTAATTCTATCTTATTTAGCATTAAAAATAAGGGTGACTTTGTATAAGTGTGTATATTCCAAAAAATTGTAGTTTTTGAAATAATGACAATTTAACATTTTTTTTTTGTAAAAAGGCTATACGGTTTTGAAGTTTAGTTGTTAGTTGGCCGTGATGGCCAGGCATGGCATATAAAAATAATAGAGATCATCAGAAACGTCATTATTTATTGTCAGTTGATAATTTGTATGATGCATTAGTGTATTTTATAGCAAATTGATTTAAAACTTGAATTAAAATTGTAAATAATGAATTTTTCGCAAGCCGAGAGTTTTAGCAAGAAGACTGTATCAACAACGGTTTCCAGAGAGACAGCAACCTGTAAGAAGGGCATTTGAAACGCTTTTGGAGCGTTTTGAAAGAACTGGCAATGTGTTATACGAAAAAATACTAGGGAAAAACGTTCACAGACTGAGAAAAATCAATTAAATGTATCATTAACAGTTACCGAAGATCCATATATTGGACAACGACCCATTTCTCAGCAGGTTGGTGTTGAACGACGTACAGCGGATATTGAAGTCTGAAAAAATGCACCCCTATCACTTTCAACTACTTCAAGAGTTGGTTCTTGAAGATTATCAAAAACGACTAGAATTTTGTCAATGGGCTCAAAACAAAATAATCCAACAAACAAATTTTGTTCATTTGATTTTATTTACAGATGAGGCCACATTTCACAGAAACGGAAGTGTAAACAGACACAATTTTCATTACTATTCTACCGAAAATCCACATTTTGTAAGATATACTTCTCAAACTAGATGGTCTTTAAATGTTTGGGGAGGTGTTGTCGGTAATCATGTAATTGGACCATATTTTTTTTATCAACGAGTAACAGGGGAAGTATACTTAAGACTTTCTGTAAAACCTTCTACCTAATTTGTTGCGTCAAGTGCCACAGGATACGCAACAAGAAATGTGGTTTCTTCATGATGGGTCCCCAGTACATCATACAGGTCCGATAATCACTTTTTGAAATGCTAGATATCCAGAATGTTCGATTGCGTGGGGAGGGTCTGTTGCTTGGCCTCCTAGATCCCCAGATCTCACTAAAATGGACTTTAGCATATGGGGGTACGTCAAAGAGCAGGTTTATAAAATACCGCCTATAACAAAGGAAGACATGAAGATTAGGATTAGAAACTGTTTTCAAAACATTAGTGTTGAAATGTGTAGAAATTTAAGCAGCGAATTTGAGAGACGTATTGCATTGTGTATTCAAGAAAGAGGCAGACATTTCGAACAACTTATTAGGTAGTACGTATTTGACGTGTTTCTAGTACTTTTATCTGTATAATTAGTTACAGGTTAAGTTACATTAGAGGTGTTCAGTTTATGATTAGGATTAGGACATAATTTGTTGAATGAAAAAAATATTGTCTTTACTTTAAGTTCGTTTAATAAAATAATTATTTATATGGAGTTCAATAAATTGTAATATTTCGATCTGAAGTGCTCGATTTTTTTTGTTTCGCCGTCACGGCCAACTAACAACAAAACTTGAAAGCCGTATAGCCTTTTTACAATAAAAAAATGCTAAATTGTCATTATTTCAAAAACTACAATTTTTGGAATATACACTCTTATACAAAGTCACCCTTATTTTTAATGCTAAATAAGATAGAATTAAAAAAATGGGGGGTTTTGATTTAAAAAAAATGTTTTTATAGGTTTTTTTGAATCTACTTTTTATTGTCCATTTTTGATCACCGTGTATGGATGTATTACAAAAATATCAATACAGCCCATTAGAGTTGGTCCCCATTTCCAAGGAAACCAACCATAACTAATTGATAAAAGCTTCGTTTAGAAAAGATTTCCACCTATGTTTTGGCCTGCAAACGTCATTTTTGACAAAAAATTTGAAATTTGTCAAAAACGGTTCGACTTAGGTATAGGACATTATACATAAAATGTGTCTAAAATTGTATGGAGAATCTAAATATGTAATAATATATAGAGTTTTCTATTTAAAAAAAAATTTAAAATTACTTCTAAGCTTTTATGATCTACCCTGTATAATTAAAAATATTTTTGGAATATGCACCAGAACATATCTTACAACTTTTGTATTTAATTTTTTTTTGCATCTCTTTAAATAAAGGAGATATGGGACTTTGTCACACTAATGCGCCACCCTGTATATATATATATATATATATATATATATATATATATATACAAGGAATTATTTATTTGAAAAAAGTTCATTGATTATACACATTGTATGTAAATTAAAATTTAAATATACATACAGAAAAAGAATTCCTCGAGTGGGATTTGAACCCACGATCTCTTCTTTGCTAGAGAACTGCGTTACCAACTACGCTACTGAGGGAGCAAATCTCACTCAATTTAAACTTAATTTGTATGTATTTTGTTATTATTAGTACGGATGTACATTAGCTTTATTTATTAATTCTTTGCATTTTCATATTTCATATATTTATTTGACGACTTAATAAATTTTTTTAAACTGTAATCATTTACCAAGGACGGTCACCATTATTGTTATCAAAAAATAAATTGATTTCAAAGAAGCAGAAAAGTTTTGTCTAAATACAATTCAGTGGACAAGCAGCAATATATTTAGAACAATTTGATTTGTACATCAATTTTTTGCAAAGTATTCAAGAATGTTATCCGAATATCATTTACAAACTGATTTTATAACCGAAACTCCCGCATCTGATTTACGAAATCCTTAACGCATTTCTATCCTGTTTTTATCACCTATACGGTAGCCTCTTGCGAGAAACACGTTTACAAATTTAGTTTGTCAGGCACCTGAGAAATCGAATGTGATAAAATTTCCTTCTTGCTAAATTGTAGACTTCTATTTTCAGATTTCTTTCTCAATATTTCAACGTTAAACTGCATGAAGTTGTACAACATGAAAAATGTTTATTATTAAAGTAAATGGAAAATAGATAGATTGAATATAAATATAATTGTACAAAAAATGGAATAAAGTGATTGAAGTTTCCAGTTAATTGTGGATCATGAATTTCCACAAATCAAGTGTAAGGTCAAGTTCAATTCGTTTAATGCACATTTTACCTCGCATTTTACTTTGAACTGTCTAGAAATATGTCTAATCAGCTCAGGCATTGGTATAAGTTTCGATACATACTGCTATACGGAAGTTTCTCAGGGACAACATTCAATAAAGGATACTATTTAAATTATAAAACTCACCATGTTGTCAACAATAACTCACTTGATGGTGCCCACACTAAATAACGCTTGTAATCAACTGCGATCTTCTGTTTGGACATTGCTATAATTTAGGTTGCCGATTCATGAGAGTGGGGGTAAGGAAGAAATTGCATACATACATGACATGAGAATAAAGTATACTTATCAGTTATCACCTCCCAGTTTAAGTACATATTGGTAACTTAATTATGTGTGATTAATATCAACTTTAACTATCAATCTCGCACGATTGTACTGAATAGTAAATTGTTTCTAATGGTATGTCAATTGAGATTGTAATTATGTTTTATTCAGGCAATATTTAATTATTGTAATAAATTAAAAGAAACTTTAAAAGAACAATATTAAGATAATTTGAGAATTTACTAGAATTTATTTCATTAAGTACACAAAATGATACCGTTAACTAAAGAACGTTTTTGGAAAAATAATTTCTAACAATGATACAATCCTCGCATTTAAAAACCCATTTATAGCTATATTTCTTAAACGGTTTGAGATCAATTGGTCAACTTTGAAACATATGAAACATTCATATCATGTACTGTGACTAATTCACATTTGTAACTCTTTTGTACATTTAATCGTTTTTTTATGTTACAAACGCCGAAAGTAACGCATTACTAACACTAATGCGGCGCGAGGCAGAAGGCCAAGTACTACATGAAAATGGTTCATGTAATGCGACTTTAGGAGGAAAGTAACCTAAAACATGTTTGTGTGATAATAAAACAAAAAAAAATAATGTTGGTACCACTAACTATATGTCCAGCAATAAGTAAATTTAGCGGTCGTTATAACAACACTAATAAACACAGCAATTTCTACCAAACTTTTAGAATTACTACGCAGAAGATATAGAAGCCGCCATAAACACATGAACACCCGGTGTACTTTGATACATTTTGGTATAACTTTCAGAAAAGTTGTGTTTATTTCGGACTAAGAAACGATGAAAATTTCAACCTGCTGTTCGACAACGTGCAAATTATCATCAACTAGCTGAAACCGGTTTTGAACACAGCAGGATAATCAACCTACGAGTGGCCTAATTATCCGTTAGTGATATTGCTGCTCGTGTAGGACTAGCTACAATTGCTCTATGTTGACGAAGATGGGCAGAAAACAGTCAAGAACGACGGCGTCCGTGGCCGTCCCAGGTTCACCACTGCCCATGAAAATCGTGCTCTTCGAAATTAGTGATAGATAGGTTTATTTAACAAATATATCTCTGCACGATCTACACACCGACGAATTCGTTCGTTTGAGCGGAGATCCTATCGACCGTTTATTTGTTTACCTCTAGCTCCATAGAGAATGGTCAGAGCACATCTTGGAGAAACGCGACATCTACAATTTTCTGTACAACGGCATACAGCTCTTACTCAACGTGTAATGGTGTGGGGCTGCCTGCATGGAAGTGGAAGTCATTTAGTAGTTATTTCGGAAAATTCAAGAAAATTCAGTACATTAACAACGTGTAGTAACCAGTGATACTGCCATTTCTTTAAGAAGTACAAAACACAATTTTTCAGCATGATACTACACACGGCAATTTTTGAATAATGCTAATGACTTTCCCATTCGTCGAATCGAGTAGCTGAATGTGCCAGAAGCAGAGTAGGATCTACACAATCAGTGGTGCTTTAATTTGTTGTAATTGTATTATGTGAAAATTCCCATCGTTGCTTAGTAGGTACGAAATAAATACAACTTTTCTGAAAGTTTCATCAAAATTTACAAAAGTATACTGGGCGTTCGTACATTTATGGAAGTAGAGGTAAATGTATCACTAATTTCTCTGGTTGACGAAAAGCACGAGCTTCATGAACAATGGTACATCTGGGACAGACACCTAGACCGTTGACGTCATCGGTCTTCACTGTTTTCTGTCTTCGGCAATACAAGCTATTGTAGCAAAAGTGCGTCCTACACGAGTAGCAACAATCAATCGGTTTATTGATGATAACTTTCATGTTGCCGAGGAATTATTTTACACTATACTAAGACCTATTAAAACAACAACAAATTATCGACGTTGTTTAGCACAAAATCAATACAACTTTCCTAAAAGTTTCTTCAAAATTTATAAAGGTGTACTGGGTGTCCATGTATTTATGCGGCCAGCATATATTTAATTCTTTATAACTGCTGTGAAAAAATTGAATTGTTTGAGTCATATTTGAAATGAATTCCTTAATCGTACACAAAAACCAAGCGTATTTTATAGCATGCCAAATCCATCCTCGATATGTTTACAAAGCTCATTTGCTGCATTAACCGGTTGAGACTAAACCAATTACTTTAAATAATCACTAAATAAAAATCTAATGGGAGCAAGAAACCTATAGAGCTCCACCCTGAACCTAATGTGCGGTTTTAAGTGATGCTGGTAGTGCTTCAATATTTTCTTTATTACTATGGGATTTACCCTCGTACCAAAACAAGTTGTATGGTACTAGTAGTTGAATCTTATTGAATTCATTCTAAGACACGTTGTTCAGACGTAGACTATTTTAAATGCTTTGGATATTGTTTATATGAACACGTTTCTCTTCAAAAGGTGAACGACGAATTCTTCATTTGAATAATTTTGTTTATTAAAGAAATTAGAAATAAAGGAAACAAAAGAGAAACTTAATTAACAACACCAAATAACAAAGACGTGGACAGAGACATTTACTGTAGGAATCGTTTTTGGGCGAGCATGCGCTCTTAAGCTAGAGACATTGTTTATTAGTTTATTCTCGTCCCGCTAACGCGCTTTCTGAGCGTATAAAAACGAAATTAATGCAATTCGAAATAGGTCTAGCGTTGTCGGAAGATAAAGAAATTCACAGACGTGCCAAATAATCAATTTTGTTGGAGGGTGGGTACTTTGAAGACTACGTAGTGCTGCAATAAAAAAAAATTTAATAGAACCTACTCGACAATGTTTATGCAATGTTGTGATTGATTTAAAAATGATAAAAGGTTCTTCACAGCTTTGCACCGAAATCGTGTTCTTCAATTTTGTTAAACTTGTATTTTTCATTCTTTGCCTATGTTCGCTCGGGGTTGTTCTGGAATGTCACTTTCAAGGCGTTTTAATAATATCTAATCCATTAAAGATTTAACTATTTATCGTTACTACAATAAAATAATATTCAATAGGAGGCTTTCAAACACATGCCACAGTTAACCGATATGGCATTGCGTTTTCAAATTATTTTTTCACTTTAATTTTTTAATATGTCATTACTATTGACGATAATAACTTTAAATGTTATTGAAATGTATAAACTTCGTATAATTTATGTTAAAATACACGATTTATAAGAATGTGTAATATGAGTTTGAAATCGTAAAATTTACATTTTCATAACAAAAAGTAAACGTAGAAAGCATTAAACAGAATTAGCTGGACATGCAAATATAAAACGTTGCTTTACAGTTCGTTTTGCACTATAGGAATTAACGATTCTTTCCTATGTCGTATACAAGGTGCTGCTAAATTCTACCGACAACGCTTTAGAGAGATTTCGTAAAACTAGAAACAGTGATATAAGACTAGTAAGGTCCACAAGTGATCAGTTTATGAAAGTTTCATTTTTATACAGGGTGTTAAAATTTAAAAATAAAAAAAATTTTGTTTAATTAGTCTAGAACGTCTACAATTTCATTTCTCTAATTGACATAACAGAAATGTTCAAATCTTGGCGCAAAATTAATTTCGCCATTTTTCCATTGGTGTGGTATAGGTAATGTCGTTTCTTCTCCGCTCCACCCCCCTCTATTTCTTACAACCAGTAGCAGAATTGCAATTATGTTGTGTTTTTCCAATTCCTTGTTTATTTCCGTGTATTCATTAAAATTAGTTTACTATTCATTTTATGAACAAGGAATTGGAGAAACATAATAATTGCAACTCTACGGGTATCGTAAAAAAAAGGAGGTACTACGTCATTAAAATAAACGTTAAAAATAAATTTTGTCCCAGAATTTGAGTGTTTTTAAAAGAAACATTTTCGCCAAATTAGTTAGAAAAATGAAGTTGAAGTTGCTTACGAATTAAAGAAAGTTTTTGTGTTTAAACTTTAACGCCCCGTATTTAAAAAAAAAGCGCTTGAGTACCTTACATTCATATACTTTTTCATTTTACGAGAGCTTTCATCCATAAAGCGTTGTCCGTCGAATTTAACAACACCCTGTATATAACAATCTACGTAGTACATCCTATTAAAGAATACAGCAACAGTACAAAGAAATATAATACTGTACATTAAGCCTATCCGGATATCGTGTATACGCCTAAAAATTTAATTCCATCTTTACATTTACTTTAGAAAGGTTGATACAGAGTGTTTCTAAAATACACGGCAAAAACGTGGGAGCGTATACTTTACATGAAAATAGAAAAAGAAGTTCCTGTGAATAAGAGTCCGAGAACACTTCTTCAGGGAGCTAGAGCAAAAGGTACTCTTAGTAAGAGACGCTAAATATCGCAGTTTCTTCAGAAATGGGAAAACACAAATTAAGACAAGTCTAAGAGCAAGTATTACCAAGCAACTGTCAGTCGGTCAGTAATAATATTAGAACGGGATAGTAAAGGAAGTTACTTTTCTGTTAATAATGAATCATTATACGAATGAGGAGATGGCCGAAATACACATTATGTATTTTGGGAATGCTCTTGAAGCACATAGATTGTATCAGGATGCCTTTCCAAATCGTCGTGTCCGTGACTTTTGAAAGTATTGATCGTAGGTACGGAAAACAGGTGTTTATTAAGTTGGACTATGTATTTTATTTCCTTCTCTTTAATCAATTTGATAGGTTCGTTTAACGTATCCATTTTGTCTTAGACTTGAACTCATTAGGGGTGAATCATAATAAAATTGGGCTAATTTTACCCAATTACCTGGATACTTTGTTCAGTGGTCTTAAATAATTTACTGACAGAAATTTATATCCTAAAATTGGTTGCGATATCTCGAGGCGTTCCGGAACAATAAACCGAAGACCAGTTTTTGCAAGCCATCTTCAAAGGGCTCTAGCTCCTTGAATAAGCGTTTTCGGACCCGTGTTTACAAGAACCTTTTTTCTCATTTTCACGTAAGGTATGTGCCACCAAGCTTTGCCGTGTATTTCAGAAACATCCAGTATAATACATTATACCGACATGAAAATTGATCATATAATTGGAAAATATCTGGTGTGAAATAATTAAAATATTTAGCTTTTTGGGTTTCAATAGTGCATTTTTATATTTATATTTACATAAGTCTATACGTTTCGATAACACAGTTATCGTCCTCAGCAGTGGTAAAATCTTTTAGAATTGTTTAAGGTGTTACAACAAATTTATGAAATGTGAAAAGGTAAACATAATTACAGAAAATAATACTTTGGCACACTAGTGCGTTTTAGTTTGTCATTGTAACCAATACGAAAGTAAGAAACACTTGTACAATTTACTTTCACATTGCTGTTCGGTCGCATCAAAATTGCCACGCTTACTGCTATTATTTGACTTTTATGATTTGACAAGTTTAAATATTCAGGTGATCGTCTTTAAATTCATAATAATTACGAACTACACTATTTGTTAGGGCATGATTATAATTTCTTAATAAAAAAAACATGAAATATTAGAATAAGTATTTTATAATTGTTTAATTTGTGAACCATAAAACATTAAGGAGACGGTCTTTTTCATGGTCGTAGGAAAAATGATGTACATTAAGCTCGCACGAAATTGTTTATCCGGCACCCGATTATGCGATATCTACCACTTTCGTAGCTCGTTATGTAATATATGTACTATTAAACTGTTATATTATTAGCAAGTTTATGTTTTCGTTTTCATTTTTTCATATTTCATAAATTTGTTCTAACACCTTAAACAATTCTAAAAGATTTTACCACCACTGGGAACGATAACTATGTATTATCCAAGCGTATAGATTTGTATAAATATAAATATAAAAATACACTATTTAAACCCAAAAAGGTAAGTATTTTAATTATGTGTAATAATGGTGAAAGTTTACATTTTAATATATCTGATGTGGAACAGCACACGACTTTCCAACCTACAAAGTGGAAATTAAAGGAAATGAAATATTTCTAAAAATGATTCTTTCAGAGATTAATAGAAATCTAGATGCTAACTTGATTCCAACGCCACTCACTTCTATAACAATATTGATAATATGGTTTAAGCATTTTCAAACATATTTTATTTAATTTGAGGCTTAGTTGTTTTTGTATTAAGAAAGTTTATAAAGAATAGTTACATAAAATTAAATTACCTTTAAAAATATTTTTACACATTTTCCTACAAAATTGATCGTTATTAAGAAAAAATTCAAACGCTTAAATTCTACTTTAGGAATTGTTTGCCGCCAAATTATGTGTCGTATCAAAAATTGCATAAAACATAATTAATCGATATGTTTAAGATCTAGTATATGTATTTTTTATATCTTTGAAATATGCAGCTGTTTCAGAAATATTTGATAAAAACGAAAAACTGCGCCTAATAAACCCCCCTCTCTGTGACTGGATTTTTCGCAAAAACTAATCAGCTCCACGACAAATCAAATGAAGCATAAATACAAAATTAAAAGTACGTATGTATTATAGTTCTGGATGCACGCACGCACGCAGGCACACACACACACAAACACATACAAACACACACAAACACACACACACACACACACACACACACACACACACACACACACACACACACACACACACACACACACACACACACACACACACACACACACACACACACACACACACACACACACACACACACACACACAAATTTTTGTCTTATTAGGGTTGTCGAGGTACATACAGCCGAAAAATTGTGATTGAACTGTTACTGAATTGTCCGTTGACTAAACTGAACTTGGAAGAAGGAAAAAGACAACGTATTTCATTCCCTTCCCAAGGGGGAGGACGGGCTGCTCGAGGTTTCCGAGCTCGTTCAGCCACAATCATGTATTCCTAGCATATATACATACATTACGTATATATGCATGGTGGGATTAAGGATGGGTGTGACCAGGATAGTATCGGAAGGAACGGAGTTAGGGTTCTGAGGGGGAAAATTCTACCCCAGCATTCGCCTGACTAGCCGCACAAGGTATACGCATATAAGCAAAGACCTCATAGGTAGACGGTAACGGGAATCGAACCCATTACCTACCGAATACTAAGCAGGTCGTATCACTACTATGCTACTAGCTCGGTACTAAACTTAGTTCAGTACTAATTAACTCAGCAAAATTAAGTCAATACGGAGCTAACTTTTTTACATACAATCGAGAACCAAATTCCGTGATTTAACTATATCGTATGATTGTATTTTTAAGGAGCGTTACTACAAAAATTCAAACCTTTAATTTAAATTTTTTTAAACAAAAATAATTAAAATTTTTACCTTAAATACGTTTATAATTTTCAGTAAGGTATTGGATATTCTATTACGAGTAATAGAACATATTCTGGGAGAGCAGAAATGCTTGTCAGACGAACCAAATGCGAGTGTGAGAGTTCTACGACAAATTGTTATAATGTATTGTAAAGTCTAATTATTCAATAAACCATTAAATGAGCGATTTTTAATCAATCTTATTGTACACAAAGAAGGTAATTTTTAGTGACAATTTTGAAACCATCATTTATTAAAAAAAGTAAGACACTATTTCACATCAAGTAGATAATCTCAACTGAGCAAGTAAGGAAGGAAAAGGCCGCGTATTTCATTGCCTCCCCAAGGGAGAGGGCAGGCTGCTTGAGCTTTCCAAGCTCCTTCAGCCACAATCATGGATTCCCAGCATATATAAATACATTACGTATATATGAATGGTGGGATTATGGGTGGGTGTGGTCAGGATAGGATCGGAAGAAACGGAGTTAGGATTCTGAGAGGAAAATGCTACCCCAGCATTCGCCTAAGTAGCCGCACATGGTGTGCATATACGCAGTGACCATGTCGCTACGTGTTACGCTACGGTTACCGTCTACCTTGTATGAGGGAATCGAACCCATTACCTCCCAAATGCTAACCAGGTCGTGTCACAACTACTCTACTAGCTCGGTAACTGAGCAAGGTAAACATATCGCTAGATGAAAAAAGATACGTGCTGCAGTTGGTGGTAATTGGTAGTTCATTCTATTTGTTTACATCTGTCGTTTTCGATAAAACAAGGTTAAGTGAGATTAGGTTATTATATATATATATATATATATATATATATATATATAATAATAATAATAATTTAAATTTAAAAAATGTAAAATTCTATGAACGCTATCGTAATTATAACTAACTGTACTAAAATAAAAACCAACTTATACAAGAATCATTCTAAACATTCTTAATTTCCTTCAAATACGATTTGAACCCACGTTCTCGTGCTATCCAAACTCACACTCTAACCAACCTACCATCATCTGATTGAATCCCTTGTGTGTTTTAATTTGATTTTATATTACGTTCAATACTTACATTTACTATCTCTATATTATTACATCATCGAAAGTTAAAACTAGTTAACCCAATCATTCTAAATTATCGCGGCAATCACAAATCGTTACAGTGATTAAATAGTAGTAACAGCACGTTGGACGCCAAGTAAGTAAATAAGAGTATTGCTAGATAAAATAAAAAATTAAGACAATGATCAAGTATTAAAACTAATGAATTGTTAACTAAAAATTCTTAAACAGATAGTAATTAAAGGAAAAATGTATATTAAAGGGAATAGTGGAGTTCTGCTGAAAATTACCTTATTATTATGTTCGATCAAAATCTGTAATTACACATAATACTAATATTACAGTAATCAAACGTTCGTTACAAAAGTAGTGTAATCAGTTTTGAAGAAAACTATAACCGTGCTTCAAAAATAGTTATTTGTGTGCCAAAGACGCAAAATGCTACTTTAACGGCTGAGAGTAAAATTGGCGGGTGAAGTCGCTTGCGGCTAAAGACGACAATCTTAAACCCGTCAAGGACATTTTGCATTCGTAGTGTTGACAACATTTCGTGTTCAACCATTAAATAAATTAGAGAATATGAAACTGTTTATGCTAATTTGTTAGATTATCCTTATCGCTTGTTTCTCTTACTATTAATTGATTGAGTTTAATTTGGTTTAATTGATTAATGGTTAAGGAAGATTGAGGTTATGTACTAAACATTTATTTGTATAAAAAGTTGCTAAAAAGTCAGCACAGTGGCATTTATGACACTACTAGAAGTAACTGAACAAACAGAACGGTATTTTGCGTCTACGCATTGCAATGGACAGGAATCTATTTTGCGACTGCTGTCCATGGAACTGACGCAAAATTGCATTTTGTGGTTGCTGAGTGGGGTGAAAAATGACATTTAGCGGACGGTTGCACACAAAAGTAGTTTCAGAATTGCCACATTAAATAATTTAAATTGTGACTTTTCTAAATAATATTTCAGAACACTTATTTGACTATTATTTTGATTTCAATGAAAGTAAATAAACATGAAGGAATGCAAGTTTACCTTACCACTGTCTAATAATGCCAACACAGTTAGTGCACTGTAATTTTTTCTAATTATATTGAATTTTCCACGTTAGGATAGGTACGTAAGGTGTTCAGTATAGAACCAGTATCAAACTACTTCCAATATAATAACCAATTTAGTGACAATAAAAGCTTCCAATAGGTCAAATTTTGGATAGATAAAGATAAATTCATAAATTTTCACAAGACTGCGCTCTATAATCTTAAAAAGTGTTTTTTTCCTTCCCACTTTTTAGTCTAATGGTTCCCAAAAAAGAAGATTATTGTGTGATTTAACTTTCACTCGTCGGAACTATTAACCAAGAAAATAATTAAGCCCCTTATCCAATAAAAAAAAAAAAAAAATATTTTTAATAGAATTTTTGTTGAGTCTAAATTTTTAACAAACTGTTATTTGAAATCTGAATAATAATCATAATGAAACATTACTCTCATATTCTTAATTTTTAATATAAAATTTTGAATTTACATACGTATATAAAATGTTTTAGAACTCACGTCCTTGCATTATTCAGAAATGCACACTAAATGGTCACTCGTGTAGCCCCCTTTTTTATTTTAAAGGTAACACTTTGGTATTGATTCAATAGAAACATTCTTACAATAAGGCATTTTTAGTCAAAATTTCCAAAAAAAATAAATTAATTACGCATTAACTAGGATTAATTTGTATAGGTGCACAAATGTTACACAAAACCATAAGAAAATAACCCATATGTGAAATAGTTTAAAACAAGTTGAAGTTTTAAACCAAATATGTTACAAGTAACCCATATCTTAACTAGTATAGTTTATTATATATATATATATATATATATATATATATATATATATATATGTATATGATTAAAATACTTAGCTTTTATGGGATTTTTTAATGGTGTACTTTTATATTTATATTTTACATGAATCTATGTCCTCAGTAATCTTATATATTAAAATAATCAGGTCATTTAGTTCACGCAGGTTGCGAGACAACCGCTTGATGGATTTCGATGGTTTTTTATTTGATATGAAGGTAATTTTGCGTAGAAGGAAATAACGGAGCCAAAATTTTTAATAAAGGTAAAAATTAAATAAATATGATTGAAAATTCTGAAGCTGTATTATTGATATTTTTATAGAAGCGGACGGCTTTGGAATTTTTTTACGTTAACATATATTTATGTCTATTAATCTCTACCTGACATTCTAACATAGATTATTGTTTTTGTTTCTACAATGTTGTAAATTTTATTTTAACCGCAAAATTTGCGGGAGAAAAGCTCGATTAAGTGACATTTTTCACTGTTAGCCTTTGATCGTTAGAAGGTGATTTGTCATCTTCAAGGTAGTTTAATAATATTTAATTTTATTAAGTATATAGTTATTCTTTACTAAAATTAGATTCCATAGTTGGCTTTATACGTTTATCAAACTGTTATATTAATAGCAGGCTTATGCTTGCGTTTTCACATTTTTCGTTTTTCATAAATTTACATCTTAAAGAATTACCATTACTGAAGACGATAACTGTGTAAACATTATTATTAATTTTATTAAATACATAAATAAAAAGTTAACCTCGAGTAGGATTTCAACTTACGACTTGCACTTTGCTAGAGTACCGCGCTATTGTTGTTGTTATCGAAACGTATAGATTAATATAACATATAAATACGAAAATACACCATTAAAAAACCCAAAAAGCTAAGTATTTTAATTATGTGCAATAATGGTGAAGGTTTACATTTTCATAACATTTATATATATATATATATATATATATATATATATATATATATATATATTTGGGGAATTACCTTTAAACACACAAACATTTAAATGATAAAAAATAATAAAGGTCCCAAATGCTCAAAATAAGTGACATAAAAATTAACTGCACGTGTTTGCTGAGACAGCTTGACTAAAGAATTGTTATGCTGCTTGAGCTTTGTTTTGAAGTCGATAAAATTAGGATTATTAAGATTTAAGGAAAAAATGAAGAAAAGCTATACAAAGCTTAATCTTTTATTTTGAATGTCAATTATTAACGTTTCGGCTAATTTAGATATAAAAATTGATAAAGTTTGGTAATACCTATGAAGTACATTGATTCCTCCCTCACTTAATTGTATATGTGGAATTTCGTTTTATCTTTAAAACAGTTACCTAAGTAATATAAACGTCAATAGTTAACATTCATAACAAAACCTTTCGCTGTTTAAAGCTTTTTTCAAGTTTACCTGAAATGTTCAACAACTACTGTGGTAATATTCCAATAATGTTTGTTACATTCAAATAATTGACGGAATTAAATGATTACAAATTTGGCATAACACTAATAAATCTAAGATGCATAAAAAGCTAATTCATTATCTTATATTTTGGTGAAAGTAATCATACAATCATTTATTGTAAAAAAAATGGTAATGTATAGTTTTCATTTTCAGGCAATTGTAGAGATAATTATATTTCTTACAAATTAGTAATTCTATAAACGCTTGATTTTTTTTTTAATTCGTTGATAAAATGCAAGGCTTTTTAATCTTAAACTTTGATGGTGTAATTATTATTATTTTTTGAATATGTAAATATAACGAAATTGCAAAAAATCAAAATTACGATTACATTTACCTACAATAATTTACTCATTACTCTAAATTTGCTTTTAACATAATAACGTTAAAAACGCGATTTACCAAATTGCTCACTTTTACCAACAGTTTACGGTTCATAGATAAGACACTCGACAATTATAGTCTAAACACGGCACAATTGCAAATATTAGTTTGCATAATTGAATCCTACAAAATATTCACGAATGTATGAAACACTAAACAATTAACAATTAGATTATACTTACTTCAAATTAGTAGATTTATGTTGAATTATTAAAATAGTAGTGGCGCTTAAAATGTTTTATTCCACGAACCCGATAAAGGATTCGCGATTTACAAAATTAAAAAAACTTATTTAATTAGAAAAATAATATTACATATAAACAGAAATCATGCACATATTATACAATGCCAACAGTTGGTTGCACTAAGTTTGAACCAACAAGTAGCTGAAAGCTTAGAAGTAGTTCATGCTGGATACTTACATACGGGTGGACAGACAGGTGCCGCGACGCTGGACTGGCGTTAGTCCATGGCGGGCAGGTCGCCCAGGCGCCTGCCGCCTCGCCGTGCCCGTCGCCTCTGACTCACGCCTCGACAACGCTTTCAACTCCTACACCTCGCGATTGCGCAAGGAGACGATAACCACGCGCGGACTGTCTTCACCAGGTCACCAACGTTGATATCATCCCCGCCGGTCTTTAAAGCTACCCTTCATTGGCCGGCTCACGCATGCCACTTGTTGCGATATTATACAAAATCAAACACTTGAAATCTCTGATCGTGAATCCTGGTATAAATTAAATTATCTCTCTTTTTTATGAACAACATACGTCAATCAGTGTACAATAAAATTTATTAACACAGAATACGTTTAATAGAGCAAACTATAGATTTATCTTACGAGACTAAATTTAAAATATATGTATGGGAAACCGCAATTCAACCCTTACTCCGAGTGGTTTTTCACGTACTTTATGATACGCCGTTTTTCACATTTCGGTCGGGTGTTGAAACCCTGCGCATTTATAATTCTGACTATAGCAATGAATACCGATAGATGTCGACGCCGAATGCTAATTAAGTTTAATTTAGCAATTTAACAAAGTTAATAATTGCAATTGAAAAACGCAAAATTTAAAGCACATTTGAAAATAATTGTTTCCTATATAAATCGCCTGAAAGGCACCCTTTCTTTTCGTAGAGAGGGTTGGGTTAATTATGCAGTAAAATTTTTCCGTGTACCTTAATGCTTAGCACTAATAATTTAATAATTTACAATGAAGAATTTAGTCTATGTAGATTATACAGTTTTGGCAACACCAGGGTATTTACTAATATTTGCTGAAAATATACCAAAGCTAAAAAAATAAATTCTTTAGTGTATGAATTAACACAATAAATTCTAGACCTAAAATGGAGATCTAGTAAAGCTCAATTCCAAATCACTGCATTGCAATTGCCGTGTTTTCTGTTAAAAATGTTACTAATTCTTTAAAATGAACTTGTTGGTTCTGTCATTTCATGGATATTAAAAAAAAATTAAAGGACACGTCGGGGAAAAGTGATATATCTAATTGAAATACTTATCTTTTGGGTTTGCACTCATGTATTTTATTAATTTTCATACAAATTTAAATGTTTCGACAACAATTACAGTTATCCTCCTCAGTAAATGATAATAGTTTAAAAAAAATTAAGACTTCAAATAAATAGGTATATGAAATCTGAGAACACAAATACAAGCCTGCTGTAAGTTAGGGAACGTATATGAAAAGACCAACGATGGGATCTTATTTTATTTCAGTAAAGACTAGCTAGATCTTCAATACATTAAATGTTATCAAACCGCCTTGAAAATGACAAACCAAAATACCCCTCGAACGGACGAAGGCTAATAATGAAAAATGTCACAACCAGGAAACAAATTTAACAACGTTTAATCAGTCCAAAGCGAAAAACATTAGTTTTAAAGTGGTAAAAATATTCACAGCTAAAAACTTAACACACGGATTAAATATCTACTTAAATCATATCATCCAACAAAGAAATCATTCTCAGTTACTGTTTAAAGACTGTTATCGTGATTATAGGTACATTGAAAACTTAATGTGTGTCTTTAATCGTATCTTAATCTTATATATTAAAATAATCGGGTCATTAGTTCACGCAGATTGCGCGACAACAGCTTGATGGATTTCGATAATTTTTTCTTTTTGATATGAAGGTAATTTTGCGTAGAAGGAAATAACGGAGCCAGAATTTTAAATAAATGTAAAAATTAAATAAATATGACTTAAAATGCCTAAACTGTATTATAGATATTTTTATAGAAGCGGGCGGCTTTGGAATTTTTAGTTATTTTTAAGTTAACATATAGTTATGTGTATTTATCTCTATCTGACATGAAGTTTTAAACGTCATTCTGACATAGATTATTGTTTTAGTTTCTACAATAGTAGTAGACGGACACCTCGCCCTTCACTTTTTGTGACGTCATTTTACCTTAGGTATTTTCGATGACGTAATTAGGTCTGGGAATTTCCGATGGCGTAATTCAGCTTGGGGATTTCCGATGGAGTAATTAGGTATGGGAATTTCCGATGACGTCATTTTACCTTGGGTATTTCCGATGACGTAATTAGGTCTGGGAATTTCGGATGGCGTAATTCAGCTTGGGAATTTCCGATGACGTAATTAGTTCTAGGGATTTCCAGATGACTACGCCTTTCACTTTTGACTTTGAGAAATTTGTTTACCTTGAGAAACTAGTTTGCTTTTGAGGCTGGCCTTGGGCCCGGATTAGAAATAGTATAGACCCCTAATGCTACTTCATAAGACAGGGTCTTGTGTTAGGCCTGCGCCCCTTGATGGGGAAATAGTACGGGGACTCTAATGCTAACTTGTAAGACAGAGCTTGAACTGAACTGAACTGAAATATTTTTAAGGTTTTTTTTTTATAGAACAATAGGATTATTTTGGTATTACAGAACTCTTAATTAAAAACAACTAAAACTATTAAAATCTCTTTTATTTATCAGAGCAGAATAGTATTAGAAAAATAAGTATTATACAGCAATTTGATTATCTCGTCATTTACAATTAAAGATGTAGTGAAAAACTTATTTACAAAATCAAACATTGACAAATTATTTTATCTAAAATATAAAAAAACATTAACGTATAAAATCCACACACGTTCGAATGTTAATCTTGCAGCGTCATTGTAGATAGCAGTCCAGTACTGACCTGGTTTGTTTGCAAGATCGGTGTTTACAATAATTGCGCACGGTCTAGGTGCGTGTCGTGGCCGCTGATTAGAAGCACATACAAGTCAAAACACATTCTTGTGGTTGGGGATCGATTTCAAACATTTCAACACTTGTGCCGCATACATCTTTGGAACTGGTATGCACCAAATCTTGCAGTAGTAACGCGTTTTCCAGTGCACACATAGGCCCAAGGATGTTATGGTTTGAACAACTACATGCTTTTGACTCCTCTTTCAATTGTTTAATCGATGGGCAACCAGTCTCGTCCAGGTTTACTATCAAAAACTGCTGTTTTTCACTGCTCTTAACGTGAATTTTGTTAAACGGCCGCAACTCCTCACGGAAATTGTTGTAGTGTACATGACCTGACCACCATTTCAGGCCGTGATAATTATCCTCCAAAAACTTTATCTGTTGTGACATGGATCTTGATATAAGATAACCTCGAGGTGGTTTTATCAGCACCAATCCTAAACGACCATGATCTGTAACCAAGGCAATTTCTTTCGGTATGAATTCGTTGTTAACACCACTAAACTCTTGTACGTCCAAGTACACGTCCATCTTCTTCTTTCGGCTGCTGCTGTACACAGAAGCTTGCGGGTTAGAGTTACCACTTTTAACAGCTAAAATCCACAACGACGTTCCGATGTTTATCGATCTTGATCACGTTATCGAATTCTACATACATCTAACGGTTTCGTGATGTGCCTAAGTCTTTCGCGTACAGGTTATTCCACATTTTCAAAATGTTTTCATCATTTACAGCCGCAGAGGCCATCTTTATACTTGAATGAGGGCTATTGTTGTAAGCAGTCACAAGTTTTTGGAGCACTTCAATATACCTGTGGAATTTTTGTAGGTGAAATAAGGCCACATCTTTGTCTTCATTGTTTTATTAAATCTTTCAACTACAGATGCTTTTACATCAGGGTTATTTGTTACATAGAAATTGATATTTTGTTTATTGAAAAAGTTTTGTACACTGACCGCCACAAACTCCTTGCCTTTATCCGTCTGTAGATTTGGCGGTGTATTACCACTTTCCTTAAAAATATCGGTGAATGCTTCAATTATAGATACTGCTGTCTTCGTTTTAAGAACTCTCGCCCAGGCCCTCTTGCTAAACACATCAATAACCGTTAGTATGTAGTTGTATCCACTATTGTGTTTACTTAAAGTTCGCATATCTCAAAGATCCGCTTGCCACAGCTCGTAAATGTTGCTCACAATATATTTATTTCGCGGAAATTTTTTTCTAACAGGTTTATGAACCGTATAAGCCTCCTGAGCCTGCAGCCATATTTTCACTTCACCATATCTACCCTTTACAGCATTAACTAAAGGTGTTATACCCGCAAACCTGGCAGGATGCTCTGAATCATAGTATACAGCATCCATGTTACGTTCTCCACGTATTCCAATCTACTGAAAGTCTGCTTCTTCGAAAGGATCTTCACTATCGGCATCGTAATTCTCACCTATAGTTATGAGGCTCGGTTCAATGTTAGGTGATAAAGTAACATCACATATTCGAGTATTTCCGATAAACTCTCGTGGTATATTTATTTCTTTAATGTATGTCGCAAACTGTCGCCAGCCGTGTGGGTTTGTAGTTTTCGCTGTCTTAACGTTTCGTGAATCAGATCGATAATGTTAGAATGAGGGATAATCTCACCTTTTATTGTGACAGTACCTCTTTTGTCCCAAAATACATCACCGCGCGCATTCAGTATACGCAAGAAAGCCTCACCTTTCTTCCTGTATGAATCAGGCAGTGTTGATACTATCTCGTCGTCTGCCAGACCTTTGCGATTGGAGAAGTGTAGATATCGTTGAAGTACCTGATTGTACTGCCATTTGTCTTGGTTGGTCATTTTGGTTTTTAATACTTTATCCATGTCGTTACCCAACTGCGTTAATATGTTGTTTTGCGTGACATCTGGCGTTTGCAGGTGTTGTATAAAATCCATGGGTAGAATAAACATCTTCAGATTGTGGTCCATGGTTATTGAAACAAATCACATTTCTGTACCAGCCGCCTTAAAGTGTATTTATGTTGAGAGAGTCGCTGCTTCTGATCAGCTGACAGAGGTAGCCGACCTTTTAAAATGTTATGTGCACACTCGCAAGTGCATTCCACCTGCTTACTATTCAGACATTTCAATAAAGCGTCACTTTGACTTTTACTTAATCTGGCTAATGCGCGCAGGATATCGGTGTTTTCGATTAAAGCGTCAACCATCAAATATGATGTAATCTTTATGACTGTGAGGATTAAACCCTTTTTCCGTTATATATACTTGGCAAATACCTTGAGGCCCGAATATGTTTGTTCTATAGCGTAGCACATCCGGTGTATTCTGTTCTAATCGAACAATAAATATCCTTGCGGATTAGAAGTAGCATCTTGGTACGCTGCCTCTAAAAATTTCGGGTTGTGAGGTGAAATCTGTCTTGCTAAATGCTGTATCTGTGCCGTGTCACGTAGATTCTTAAACAGGATTATGTAATGTGCGTTGAGAGAAATATCCCGCTGTCCACGTCCATGATAAAATATGTTTTGCGTTAAGAAAAACACACTTAGGTTTCTATGATGACAGCCCTTTGTAAAAATATCAACCACTGAGCTGTTAGTTTCGCGCATTAGATCGTCATATATTATTAAGATTCGTTTTATGCCGTCAAACTGCTCCATATCAAGTAAACCCTTTTGAAATTCCACAGAGAGATCTTTGAATAACGGCTGCCACTCGCTGTAGAACCAAATAATTTTTTCAAAAGCTGTATCGCAGGCAGTTTCGATATTTTTTAGAAAATCCGCGATAAAATAGGATTTCCCACAACCAGATGGTCCTGCTACTATTGCAGAAAAGGGATGCTTAAACTGACCTCCATATCGAAACGCTAATCGATACTAAAGAGTATTCTGTTATCATCACGTCTTAAATACTACCTGAAAAAAAATCTGCAATATTGTGTTTATTTATAATGTCTAATTACCTGTTTACTTAACCACAACTCAGTTATTTATTTATTTAAAAGCAATTTGATGATGATTGCTTAGAAAGAGAATCGAAATTTTAAAATGAGGGTGTACGTGTCACTTTCCAAATTATATTATATCAATGAGTAGAGAGCGGATTTTATGCAAACTGCATATTGCTTATATTTTATAGTACCACCCACGCGTTTCGGTTTTTATACGAATCGCATTAATTATAATTATTTTGCACTAATTAGTTTTTGCATATTTTGATGTTTTACGCATATTTTGCACTTTTTTTTACATAATTTAACATTTTTTTTTTCAATTTTTGCGTTGAAACTCAGGTTATGAAATATTTTCGGGACTCTTGTTCAAAGTTAGAAAGTTTTATATCCTTTTAAAATAAATATCTTTAAAAGGTGGTGTCTAACATTGGCAGGTAGTTGTTTACTTTTAATTATTGTCTGAGTTGACAACTATCCTAAATCCTAATACTTCCGGATTGCAAAGAGGTAATACGGTTTTTTGTTGAGTGCTTCTTAAATTTTTGTATGGAAAGAGTTGATGAGTAAAATATAGACAGTTAATCCCTAACATCCAAATGACCTTGCTTAGTGGAAAAACCCTATTTTAAAATAAGGAATAATATTGCCCATTCCTTTTTAAAACGTTCAAGTGAACAGTAGCGCAGACTGCAGAATTTAGTTTTCGAATTATATTTAACATGCCAAAAATAAAGGATAATTTAGTTTCAGTATGGATAAAAAATGTCCCTGCACTCCGAATGGACGGTGAAAAGGTGTTTTGTACAGCATGTGGAAAAGCGGTAAGTGACAATTCAGAATACTGTTTTAAAATATTTTTAAACACTGACAACAATGAACGAGGCCTTTAGTGAATACAGAGCAGGTATTAGTTTTCTATTCAAACGTTGTATTTAAATCCATCGTTTTATAAGATAACGCGGGAAATATTTAAAATACAACGATGAAACCTAATCGATTATGTTTTGATTTATTTTGAAATTGGGAATATTGGTTTAGATCGCATACGAACGAAAATCCCAAATTACGCAACACATTCAGACCGCTCTGCATAAAGGAAAATTAGAAACACAGAAGAAAACCAAGCTCTCTCAAACATTTCTGCGAGAATCTTTACGTGGTGAAACATCCAAAAGAAACGACCAAGAAGAATTCAATTTTGAATTATGCAGTGCTCTAGTTAAGGCTAACATTCCCTTAAAAAAGCTTCAAAACCATACTTTTTGATCTTTTTTAGAAAAAATTAGTAACAAGCAAGTGCCAGATGAAAACACACTTAGAAAAAATTATGTTAATGCGGTATATCTTGAAACCATGCTACATATAAAAGAAATTGTTAAAAATAAAGATATTTATTTCATAGTAGGTTATTTAAGCGAAGAACAACCTGCCAAATCATATTTGATTTCTTGTAAAGTACTTGATAACACCAATAATGCAACAATAGTTAGATTTGTAAATGAGACTTTCATGCAGTTTTTTGTTCCCGATATTGTTCCAACAGATAAAATTGTTTTGATGCTTTCTGACGCCGCGCCATATATGGTAAAGGCTGGCCAACAATTGAAGATATTATACGAAAATTTAATTCACGTAACATGTTTGGCTCATGGTATAAATAGAGTAGCCGAAGCAATTCGAAATGAATTTCCTTTAGTAAATAGTTTAATAAGTAGCGTAAAGAAAGTGTTTGTAAAGGCGCCGACACGAGTACAGTTATACAGAGAAAAACTACCTAACATTTCTCTACCACCAGAACCTGTAATTACGCGTTGGGGAACGTGGCTAAATGCTGCTCTTTTTTATGCAGAAAATTTGGAAAAAATTAAGGAATTAATTTTAGATTTGTCTGATAATTCAAGTGCTTGTATCAATAAAGCGCAATCGGTTTTAAAGAAATCAGAACTGCGCAATCAATTAGCATTTATAAAAGCACATTATTATTTTGTAAGCGGGACTATTTGTAAATTGGAAACGGAAGCATTGCCACTTAATGCATCGATAGAACTATTAAATAATATTCAAAAATTAATTTATACTGCCCCAGGAAATACTGGCAAAATAAATTTAAAGAAATTTTACAAAAAAATAGTGGTTATCAGCTGTTAACTAAAATTAACAAAATTTTGACTCTGGACGAAAATCGGGAAGATCTGGATGTACAATTAGATTTGTCCATATTAACCGCATTAAAAAATGCACCTATAACGTCTGTAGACGTGGAAAGAAGTTTTTCCGCCTATAAATATATACTTTCTGATAGACGTCAAAATTTTCTACCAGAAAATATAGAAAAGCATATAATTATAAATTGTTTTGCAAATCAACGCAATGAAGCATAGGAGTATTAAGTACCTATAATTTAAAATTTATAATACCATATGAACACAAATTATTTAGATAAGGGGTGGCCACGGTAAACAAACTCACTGTCTTTGATAGGTTCAGCTTGTTGTTGGTTCTACATGTCAATTAAATGTCCGTTTTGATTTGAATCAATCATGCAACGTACGTTCAGAATTCCAAAGCCACCCTTTATCTAAATAATTTTTGTTCATATGATAAGTACATATATTATATTATTATTAATATGTATTATGTTAATTATGTATTATTTTTTAACTAATAGTTTCAATTTTTTATGTAAATACTTTCTTGTAAAAGTTTTTTGCATATTATGTATTAAATTTTTTTTTATTAAAGATGTAAAAATCACATTTTTTATTGGTAGTTTATTTTGCATATTTCGAAAAAATAATGCATATTTTCTGCATATTTTACAATTTTTAAGTGCATATATATGCACATATTTTGGCATTTTATAATGCATAAAATCCGCTCTCTATTAATGAGTGTTGTATAACAGCTTTAATAATTACATTCCGTAAAAATAGTTTATCGATATGTAAATTTTACAATCTCAAGGCTCAAACCGTTTAACGTAACTTTTGTACTAATTTGCATGTTTTAAGGTGTTTAATTACAACCTTGTGTTATTTTTGAAATAGGATTATTATTATCTTCACCAACTGTACATATCAGTTTATGGTAGAGCTATATATATATATATATATATATATATATATATATATATATATATATATATATATATATATATATATATATATTATATATATATATTGGATATATTACATTCTACAAACAATTTATCATACGGTGAAACCCATTTTTAAATTCATCTTGTACATAATGACATTATGCGTCCCATTAATTCAACGTACGTTATAATACTGTAATTAACTTTTAAATTAAAATAAACATTAGTACATTCTAACCGTCTTTTTAAATATTTACTAAAAACTCAGCACGTGTTTTTTAAAACGGTCATACGCCGTTATATTCGTTTCTCTCCACTTAAAAAAATACCAGGGTTGACCACAGATCATAAAAATGATAATAAAAGCTCGGTTCAAAAATTATCCGCTACAAAGCATGCATCTTTAAAAATACCCTTACATGACCGCAATTGAATTTAAATTAAAAACATAGAGTAGTACATTCTAGCCGTCTTTTAATATAAAAAATTGACATTATATAAATGTTGAAGGAGACAGTGAAAGGTGAAGACGAGTTTTTTACATTCTAAAAATGGTTAATGATGGAAAACCCCTATCGACTATAACTTGGTAAGGATGACGTCAGAGTTTCAATGATTTAAATAGTGGGTTCAGGCACGGTAAAATTCAGATGCTCTCAAACTGCAGAAGTCTCTCTTACTACCATGCAGGTTATTGAGACTGATAGCTTGGTTTGAGTGATATGTATTATTTTTAATGCAGGTTTTATTGGCTAATTAATTTAATTCTGACTGTGCGTGTGTGTGTGTGTGTGTGTGTGTATGCGTGCGTGCGTGCGTGCGTGCGTGGGTGGGTGCGTGCGTGCGTGCGTGCGTGCGTGCGTGCGTGGGTGGGTGCGTGCGTGCGTGCGTGCGAGCGAGCGTGCGTGCGTGCGTACGTGTGTGTGTGTGTGTGTATGTCTGTGTGTTACGAGCTAAGGTAGTGTTGATCAACGTACACAGAGGTCACAACCAAAAAAAAAATAATAATTTTAAGCCCCACCTTAAAAAAGCACTTATATGAATGCTCTACAGGTCTTACAAGCAGTAAATTAGTAAAGTTGACAGAAAACATTTCTTACCCATACATCGCAAACAAATCCTCATTAGCTAAGAAATGTACTGCTAGGTGACTTCACCCCTATTACAAATACTACTCACTGTTCCTTACACCGGTAGATGACTCAGCAACAATCCCTAATTACCCCCTGAAATATTCTGCTAGGTAGTACCACCTTTATTACAGAAAATACTCATTAGTACATACCCCGCTAGATGGCGCCACAAACAAACCATGATTAACCCCTGAAATATACCACTAGGTGCGCCACCTTTATTAGAGAAACTGCTCATTAGTCCATACCCCACCAGATGGTTCCACAAACAAGCTCTGTCTTACAAGTTAGCATTAGAGTCCCCGTACTATTTCCTACTCAAGGGGCGCAGGCCTAACACAAGACCCTGTCTTATGAGGTAGCATTAGGGGTCCACACTATTTCCAATCAGGGGGGCGCAGGCCTACACCTGTCTAATGAGATAGCATTAGGGGCCTTATTCAAATTTCAGATTTTCCGTGCAGTTCCGGGCCCAAGGCCAGCCCAAAAGCAAACCAGTTTCTCAAGATAAACAACTTTCTCAAAGTCAAAAGTGAAAGGTGTAGTCATCGGAAATCCCCAGAACTAATTACGTCATCAGAAATCCACAAGCTGAATTACGTCATCGGAAATCCACAAGGTCAAATGACGTCATCGGAAATTCCGAGACCTAATTACGTCATCGGAAATCCCCAAGGTCAAATGACGTCACAATAAGTGAAAGGCGAGGTGTCCTTCCACTACTTACAATATTATAAATTTAATTTCATTTTAACCGCAAAATTTTGCGGGAGAAAAGCTCGTTTTAGTTATATTTATTAAATCAGTACAATGCTGTGATGGTTTAACATACTTAATTGCTAAAGAATTTACTTCGAGGTCTAGGATAAGCAGCAAGAGATCCATACATACCAAAAGTTAAAATTAAAATTAAGATATAGTTTTTTCCAAAAGATGCCAAAACTTGTTTAATCAGCGGTTTTCTTCTTGCTTGTTTAAGTTATTTGGATGATTTAGCTAATCTTTACTGAAATAAAATTAGACGGTGCCAGTTCGATATGCGGTCTACCATGTATAATACGATCTACTATAGAGTAGCTGGTTCAATATGCGGTCTACTACGTTTAATGTGGTCTACACAAAACACAGACTTACATAGGTGAAGTTATGTGGTTCAATAAGTGTATGCGGTATACCACAGAGTAGCTAAATCAATATGCGGTCTACATAATACGTAGGCCTCTATACAGGTGAAGTATTGCGGTTCAATAAGCGATCTATCATCAAACATATTTTTATTATTGACTCTCAAATTGAACTGTTAGTAAGTAAGTATAAATAATTAACTATAATTAATAAACAATTTCAAATACAACCAAATTGCCGAATAATGAGCATATACCTACTCAACGGTACATTAACATGGTACTCGTCCCAGTAAAAGTACTTAATTACCCAATTGGCAATTGGTTTATTGATTTCCTTAACGACAGCGTTACAGGGACGCTTACGGTATGTAATTCAACCATGTAATTCTTAAGTATGAATAATTACCACACAATTTCAAGTGTAGATCGCTTATTGAACCACATACTGTATATCCATAGTAAACCGCTTTGTACATAATAGAGCACACATTGGACCAGCTACTCTATGGTAGACCGCATTATACTTGGTAGACCGCATATCGAACCAGATACTCTGTGGTAGACCGCATATCGAACTAGCACCAATTAGATTTCGTAGTTCGGCTTTTTCATATACGTTCCCTAAATATTATAACGTGCTTATATTTGCGTTTTCAGATTTGGTATATTCATCTTTATTAATTTTTTAAAAGTATTAGCTACTGAAAACGATAACTGTAATTGTTATCGAAACGCTTAAACTTGTATAAAAAAAAATTAATGAAAAGTCTCGACGTTTGATTTGTTACTTGGATATGAATGAAATCATTTTGTTTCACATTTGCTTCTCAAATCGTAATTTTAATAGGTTTAACAAATGCTTGATCGCCAGCTTCATCAATGGAAAGGTTAAACTCCGAACTGTGAGAGGCATCCTGTCATAATTTTTTTTTATCTTTTATCGACTAGCCTCTTTCATTTGATACATCCATGCGTCTGATTTTTCTAATTCGAGGTTTTTCTTCATTAAATATCTTCGTTTTAACCATTTTAATTTGTTTTGATAAGCTTTTCCAATTTTTCTAACAACTTTTTTGGAACGCAACACCTTAGGTATTGGTAGCAGTTCTTCTACAGAAAGGTATAGCTTTCTTGGGATGCTACGAGAAGTTTGTAATCCTGACGGGTCCGGTATTGTAGACATTGCCATGGTTCTGTTATTCACAGTATTTTCCGTTAACATATTTGATGGCGTTTTCTGGGTTAAGATAGATAGTGGACAGGCTGGACTGTCTCGAATAGAATTTTTCTTATTTTCTAAACATTGCAGGTCCATTGATAAAGTGTCATATTCATTGTCTTTGTTAGTAGTCTCTGAGAGTTCAAAGAGTTCAGCGGGAAATATTTCTGGATTCATGGCACATATTCCAGAATTTAAAATCTTCTGATAGCATTTTGCCTTACCGAACAAACCTTCTTCGCATTATGTTTATAAAAGTTGCTTGAGAGATACATGAAGGAAGTATCTAGTGGTTATTTTCACGTGCAATTGCAAGAAAAGTAAAAAATTTTCGCATGCGTAGCATCATTACCTAAAACTGATAAGGCTAGATTTTGCTTCCAAGGCTTGATATTAAGTGATTTATCCAGATTTGTGCAAATATTTCTGTTTGCATCCTTCTCTTCTTGTAATTATTGTTGAACATTTGTTTGGAACAGTTGTAATTCCTGCTACGTCGCAATTCTAAGTTGGGTTCGGTCGGAAAATACATTTTTCCAAAAGCGTTTCTAGAAATTCAAAAAACTTGTTCACATTAATCCTATTAAATGCCACTGGTCGAGCGCCAACTGAAATGTAACTATTATGATTTAAAAAGCGCCAACGAAATTGCTCCCCGATATGACTTCTGTGTTTGAAAAGTTATTTGGAATTTGATTTTTCTCAGCATAGGGGTATGCCAGATTCCGCAATTCGTTTGATGGTCCAGCCATATAATCTCTTTTTCATACGTAAAATATTGTTTCTTAAATTCAGAGTCCTGATCTTTGTTAAATATAGGTAATATCTGCATAGTTTTTTCTTTGATATTTCCTGAACATTTCCATACTTTCTATATCTACTGAAAAGTGTTGATAAAGGAACGTGCGTTATTTGTAGCGTGTCAACTTTTTCGGTTACAATTAAAAATTAAATTCTTATCTGTACTAACTTATTTTATTTTAATTCAGACACATCTTATATAAACGATGTGCCCATCTATATATTTAGTTGTGTGACCAGGCAGCAGTATCTCTAGAGAGCTAAGAGTACCACTGCGAATATCAATTAAGGTTGTTGAGGTTAAGTGCCCTTAAAATGAGCAAAATTGAAGAATAAAGTGAATCTATCAGCGTCATAAGTGGACAGGATATCTGAGATTTGTGCGAAAATTCCGAGGCAAAATAAGTTTGTTTAGATCCATTATACAAGGTGGGTGTCTACTGCGTGGACGGAGGATTGCTCCTTAACTATTAGAGATTTCAAAACCACTTTTAATGTGATAATAGACGATCATTGGACCTACATTCTAAAAATATTTAGGTATATACAGGGTGATTGACAAAAATATGCCAACCCAAACCTGTGGTTTTTGAATGGAACACCCTGTATATTTTTGCATTATTTGATTCACTGTTACATTTAGAATAAAAGTATAGAAATTTGTACCTGTATCACTAACCGTTCTGCAGATATCGTCACTTTAGTACCAAAATAGAGTTAACTTTGTAACCACGATGCGAGCATTGTCACCGCGATTTTGTAAATCTGTTTATACCACTGACTATTAATAATAGTCTACTAACAAACAAACTGGGAAATTTAAAACATGTAAAACTATACAGAATGATTAACTTACGCGAAATGTAATTTTTCTCAATTTTTTCACACGCAACACCCTGTATATTTTTTCACGTTTCGATTACCCGTGAAAAGTTAATACTAATTGATAATAGGTTTCAAAACCATAAGACGGACCCTTCTTCAGATATTGACGCTTTTACGTAAAAATATTCTAAAATACAAATTTACTATGAGAATAAAATTCAACAAAACAAATCAGGTAGGCTAGCCGCTCGTAATAAAGAGGAACAATTGCATCTATTGTTTTGACGTTTGTATAATTATTAAAATATTGTTCCATTAGTTTGTGTGTTTTTGGATTGTCGTTTTGTCAATTTTTGTATAAAATGAGTTTTTCCAAAGAAGAAATGGTCGATATGATCTTTACTTACGGCGAAGCTCAAAGAAATGTTTTGCTGGCTACCCGTTTCTACTGGGAACGATAGCCAGAGAGAAGACACCGCGGAAAGAATCGTTTATGAATGTAGTTGAGAGACTTATAAATTCTGGAAATGTGTGTTATCCCAAGCGCGCAAAAACAAGCCCAAATAAAATTGAGTTTCAAGTTGTGGCATCTCTTGTAGAAAATTCGCAAATTAGTACCAGAGAGCTAAGTACACACCTAGACCTAAATACAAATACAGTTCGCAACTTTATTAAAAAAAACAAATTACATCCTTATCATATCGAGCAACATCAAGCTTTAAGTGAAATAGATTTTCAAAATCGTGAATCTTTCTGCCAATGGGTAACTACTAAAGTCAATGAAGAACCCAATTTTGTTAATAACATTCTACTTTTCACAATAATGGCAATATTAATACACATAACTATCATCACTATTCAGATACTAATCCACACATCTTAAGAGTTGTTGATCACCAGCATCGATGGTCAGTTAATGTGTGGGATGGTATAATCAATTTTAATGTGGTTGGTCCTTTTTTCTATGATGGGAGTCTTACTGGAGAATTTATTTATTTACAGTTTTTGGAAAATGATTTAACCGAGCTTTTAGAAAATATCGAGGTAGATAATGTTCGTACGATGTGGTTTCAACTGGACGGCGCCCTTCCATACTATGCAATCAACGTTAGGTAATATCTCGATAGAAATTATCCGATGAGGTGGATAGGACGAGGTGGTGTGCAAAACTGGCCAGTCAGGTCACCGAATCTTACGCCCCTTGATTTCTTCCTTTGGGGCTACGTTAAAGAAAAGTTTACCAACATCCTCCCACCACAAGCGAAGATATGAAAAATAGAATTAGAGCTGCGTTTCAATCCATTTCGCCTCTAATGTTGTTGCGAGTGAATCTTTCGTTTACCGGGCGAATTGCAAAGTGTTTAGCTAGGCGTGATCAGCATTTTTAACATTTAATTTGAATGTATGATTTTATTCGTTTATATTTCCTTGTTCAACTTATTTTCAGGTGTAGAGAATTATTTTATTGTTTAGTTATTAATTAAGCTTCCCTATCAGTTAAAGAATTTATTTGGGATTCGTATTTTCTTATTTGCTCTGGATTTTGTTTTATTTGTTCTTCTGTATGTCAATATTTTCAAATAAATCGTCAATATCTCAAGAAGAGTCCGTCTTATGGCTATGAAACCTATTATTATCAATTAGTATCTACTTTTCACGGGAAATGGAAATGTGAAAAAATATACAGCGTGTGAAAAAATTGAGAAAAATTACATTTCGCGTAAGTTAATCATTCTGTATAGTTTTACATGTTTTAAATTTCCCAGTTTGTTTGTTAGTAGACTGTTATTAATAGTCGGTGGGATAAACAGATTCACAAAATCGTGGTGACAACGCTCGCGTCCTGGTTCCAAAGTTAACTCTATTTTGGTACTAAAGTGACGATATCTGCAGAACGGTTAGTGATACAGATACAAATTTCTATACTTTTATTCTAAATGTAACAGTGAATCCAAAAATGCAAAAATATACAGGGTGTTCCGTTAAAAAAACACAGGTTTGGGTTGGCATATTTTTGTCAATCACCCTGTATATATCTAAATATGTTTAGAATGTAGGTCCAATGACCGTGTATTACTACTTGATATCTCTAATAGTTAAGGAGAAATCCTCCGTCCACGCAGTAGACACCTACCCTGTATATACAATTCCTCAATATATTAAATTATCGCAATTTGTTTGGCAATGTAGGATGCATATCCAGTGCTTTATTCAGATCTACCAGCGGAAGCGAGTTGCTTCAACGCCGCACTCAAGTGCAGCAACGGATTAATAATTCCAGGGAGCTCTAATGCATGTGAGTGAAGCAGGTAAATACATTGCTTTCATTCATTTGATCGATCAATGAAACAATTATATATTGGCTTTTCATACATGCGATTTTAATACTTACAAAATTTATAACTATTTCTAAAAGTTGATTAGAAAGTAGTAAACGAGCATTTGGGACTTGAATTTTGTTTTAGAACCATTAGGTTAAGCATTCTTGTTTCATTTGTATGTTAGATGAATCCATTTTAGGTTGTACAATAAAATTATATGTTATCAATTTTTGCCTTATATTCCTCCATTAATCCCTGATGTAGAGTGAGTTTCATGTCACGGAATCTAACATTTATAATAAAAGTTTGCAAAGAGATCAGTTGATTAATGATTTTAAACAACAAGGTGAGTAACAAATTTTTTACCAACGTTTTTTAAAATAAGGATAAACGTTTCAGTTTAGCATTGAAGTAAGTATTTAATCACGTATCGTTGATTAAAGAACTAATTATAAATTAAAAAGAATACGTTGCAATGTGGCGCATAACGTGGACTTTGTAACTTTCAGAGTTATCATATTTAAAATAACCTAAAGCACTACAATCTGACGCCTAAAGTGAGGCGATTACTTATCTAAAATAGTATAATACTGTTTTTAATAGTAAATTAAAAACCTTATACGTTACACATTGATTACTCCTTCATATCTCACATGTTTATGGCACTAATTTCTCCGACCACTCTGCTTCGACTTTCTTTTATAATTTCCCTGCGCGTCTATCTAAACGGCACAATTGAATTTTAGTTCACACCTATATATTAAACTAAACCGCAAAATACAATGCGTACCACATGGCCCCACACACGGCGTTTTTACTTTTCCTTTTTGTTCCTATTGTAAAGAAAATGACATCGCCACTGTACAAATGATGGTATGCAATTTTGACAAACTGGAATTTCTTACTTTTGATTATTACTAGAAGTACACATAACTACAGTCATAATTTTTTCTCGCGCAGTGTACCCCCGTGGTTCATAAGATAACAGACAGTAAAGTTATAGAAAATTCATGAAGAACTTGATTCTTGTAAACCTTTGGTGCAAAATCAATTTTTTACTTTTTCTCGCCATTTAACTTAAGACATAAGATAGACATAGACACGGAAGCAATGAAAGTCGCTGTCATAGAAACCGCAGGCTTAAAACGAATAATACACGTATATTTTTTATTATGCTAGAAGAATTATATAAAACCTACTAATAGATTGTGTTTTCTCTGATTACAATTTATAGCGTGCATCAAATAAATTATATTGACATTCCTTAATAACTATCCCGTATAAAGTATATTTAAACTATTCGTATTTAGACCTTTTTACCCCTCCACTAAATCTAATATGTAACTTGCGTATCGACGCACACTCTCCAATCAGTTGCCAAAATAGAACGATATAATCTGTGTAGCATTCATATTCACTTGATAATGCAATAATGAATACAGAAAAGGAATGAAACCTACAAGGGCAGTAAAATGTTCGTTACTACTCTCATCAAATAAGATACAGAAAGTTTGTATAGCGATAGCCGGCGAACTCTTCCGAATTTAAAGTCCTTTAATGAGAGTGAGGTCTAGCTCATTAGATAGGTACAAAAACGAAACCGAATCTTTGTATTTCCAATCCAACAAGCAAATTTTAAAATATGGGCAATATTTCTGAAAATGAATATATTACAGAATTACTTGTAATATATTAACTTATTATAAGTTTTGTTATGAACGAATAAGTTCATAATAATAATAAGAAGAATCTCGATAGCGCAGTTGGTTAGCGCGGTACTCTATCAAAGTACAGGTCGTAGGTTTAAATCCTACTCGAAGTAAACTTTTTATTTATGTATTTAATAAAATTAATAATAATTTTTAATTACATATTTACCCTTGAACTTATTCGTTCATAACAAAACTTATAATAAATTAATATTAGTCAAATTGCTTTGGTATGTGTGAATTCTTGCGATATTGCAGGCTCACACTCCATTAATATAAGTAATTTGATTTTAATCTCATTATATTTAGAATTTACATCAGTTCTACATACATAAAGACAAAATTTACATCGATTGTGGCTTGAATCTCGATAGCGCGGTACTCTAGCAAAGTACAGGTCGTAGGTTCAAATCCTACTCGAGGTAAACTTTTTATTTATGTATTTAATAAAAGTTAATAATAATTTTTAATTACTTGTACTGAAATAGATTGTTTAGGTAATATGGCTAGATGGAATACAAATCCTCCTAACGATTTTCGTGTTAACTTTCACAAAATTGCAAATCCTAACTACAATATAATTATTAGTTAATCAAAATTATATAAATATCGGTAATGGCGTCCGTTTTGTTTACTTTATTTGTTCTGTTCTCATTTATCTGTAGTTACACCTTGCGTAAAGCGATGTATTTGAAATAACGGCTACTACAGAAAAACTCATGGGCAAACGTAAGAAGTTTAGTACTCAATTCAAATAAAAGTGATTATCACAACGAAATGAAATTTGTCAATTATGAAAAGTGGTTTAGCGAATTAGTCTTCTAAGTCAGTGCAAATCGTAGATAATATACCGTATCACAAAGTTCTACTGCATCGTCTCGAAACGAGTGTTTCAAAGAAGGGCGACATGATTGAATGATTAACGACAAAAAGATATAACTTTTGGATCACAAATATGGAAGCCACAACTACACACAACTTCCTATTTATAATTACTCAAACTAAGTTACGACAGATAATTCAACCAAAAGCACTAAATAACTAATTTTCCATCTGATTTAACGTAAATGCATCAATATTTATCCGTACTTGCTAACATTGCGTTCTTTAGAAAGCGTTCTTTAATGTTAATCTATTTAGTCTAAAATCTAGTAAAGCGACACTATATACATCAAATTTGTACTTTATTTGTTTGAGCTGCGCGATATACGTGAAACTACCCCTTTAACAGGACTCGTTAAAATTAGTCCGCATAATCAAAATGCGTGAAAACAGGTCAACAGAACAAAGGTTCAGAACTTCAAAAAACAATAAATCCAATTACTCCTATAAGCGAAAATTGTCATTATTGACAAAACGAAACACTACGATAAGATAGCATGGGGGTGTGTTAAAACTTTTAAATTATCCCATACGCATGGAAGCGAAGAATACTCCTACGGTAATGTTCGATACACCCTCGGTTCGATATAACTTGTTCCCTCCTATTACACTAACCCCTTTCTCGTATATTGCGAAACCGCAAAACAAAAAAAAACGTGAGTCATCCACTGCATCTTGAGATCGACTAACTTCAATATCATTCAAATCTCGCCATTTTCAGTTTAATCCCCTTAAATCTCGTTTAACCAATTAAACAGCTTCGTTAATTTAAACTATCATACTCGCTAAAAACGAAAAGCATTTCGGAAAAAAATCGGAAAAGATTACGTCACCTACTTAAGCTGCATTCCTAAAGATAATATGATATGTCTAGGTAACGAAGCTCTTACGATAATGAACCTTAAAATAACGTATATAAAACCCAAACTCTTTGTTTAAAGGCCAAAGATTTTATCGAAAAGAAAAGGCGACAGTTTGCCGGCTACAATTTAAATTCACGAAAGATATACCATGCAACATAATAATTTTATACTTAATAATTTTTACAAGAATTAAATTTCAAATCTATTTAACAAAACCCACCAAAATGTACAATAACGAGAACATTTATTTACACAAGCACTAATCTACATCTTTTTCACCAAAATAAGAAGAATGCGAACATAAAACGTGATTTTACTGCAAACTTTCATTTATTAAAGGCAATGAAGCTAAAAAATACATAACCGGTCCTCACGGAATTGAATTCTAAATACTAATTCGTACTGGAAATGTAGCTATTTTCAAAAAATTATGCGTTATCAATTTCAGTTTCATGAAATTATACATTTCAGATGTACCGGGTGAGTCATTAAGGAAGGACACCGGCTATATCAAAGAAACCGCTTATGTTACGACTTCCGAAAAAAAATTCTTCAGTAAATCTGGCCAAGAGAAAATGCTGGAAATAATTTTAAAGTTTGTGAATAGACCGTTAGGTGGCGTAACTGCTATAGTAAATTAAAAAATGTCTAATAAGTAACAGAAACTTAAGGAAAAGGTATATTGGAAATATCGTAGTTGTATTTTTGGGACAATTTTACCCATTTTTTGTATAAGAAGTTTTTCTCTAACTTCACAGGTTTTCCGTAGGGGGAGCTACGAAAGTTGTCAGACAAACACGTAATTATCTTCGGAACCAGTCATCGAATCTTAAAAAGTAATATTTCGTTGGAAAGGTCTTTTCTTGCCCTATTCGTTGATGTATTAAAAAGTTAAGTTTGATTAACGAACAAATCGCTAGAGGACGCTTTCCAAATATTGCTGAAATTTTAGCGATTTTTTTCAAAATGTCAAATAGTATGTTTTTTATACTTTAGTCAGAAAGAGTAGAAAATTTCGCCTATACTCTGAAAATTTCAAGTCTCTGGTGGTTTCAATTTTATACCTACTTTAAATTTAGATCCAAAAACAATAAAACGCAAAGTTTTTTGACATAATAGTTTATTACTTAGGCTAGCTTTTATAAACACGGGTTAACCCTGCCCCGAGAGTTAACCCCAGAAATTCGATAATACTGACAGTTATCATCATCGAGTTTCTGGGGTTAGTTTATTACCGTTGGTTAATAATTACACCGGGTGGACCATCGAAAATTAACTAGAGATGAGTAGTACGCCATTACTCAGTTGCCACCTAAATGCTCAAATTGTCTGCCATCATTATCAATACACAGCTGCAACCGCTGTTGCGTTGACAAAACAGCGGTTTCTATCTCGGCTGTGGAGAGGGTGCGAATGGAATTTCTTATCCTAATGACCATATTTTCAGGCGTAGCTGGCCTGGTTGTAAAAACAAGGTCCTTTATTCTTCCCCAAAAATAAAAATCTAAACAAGTTAGATCGGGGGCCTAGAAGGTAGCAATGGTAATGGTTATTAAGCTGTTAAAGTTAAGAATGAATAAGGAAATGTAGGTACCTAGCTGGCCATGGAAAAAATCTCCCTCTTCCTATCCATGTATCAGGAAAAGTGTTACTCAAAAATTGACGCACGCGTACTGAAAAATGTATCAGACAGCCGTCATGTTGGAAAAACATCCGCTGCCTAGTAAGCAACGGCACGTCTTCTAAAAGTAACGGCAAATCGTTCCGCAAGAAATTAAGGTATGTTTCACCATTAAGTGGTGCGTCAAAAATGTGAGGACCAATAATTCGACCTCCTAAAATACCGCACCAAACATTGACGCTCCACCAGCCCTTATGTTGAATTTCTTGCATCCAACGAGGATTGGTTCTGGACCAATAATGCATGTTATGACGATTTACTCCACCACCACTGCGGAATGTAGCCTTGTCATCCACAATATTTGCGATAACAGATGTTGATTATCTATGAGCATATTCGACAGCCAATAGCAGTAGCCTAAACGTTGCTCATAATCAGCTACAGTCAGTGATTGATGAAGGACTACATGGTATGGATGTAATCTAGATTAAAATTGAAGTTATGGTTTTTTAATAGCTATAACTTTACTACTTTTAATACCTAACTTTTACTTAAAAACTTACTTATGTTCTTTCACAATATGCTGAACAATAGTTTGTGTTAGTCCCAAGTCATGAGCTATTGCTCTTATGCTACTATGTGGCTTAATTTCGATATATGCTAGAACGTTTATAACATTTTCTTCCGTTCGGGATCTGCGTGCTCTGTGAGTAACTGGGGGATGAATTGTTCCTGTAGCTCTCAATCGTTGTGATAATCGAGTAAAAAGTCTCTTTTCGTAACGCCGTCTTTCTGGAAAACGAGCCGCATACAATCGTGCAGCAACAGTAGAATTCTGCATGCACTATAAATATACTGCAAGCATATCATATGCTTCCTGGTTAGAGGGCATTGTTGGTAAAAATAATGTGGTAATAAGCCAAAGAAACTCGTATCACAATACACGCGCATACACCGCAAAACCGGAGGTAATTTTGTGATGAAATTTCAGGATAATATTTCCTTGACTCTGACATTGATAAAATTAATGTTACTATGGATAAATCGTCATTATGTATTGTTGGTCTGGTAGTATTATTGGATAATCCTGGCACTACAAAATCATTACCATGGATTTGAACTTAAAGTAGGTATAAAACTTAAACCAACAAAGATATCGACTTGAAATTTTCAGGGTATAGGCGAAATTTTATGCTTTTTCTGACTTAAATATAAAAAAACATACCATTCTATTTAATATTTTGAAGAAAATCGCTAAAATTTCAGTAATATTTGGAAAGCGTCCTCTAGCTTTTTGTTCGTTAATCAAACTTAACTGTTTAATACATCAACGAATAACGCAAGAAAACACCTTTCCAACGAAATATTAGTTTTTAAGATTCGATGACTGGTTCCGAAGATAAGTACGTGTTTGTCTGACAACTTTCGCAGCTCCCCCTACGGAAAACCTGTGAAGTTAGAGAAAAACTTCTTATACAAAAATGGGTAAAATTGTTCCAAAAATACAACTACGATATTTCCAATATACCTTTTCCTTAAGTTTCTGTTACTTATTAGACATTTCTTAATTTACTACAGCAGTTACGCCACCTAGCGGTCTATTTACAAACTTTATAATTATTTCCAGCATTTTCTCTTGGCCACATTTACTGAAGAATTTTTTTTTTTGGAAGGCGTAGCATAAGCGGTTTCTGGGATATAGCCGGCGTCCTTCCTTAATGACTCACCCGGTACAGTATTGATGAATTATTTATAATTTCAAGATTACCGGCAAATATTTGGTAAAAACACGGCCACGTGACAACACGTGCATTTTGTTGCCAGATTTACGGTATGATCAAATAAAAGGACTAGCCTTATTTCCTAGACTACATCATTGTTGCTAACCTATATGCAAAATTATGAAACTTGGCATACAAGGTGACAAATAGAATTTACTTCATTTTTTTCAATTTTCACATAAACGTCTTTCCTTAAATTAGTAAAATCGCCAGGACT
>JARFJB010001808.1:367500-707500 GCA_036346205.1 Vesta saturnalis | reverse complement strand
GGCAGACAATGTTATTACATAAGACGTTTTACAAAAAAGTGGTTATTCCACATTGAGTGGCGTGGTAGAGTGACGTAATCTATTTTATATTGAAATTTCATAGAGAGCATCACCATCATCGAAATTTTGAGATACTACCATCTCATCGTCTTCACCTTGAACGATTATATTGTAACCTATAAAGCAAGCTAATAACCCTAACAGTTTATCAGACATTATTACATGGACACGAGGTTAGCTCTAAATTAAATGGTTTCAACGCTGCTCTGGGAATGCTGTACACACTTAAAACCTTTAAGTCTGCTCGCCAAAGTTGTACCGTATTCACTTTCTTCAATTTTTATCTGCACTCTGTTTCGAAGCTGTAATACGTTTTTCTAATACATAAACAGAATCTTCAATACTGTGATACGTGTAGCAGCAAAACACATTAGCTAGTTAGTTTCACCTCTATATTACTTTACATGCAAGCCTGATCTTATCATAAATAAATACATCTGTCAAAAAAGCTGATTAAACATAACTCCACGGCCAGGTATAGCAAGCAACGCTTCCAATTATAGCTCTTAGTCAACACAATAGGGTCTACAACTACATACAATCGACTAGCACTGCTTTAGCACGAGGATCAAACGAAAAACACGCATGCACGTACGCACACAAGCTCGCACGTACGCTCTCACGTACGCACGCACTGCGAACGCTCGTACGTACGCCCGCACGCTCGCACGTACGCACGAACGTACGCACGCTCGCACGTACGCAAGCTCTCACGTACGCACGCACGTGCGAACGTCTACGTACGCCGCACGCTCGCACGCACGACGACGTACGCTCGCACGTACGCAAGCTCACACGTACGAGCGTTCGTACGTCCGTACGTACGCCACGCAGCCACACACACACACACACACACACACACACACGAGAGGCGAAAACACGCTAAAGCGAAAAACTTGTAAACTTGCAAACATGAATCAAGACGGTGGAGCACCGCTAGGAAAAAAAAACAGGTTTATTAACAAAAACCGAAGGAAAGCTTAACGTTTTGAAAATATATTATTATTATTATTATAAACAACAATACATCATTATTATTTAATAACATGCTTATCGGTTTTCTTCTTGTTCTTGAACCGTGAGTCGTCCTCATCATCATCATCATGATTTTGAGATTTGCCCTTCCCCCCTACCTCATCGCTCTTCTTTCTCTTCTGTGAATCATCATCTTGGATGTGAGATACATTCAGCTCAACCACGTCATCGCTTTCATCATTATCTTGAACGGTTATGTTGTAATAGTTTATTAACAAGTCAGTAAAATCTCTAATGTCCGCTGATGTTGGCTCATAAACAGGAGAATACATTATAGTAATGCTCACTCGATGACAGTTACACTTTAAAGAGCGAAACACACGAGAAACGAGAACGCAGCTAGCTTTGGGTCTTGTGCGCAAGCGTACTCGTCAATGTTAGGGTAGAATCGGACATCTTCGGGATGTCTGAGTATTGACCTAACACACTCTAAACATAGCCCCAGGGGGCCTGTTTTATAAATCTAAATGCCTCTTTTATGGTCGAGAATTTTCTCACTAAGAAGCCAGAACGCAGCTAGCCTTTGGTTCTTGTGGGTCATTAGTGTAAAAAGCTCATGTCAACGTTCGGGTAGAATCTGGACATCTTCGGATGTCTGAGTATTGACCTAACCACATCTAACATAGCCCCTGTGATGAATTTATTAAATCTAAAAGGAGCTAATCTACTTTAATATGTAGTCGAGGTTATTATTCTCCTTAGACGTCAGAATTAACCAGCTAGACTTTGGTCTTGTGCTAAGCGTAGCTCTCAATGTTCAGAGTAGAATGGACATCTTCAGGGATCGATCTAGATATTGACTAACCATTCTAAACATAGCACCTGGGATAGTTTTAATAAACTAACACGCATCTTTAGTCGAGTTATTTCAACCGTCTTGGAGAAAATACTCGAAAGCATTTATCTAAATCTGCTACTGTCTGAAATTGTTGCAAACATAATGCTCACGGTTGTACGTTGAAAAACTGTACAGTAAGCTGTCTGTGAATTCTACATATGCGTTTGAGGTCAAGATAAAACGTGTGGTTTCTAAGCTCGCTGTTCTAGCATGCGAGTGTCGTTGATACGTCGAGTCGTGCATGTCCTAGCTACGTCGTACTGTGTGTGTACGTGGAGCTAATGTGTGAGTTCGAGGTATGTGAGCGTGTCTGATGTATGAGACGTCAAATCATGACTGATAGAGTAATAAATGTTTACGAGTGTTATTTTCAACAAACGTCTAGATAGTTTGTTAGGAGCGTTGTTGTAATGATTTCAGCTATGTGTGATGTTCGACGTAGTCAGCATCGAGTCGTTAGATGTGCGTAGTTGTGCAATGCTACAGTCTTGTGCTGTGTCTGAGCGTGTGAGTGATCGTAAGTGGTTTGATGTTGACTAGTATGTTGAGTGTGTAGTGATCAGATGAGTGCGATTCGATCTTGATGTGTGTCTAAGTACAGGCGTGTGCTGGTTTGTGACTAGGTTGTGTTTAGGTGTGGCATTTGATGTGAGTTGTATGACATCCAGTGTCGATTTAAATTGAGTGTGTTGCGTCAGTGTGAGCGCAGTGTGTTGTGGCGTGTGTAAGTGTGTAATGTGCTGTGTGGTGTAAATGTGAGTTGGTGTGTGGTAGTGTGAGTTAGTGCTGTGGTGACGTTCGTAGAGTGTGGTGGTGGTTGGGATGTGACTAGTGTGTTGTAAGATGAGGTGTGAGTGTGGGATCGATGTGTGAGTGTGGTGTAGTGTGACGTGTGAGTGTGGTGTGTTTGAGTGTGTGATTGTGTGAGTGTGTGTATATAGTGTGTGTTGTTTGTGAGTGTGTGTATGTGCTGGTGTGTGTGTGTGAGTGTGTGAGTGTGTGTGTGTGATGTGTGAGTGTTGAGTGTGAGTGTGTGTGTGTGTGTGTGGTGTGTGTGATGTGAGGTGTCGGTGTGTGTGAGTGTGTGTGATGTGTGTGAGTGTGTGGTAGTGTGGTGTGATGTGTAGTGTGTGAGTGTGTGTGTGTGTGGTGTGTGAGTTGTGGTGTGTGGTGTGTGTGTGAGTGTGTGAGTGTGTGAGTGTGTGTTGTGTGTAGTGTGTGGTGTGTGTGTGTGTGGTGTGTGTGGTGTGTGTGTGAGTGTGTGTGTGTGTGTGAGTGTGTGGTGTGTAGTGTGGTGTGTGGTGTGTGTGTGGGTGTGGTGTGTGGAGTGTGTGAGTGTGAGTGTGTGGTGTGTGGTGTGTGTGTGTGGTGTGGTGTGTGGTGTGTGAGTGTGTGAGTGTGTGAGTGTGTGAGTGTGTGAGTGTGTGAGTGTGTGAGGTGTGAGTGTGTGAGTGTGTGAGTGTGTGAGTGGTGGTGTGTGTGTGTGAGTGTGTGTGTGTGAGTGTGTGAGGTGTGTGTGTGTGAGTGTGATGGTGTGGGTGTGAGTGTGTGAGTGTGTGTGTGAGGTGTGTGAGTGTGTGAGTGTGTGGTGTGGTGTGTGAGTGTGTGATGTGTGTGAGTGTGTGAGTGTGAGTGTGTGAGTGTGTGAGTGTGAGTGTGAGTGTGTGAGTGTGGGTGTGAGTGTGGTGTGTGTGTGTGTGTGTGTGTGAGGTGTGTGAGTGTGTGAGTGTGTGAGTGTGTGTGGTGTGTGTGTGTGTGTGAGTGTGTGGTGGGTGTGGAGGTGTGAGTGTGTGGTGTGTGTAGTGTGTGATGTGTGAGGTGAGTGTGGTGTGTGTTGTGTGGGGTGTGTGTGGAGTGGTGTGTGGTGTGAGTGTGTGAGTGTGTGGTGTGGTGTGGTGTGGTGTGAGTGTGTGATGTGTGAGTGTGGTGTGTGAGTGTGTGAGGTGAGGTGAGTGTGTGAGTGAGTGTGTGAGTGTGTGAGTGTGGTGAGTGTGTGAGTGTGTGAGTGTGTGAGGTGTGGTGGTGTGAGTGTGAGTGTGTGAGGTGTGTGAGTGTGTGTGGTGAGTGTGTGGTGTGTGAGGTGAGTGTGAGTGTGTGTGTGTGAGTGTGTGGAGTGTGTGAGTGTGTGAGTGTGTGAGTGTGGAGTGTGAGTGGTGTGAGTGTGTGAGGTGGTGTGTGGTGTGTGAGTGTGTGAGTGTGTGAGTGTGGGGTGTGAGTGTGTGAGTGTGGTGTGTGTGGTGTGAGAGTGTGTGAGTGTGAGGTGTGAGTGTGTGAGTGTGTGAGTGTGATGTGTGTGTGTGTGTGGTGTGTGAGTGTGGTGTGATGTGTGAGGTGAGTGTGTGGTGTGTGAGTGTTTGTGAGTGTGTGGTGTGTGTAGGTGTGTGTGTGTGGTGTGTGTGAGTGTGTGAGTGTGTGAGTGTGTGGTGTGTGTGAGGTGGGTGTGGTGTGTGTGTGTGTGAGTGTGTGGTGTGAGTGTGGTGTGTGGTGGTGTGGTGTGTGGTGTGTAGTGTGTGAGTGTGTGAGTGTGTGGAGGTGGTGTGAGTGTGTGAGTGTGTGAGTGTGTGAGGTGGTGTGTGAGTGTGGTGGTGTGTGGTGTGGTGTGAGTGAGGTGTGGTGTGTGTGGGTGTGTGAGGTGTGTGGTGGTGTGTGAGTGTGTGAGTGTGGTGTGGTGTGTGAGTGTGTGAGTGTGTGAGTGTGGTGTGAGTGTGGGTGATGGTGTGAGTGTGTGAGTGGGGTGTGTGTGTGTGTGAGTGTGTGAGTGGTGTGTGTGGGGTGTGAGTGTGGTGGTGTGTGAGTGTGTGAGTGTGTGAGTGTGGTTGAGTGTGTGAGTGTGTGAGTGTGTGAGTGTGGAGTGTGTGAGTGTGGGGTGTGAGTGTGTGAGTGTGTGAGTGTGTGAGTGTGTGGTGTGTGTGTGTGGTGTGTGAGTGTGTGAGTGTGTGTGGTGTGTGAGTGTGGTGGTGTGGTGTGTGAGGTGTGTGAGTGTGTGAGTGTGTGTGGTGTGGTGTGTGTGTGTGGTGGTGTGATGTTGGTTTGGTGTGTGGTGTGGTGGTGTGTGTGGTGTGTGTGGGAGGGAGGTGTGTGGTGGGTGTGGTGTGTGGTGTGAGGGTGTGGTGTGGAGTGTGTGGGTGTGTGGTGTGTGGGGTGTGAGGGTGGTGTGTGTGAGGTGTGTGGTGTGAGTGTGGTGTGTGTGGTGTGTGTGTGGGTGTGTGAGGTGTGGTGGGTGTGTGGTGTTGAGTGTTGAGTTGTAGTGTGTGTAGTGTTGGGTGTGTGGGTGTGGTGTGTGGGGTGGTGTGTGGTGTGTGGTGTGTGGTTGGTGTGTGTGGTGTGTGAGTGTGTGGTGTGGTGTGGTGTGGTGTGTGTGTGTGAGTGTGGTGGAGTGTGGGTGGGTGTGGGAGTGTGTGGTGTGTGGTGTGTGGTGTGTGAGTGTGTGGTGTGTGGGTGTGTGGTGTGTGGTGTGTGGTGTGGGTTGGTGTGTGAGTGTGAGTGTGGTGTGTGAGTGTGTGGGTGTGGTGTGTGAGTGTGTGGGTGGTGTGTGTGGGTGTGAGTGTGTGTGTGTGGTGTGTGGGTGTGGTGTGGGTGTGTGGTGTGTGGTGTGGGTGTGTGAGTGTGGAGTGTGGGTGTGTGAGTGTGGTGTGGAGTGTGGGTGTGAGTGTGTGAGGTGTGTGTGTGTGAGGTGTGAGTGTGGTGTGTGGTGTGGGTGTGTGAGTGTGTGGTGTGGAGTGTGTGTGTGTGGATGTGTGGTTGTGGGTGTGTGTGGGTGTGTGAGGGTGAGTGTGTGAGTGTGTTGGTGTGTGAGTGTGTGGTGTGTGTGGTGTGTGGGTGTGGTGTGAGTGGGTGTGGTGTGTGATGTGTGTGGTGTGTGGTGGTGTGTGGTGTGGTGTGTGTTGTGTGGTGGTGTGGTGTGGTGGAGTGTGGGTGTGTGGTGGTGTGGTGTGTGTGTGTGTGGTGGTTGAGTGTGGGGTGTGTGAGTTGTGGTGTGTGTGTGTGGTGTGTGTGTGTGTGTGTGGTGGTGGTGTGTGTGTATGTGTGAGTGTGTGGTGTGTGTGGTGTGGTGTGTGGTGTGTGGTGTGTGTGGGTGTGGGGTGTGTGGTGTGTGGGTGTGAGTGTGGTGTGTGTGGTGTGTGGTGTGTGTGGGTGTGGTGTGTGGTGTGTGAGTGTGTGGTGTGGTGTGAGTTGTGAGTGGTGTGTGTGGTGTGGTGTGTGAGTGTGTGGGTGTGTGGTGTGTGGGTGTGTGAGGTGTGGTGGTGTGTGAGTGTGTGTGTGTGGTGTGGTGTGTGGTGTGAGTGTGTGGGTGTGTGAGTGTGTGGGTGTGTGAGTGTGTGAGTGTGTGGTGTGTGGGTGTGTGTGGGGTGTGTGGTGTGTGAGTGTGTGGTGTGTGGGTGTGAGGTGTGGGTGTGAGTGTGGTGTGTGGTGTGTGGGTGTGGTGTGTGAGTGTGTGGGTGTGGGTGTGTGTGTGGGTGTGGTGAGTGTGTGGTGTGTGGGTGGGGTGTGTGAGTGTGTGTGTGTGAGTGTGGGGTGTGAGTGTGTGGGTGTGGGGGTGTGTGGTGGGTGTGTGTGTGGTGTGTGAGTGTGGGGTGTGGTGTGTGAGTGGTGGTGGGTGTGTGAGTGTGTGAGTGTGTGAGTGTGGGTGTGTGAGTGTGGTGTGGGTGTGTGGTGTGGTGTGTGGTGTGTGGTGTGGTGTGTGGTGTGGGTGTGGTGTGTGTGTGAGTGTGTGGGTGTGTGGTGTGTGTGTGTGAGGTGTGTGGTGGTGTGGTGTGTGGTGTGTGAGTGTGTGGTGTGTGAGGTGTGGTGTGTGGAGGTGTGTGGAGTGTGAGTGGTGGGTGTGTGGGTGTGTGTGTGAGTGTGGTGTGTGAGTGTGTGGTGGTGTGTGTGTGGGTGTGTGAGTGTGTGAGGTGGGTGTGAGTGTGTGAGTGTGGTGTGGTGGTGTGGAGGTGTGAGTGTGTGGTGTGTGAGTGTGTGGTGTGTGGGTGTGTGAGTGTGTGGTGGTGTGTGAGTGTGTGAGTGTGGGTGGTGTGGGTGTGTGAGTGTGTGGTGTGTGTGAGGTGTGTGGTGTGTGGGTGTGAGTGGTGTGAGTGTGTGTGTGTGAGGTGTGGTGGTGGGTGTGTGAGGTGGAGTGTGTGAGTGTGGGGGGGGGGGGGGGGGGGGGGGGGGGGTGTGGGGTGTGAGTGTGGAGTGTGGGTGTGTGGTGAGTGTGAGGTGTGGGGTGTGTGGTGTGTGAGTGTGAGTGTGTGAGTGTGTGAGTGTGGGTGTGTGAGTGTGTGAGTGTGTGGGTGTGGTGTGAGTGTGGAGGTGAGTGTGTGAGTGTGAGTGTGAGGGGTGTGTGAGTGTGTGAGTGTGTGAGTGTGTGAGTGGTGAGTGTGTGAGTGTGTGAGTGTGTGGAGTGTGTGAGTGTGTGATGTGTGTGAGTGTGAGTGTGAGTGTGGGGGAGTGTGTGAGTTGGTGTGGAGTGTGGAGGTGAGTGTGTGAGTGTGTGGGTGTGAGTGTGTGAGTGTGTGTGAGTGTGAGGTGTGAGTGTGTGAGTGTGTGGAGTGTGTGAGTGTGTGAGTGTGTGAGTGTGAGGTGTGAGTGTGTGTGTGAGTGTGTGAGTGTGTGAGTGTGTGAGTGTGTGAGGTGTGTGGGGAGTGTGTGAGTGTGTGAGTGTGGAGTGGTGAGTGTGTGAGTGTGTGAGTGTGTGAGTGTGTGTGTGAGTGTGTGAGTGTGTGAGGTGGTGTGAGTGTGTGAGTGTGTGTGAGGTGTGGTGAGTGTGTGTGGGAGGTGTGAGTGTGTGTTGTGAGTGTGTGAGTGTGGGTGTGGAGTGTGTGTGTGTGAGTGTGTGAGTGTGTGAGTGGAGGTGTGAGTGTGTGAGTGTGTGTGTGTGTGTGAGTGTGGTGAGTGTGTGTGAGTGTGTGAGTGTGTGAGTGGTGAGTGTGTGATGTGGTGTGAGTGTGTGAGGGAGTGTGAGTGTGTGGAGTGTGTGTGGTGGTGTGAGGTGTGAGTGTGTGAGTGTGTGAGTGTGTGAGTGTGTGAGTGTGTGAGTGTGTGAGTGTGAGTGTGAGTGTGGTGTGTGAGGTGGTGTGGAGTGTGTGAGTGTGTGTGTGGTGTGAGTGTGAGTGAGTGTGGTGTGTGAGTGTGTGAGTGTGTGAGTGTGAGTGTGTGGTGTGGAGGTGTGAGTGTGTGATGTGGTGTGTGAGTGTGAGTGTGGGGTGATGTGTGGAGTGTGGTGTGTGAGTGTGTGAGTGTGTGAGGTGTGAGTGTGAGTGTGAGTGTGTGAGTGTGTGGAGTGTGTGAGTGTGTGGAGTGTGTGAGTGTGTGAGGTGTGTGGTGATGTGGAGTGTGTGAGTGTGTGAGGTGTGTGTGGTGTGTGAGTGTGTGTGAGTGTGGTGTGTGTGAGTGTGGAGTGTGTGAGTGTGAGTGTGTGAGGTGTGTGAGTGTGTGAGTGTGTGGTGTGTGTGGGTGTGTGAGTGTGTGAGTGTGAGTGTGTGAGTGTGTGAGGTGTGTGAGGTGTGTGAGTGTGTGAGGTGTGTGATGTGTGAGTGTGTGAGTGTGTGAGTGTGTGAGTGTGAGTGTGAGTGTGTGAGTGTGTGAGTGTGTGTGAGTGTGTGAGTGTGTGAGGTGTGTGAGTGGTGTGTGAGGTGTGAGTGTGTGAGTGTGTGAGTGTGGTGGGTGTGTGTGGGTGTGGGGTGGGTGTGTGAGTGTGGGTGTGTGTGTGAGTGTGGGTGGTGAGGTGTGTGGTGGGGTGTGTGGGTGGGTGTGTGTGTGGAGTGTGGGTGTGAGTGGGTGTGTGGTGGTGTGTGTGGAGGGTGAGTGGGTGTGTGGGTGTGTGGTGTGAGTGTGTGGTGTGTGTGTGTGGGTGTGGTGTGTGAGTGTGAGTGTGTGGTGTGTGGTGTGGAGTGTGGAGTGTGTGGGTGTGGTGTGTGAGTGTGTGGGTGTGGTGTGTGGTGTGTGAGGTGTGGGTGTGTGTGTGAGTGTGTGTGGTGTGTGGTGTGTGGTGTGTGAGTGTGTGAGTGTGGGTGTGGGGTGTGAGTGTGTGGGTGTAGTGTGTTGTGTGTGTGAGTGTGTGGTGTGGTGTGGTGTGTGAGTGTGTGAGTGTGTAGTGTGTGAGTGTGGGTGTGGTGAGTGTGAGTGTGTGAGTGTGTGGAGTGTGTGAGTGTGAGTGGGAGTGTGTGAGTGTGTGAGTGTGGTGAGGTGTGGAGTGTGTGATGTGTGGTGTGTGAGTGTGTGAGTGTGTGTGTGAGTGGGTGAGTGTGAGTGTGTGGGAGTGTGGTGTGTGAGTGTGTGTGTGTGTGAGTGTGTGAGTGTGTGAGTGTGTGGTGTGTGGAGTGTGTGAGGTGTGAGTGTGTGAGTGTGTGAGTGTGTGAGTGTGTGAGTGTGTGGTGTGAGTGTGTGTGAGTGTGTGAGTGTGTGAGTGTGTGAGTGTGTGGAGTGTGAGTGTGTGAGTGTGTGAGTGTGTGAGTGTGTGAGTGTGTGAGTGTGTGAGTGTGTGGAGTGTGTGTGTGAGTGTGTGGTGTGTGAGTGTGTGTGAGTGTGAGGTGTGGTGTGTGGTGTGTGATGTGTGAGTGTGTGTGTGTGTGTGTGAGTGTGATGGTGTGTGAGTGTGAGTGTGAGTGTGTGAGTGGTGTGAGTGTGTGAGTGTGTGGTGTGTGGAGTGTGGTGTGGTGTGTGGTGTGGTGTGTGAGTGTGTGAGTGTGGTGTGTGAGTGTGTGAGTGTGTGAGTGTGAGTGTGTGATGTGTGAGTGTGTGAGTGTGTGAGTGTGTGAGTGGTGTGAGTGTGTGGTGTGTGAGTGTGTGAGTGTGTGATGTGGTGTGTGAGTGTGGGTGTGGGTGTGTGAGTGTGGTGTGAGTGTGAGTGTGAGTGTGTGAGGTGTGGTGTGTGAGTGTGTGGGTGTGTGTGAGTGTGTGAGTGTGTGAGTGTGTGAGTGTGTGTGTGTGAGTGTGGTGTGGTGTGAGTGGAGTGTGTGAGTGTGAGTGTGTGATGTGTGTGTGTGAGGTGTGTGTGGAGTGTGTGAGGTGTGAGTGTGTGAGTGTGGTGTGTGAGTGTGTGGGGTGTGTGGGTGGGTGTGTGAGTGTGGGTGTGATGTGTGAGTGTGTGAGTGTGGTGTGAGGTGTGTGAGTGTGTGAGTGTGTGGAGTGTGTGAGTGTGGTGATGTGTGAGTGTGTGAGTGTGTGGTTGTGGAGTGTGTGAGTGTGTGAGTGTGTGAGTGTGTGAGTGTGAGTGTGTGATGTGGTGTGTGAGCGTGTGGGAGTGTGTGTGTGTGTGTGTGCGAGTGTGTGTGAGTGTGTGAGTGTGTGTGTGAGTGTGTGTGTGTGGGTGTGTGAGTGTGTGAGTGTGTGAGTGTGTGGTGTGTGAGTGGTGTGAGTGTGGTGTGGTATGTGAGTGTGAGTGTGTGATGTGTGTGTGTGGTGAGTTGTGAGTGTGTGAGTGTGTGTGTAGGGTGTGAGTTGTGAGTGTGTGAGTGTGTGGTGAGTGTGTGGAGTTGTGAGTTGTGAGTGTGTGAGTGTGTGAGTGTGGTGTGTAGTGTGTGATGTGATGTGTGAGTGTGAGTGTGTGAGTGTGTGAGTGTGTGAGTGTGTGAGTGTGTGAGTGTGTGAGTGTGTGAGTGTGTGAGTGTGTGAGTGTGTGAGTGTGTGAGTGTGTAACTGTGTGACTGTGTGACTGTGCGTGTATGTGTGTGTGAGTGTGAGTGTGTGTGCACACCTGTGTGTGCTTGTGTAAACAAAATTTCGAAAAACTAAATCCAAATAGTGTGTGTGGGTGTGTTATTAGTATGTGTGTGTGTGTATGCGCGCGCGCGCATGAATGTGTTTGAGTCGCCCGTCAGAAACTTTGAACAATACACCTATGCCCCAATTTGAAAATTTATATCTCCTCCATTTCAACCTAATCCTCGAAATATTAGACCGGCATATATTATTGGGTTGGTTCTGCATGAAGGAATTAGTTATCTTTAAAGAAGTTATCTATAAATTTTGAAATTCGTCATTCAGATATTGGCAACTTCGAACGAACGCCTAAATTCCACTTTGTAAATTTTTTACCGCTTAATTACTGATCGCATTAAAACATATTTTTATATTTTCGAAATATGCAGTTGTTTCAGAAGTCTGTGGATAACGTAAAATATTTTACTAAGTGAACCATCCCTTTCTTGCGGCTAGATTTCTCCTAGGGTGATTCATTAAAAAAACATAGCTTTGATACATACAGGGTGTTCCAAAAACATGTGTTTTTGGAACACCCTGTATGTTTTAAAATAGACCCCTCAGTAACCTGAATATCGCTGAATGGTTAACAGTTTATATATATATATATATATATATATATATATATATATATATATATATATATATATATATATATATATATATATATATATATATATATATAAAGGTAGAAATTTCTTCAGTTCTTCCCACTCTACCGTTCATGATGGCTCTTGTTTGTTACAAAATCCTGCCACAGTACCAGTGTTCTAGATTTTTAAATAAACATACTAATTAAAAAAATCTGAAATAGTTATTGAGTTGAAATATAGCATTGTAAATACGAAATAAGAAAGTTTAATTAATAAAATTAATGTTTAAGGCATATTTAGAAAAAACTTATCTAAAATTGAGTTACCTTTAGTAAAGTTGCTTAGATAATTGCTATAAAGTTTACAGTTGTTCTGATATTCACTAAAAATACTTTAAAACTTTTTTTGTTTTTTAGGACTCTATGAGTCCTAAAGATAAGTATTATTAATTCACTCCATTTTGATTAACAAAAATGTTCAGGAGCCGAGGTATTTCAGTAGTATCTATGCGCTCACACACGTACGCACAGTTACGCATTCGCTCAAGCACTCACCCATGCTCCCAGCCGCGCACCTGCCCACCCTCAAATATGTCCAATATTAATATAAAAAAAAATTATAAATTTTATTGATATTAATATTTTAAGCACTTAACACTTCTTCCTTTTTTGTGAGTATAGATACAAGTTATATTGGAACATTTAGAGTTAGGTTTTAAACACACATCCTTCAACTTTAACCCAGTAAGTATTTTGAATTATCTCTTTGTTTCAATTGGTTTTATCTCAATATATGTGTATAATAGGTAAGTGGTAGGAAGGTTTGTTGATTTCGCTAAATGTTGAATAGAAATTTCAAGTAAAATCATTAAAACGTTGATGTGTACCCTAAGAATTAGTTTTTAAGTTTAATTTTGAACGTTATCTAAATAATAAAATTGTAGGTACGCAATCATACTTCACATTTTAAATGTTTGTAGAAGTGGAAAAAGGGCAATTTAATGTCAATTATACTTTATTTTATGAATGGTATGTACATCACCATTTTACTGCCATACGTAATATTCTACAGTTCCTACTTATAGTCAATTTAGCAACCTGATTTCGGTGAACAAGTTTACAATGCCATTAGTCTATCGTGTGAGGTACTTCATTTGAGTGGGGTTATGCCTTTGTAAAATACAGAATATAGACAATTGCGAAAACGTAAACATCTCAATCCATTTCCAAATTATTAGATAAAACATGTTTCACTAAAACTTACTTTTATTGGTTATTCTTATTACCTGATTATAACTCTTGATGTTATATATCTCTTATAGAAATAAAGTACACTATTAAATAGATTAATTATTGAGCAATTAACCCAAATGGTACAAAAATTAAAGTTATACATAAGTATGAAAAAATACTTGCTTAAAATGAAACATACGATATATACGTAACATGCCTGGAAAATAGCCAACAAATAAAATAGACATTGATCATATCAATCCTTTGTTTGTATGGACCATCACATATAACGACTTCCTTTGTTAGGATATTGACTGTTTATGAAATTTGCATGTTTTCCGGACTGTTCTATGATATACAATTTAAAAATAATCTTGATGTAAGATCATATGTGTTGGAATTTTAAAATTGTACAAACTGAGTCGATAAGTGCAGTGAACGCGTTGTAGATGACATTATTGAGAAATTTAAGAAGTGCTAGATTTATTTCTCCTTATGTTGTACAAACCATATCTAAATATGGTGAATGGTGCCCGCTGTAAAAAAGACCCGAGCCAAGAGCTCGCTGACAAAATGGCCCGCCACAAAAAAGCCCTCCGACAAAATCCCACGTCAAAGTAGCCCGAAGTGTTTGTCTTTCAACCTTTTTTATATTTATTTTGTATTTTTTGCAATCTTCATTTTTAATCCGATTGGGTTTGATGCTACAAACAAATTTGTAGGTTATTAAGCTTGGTACTATTTTGACGTGAGCTATTTTGCCAGGAGGGTCTTTTGTCGTAGGCTACTTTGACGCGTCGCATCGTAAATAGTTTATAACTATATTGGTAGTGCCTTGGCTTGGAACAGGTCATAGAAAAAGAACGTGTTAGGACGCTGATCGTTGTAGTCAACAAATTGGCGGAAGATGAGTGTAAAATTTCGTTATTTGATAAATTAAACGTTTCGGATGGAGATTTTCCTTAGAAGAACTGGAACTATTAGATGTTGCAATTACTTTTAAGTCAATTGCAAGTAAAATATGAGTCTAATGATGGAATACAGTTCAAAAAACTGTGGGAAAACGGGAGAAAATAGTTCCGTTGGAAAAGAAAAATCGAAAATTAAGTCCTAAATTGCACAAAAACGGCTGACAATGATCAGAACATGTAAAAGATAAGGGTACTGCATTTAAAATCGTGTAAGTATTAAAGAATTCGTTTTAATGCAAAGGCGTTGTAAATCAGATGTTAATAAGAAAAACCGTCTCTTAAAAAGTGGAACTCATTCCTTGAATTTTGATAAACAAATTCGAGATTTGAAGTTGGGTGCTACGATGAAGGAGATGGATGTCTGTTATTAACTCTTCCATTTGTAAAGAGTCCGTTACTGGATGAAGAGACAAAACTAACCGGAAAAGATATTTCGCCTAAAGGCAATCAACTAGAGGTGCCACGAATAGTGATTTTGCCGAATACCGAATATTCGGTCACGCTCTCGGCCGAAACGCCTAATATTCCACGGCCGAAAAAATATGCGTTACGATCAGTCTCATGGCAGTGCGTGCGGTGCGGTACATTATTTCACATGTAGTATCTCATTGATAAATTTGATTTAAATAATTAAAAATTATTGTTAATTTTATTAAATACATAAACAAAAACTTTACCTTGATGGCGCAGTTGGTTAGCGCGGTACTCTAGCAAAGTACAGGTCGTAGGTTCAAATCCTACTCGAGGTAAACTTTTTATTTTTGTATTTAATAAAATTAACAAGAATTTTTAATTACATATTTACCTTTGAACTTATTCGTTCATAACAAAAACTTATAATTGATTTAAATAAGTCTTATTTTTAAATACATTTTAATTATTTTTGGAATTCAGAAACTTATGTGAAGACAGAAAAATACAAGTCTAAGCTAGTAAGGTTCAGGAATTCCCTTTTTTATGTCAAATTTTCCATTGTTGAATTATGGAGGTCGTTTTTGTTGTTTACAGCTACAACCTCTTTGAAAAATTACCTTAAAATCAAATATGCTGAGTACGCTATGTTAACTGCTGATCCCTTGGAAAGTAGCGGCAAACATGGTGGTATATTTACTTCTACCGATTCCAAGATAACGGCATTACCACCCTGAAGGAAACACTGAGAGGAAATTGATATGGTATATTAATAATCCGAAATCAGAAAAATATCATTATGGAATCGGTGACATGATTGCCTTAGACAACGAACCATTATTACTTGTTGAACGAGTCGGCTTTAATATATATATATATATATATATATATATATATATATATATATATATATATATATATATATATATATACTGTGTAGACGTTTAGGTTGGAATAAATTCAATATCTCGTAAAGCACAATTTTTTTCAAAAATCGCTCGGACCCGTCGATTTAATATTTTCGGGACATATTTTGCGAGAAAAAAATTTTATACAGGTGTCTCAAAAGATTTGCTAAACAAAATTTTTTCAAATTGCAACCTAATTTTTTATTGCATTTTGGATTGCTTACAATTCTAAACATTTGTCATGTAGCATGTGCTGTACCTAAGTCCAAGCGTTTTGCAGTTATTCGCATTCAAAATTTAAAAATTGAAAAAGATCATGAAGAAAACGAAAATAAAATAATTTTTATAACGTTCTATTATATCGAAAACAAAGATTCGTAAACTTAAAATAATTTTATTTCAGCAAATGTTCGAAATGTCCTCCGTTAGTCAACTAACGCCCGAAATGGTTCGAAATGTGCAGCAGGAATTTGTAGATCGATTAGACTATGGTCAGTTGGCTAACGGAAGACATGTCGAGCATTTGCTGAAATAAAATTATTTTTAAGTTTACGAATCTTTGTTATCGATATAATAAAACGTTATAAAAATTATTTTATTTTCGTTTTCTTCATGATCTTTTCAATTTTTAAATTTGAATGCGAATAACTGCAAAACGCTTGGACTTAGGTATAGCACATGCTACATGACAAATGTTTATAATTGTAGGGCAATCCAAAAATGCAATAAAAATTGTTGCATTTTGAAAAAAATTTTGTTTAGCAAATCTTTTGAGACACTGTATAAAATTTTTTTTCTCGCAAAATATGCCCCGAAAAAATATAAAATCGACGGGTCCGAGCGATTTTTGAAAAAAAATTGTGCTTTACGAGATATTGAATTGATTCCAACCTAAACGTCCACACAGTATATAATTTGCTCTAAAATTGAAGCAAGTATGTCGCGAGGAACAGCAATATCAATAACATCTGATATGTGGACATTTCAGCACAATAACCAGAGTTTCTTGAGTTTCACTGTGCATTGGATATCTCCGGACGTTCACAAACGGGTACCAATAACGTAAAAGAACTCAATACTATTGCAGAAAGGTGGAATATTCCTTGTAGCAAGACGCATTTACTGGTTCATGACGTGGAGACAATGTAATAAAGTAATTAAAAATTATTATTAATTTTATTAAATACATAAATAGAAAGTTAACTCGAGTATGATTTGAACCTACGACCTACTTTGCTAGAGTACCGCGCTAACCAACTGCGCCACCAAGTTTTAAGCCCCAATCGATGTAAATTTTGTCTTTATGTATGTAGAACGGATGTCAATTCTAAATATAATTAATTACATATTTACCTTTGAACTTATTCGTTCAAACAAAAAACTTATAATAATGTAATAAAGTGTACGAGACGCAGGATATGATTCTGCCTGTGCTTTATTCATTCACTGCAACGAGCTGTCGACGGATCGCGAAGGTCTCAAACGGATATAACACAGATAGGTGGTAGGCATGTATAGGTATACTCCATGCCACCCTTACCATGGGCTCCTTAATATTGGGTCTCCGATTTTCTGAGCTCGGTAAGGGCTGCCGGTTACCTTTTTCTTTATCCTTAATTTATTCTCATCCATATTCTTCCTTCTCGCCCTCACTGTCTTCCCATCGGATTAAAAGTCCCAAATTAAAAAATAAGATGGCTGTGGCTTCTAGGGTAATAAATTCCGGACGTCAAATCCTGCCCCATTCGGATGTGCGGGAGGGCAGGGCCCATGCGACCACGGTCATCGAAAGCATCAACTTTCTGATTCACTACTGCAACATCCGCGGTATCAGGTATAATCTTAATGCTGTTCACCAACATCTTGAACAATTACAACCTGATATTTTGCTTCTATCTGAAACACAAGTCTCCTCTGAAAGCTCCGAGTCACCCAACTTACAATTTCCTCAATACCATCTTCACTCTAACTTTCGATATAAAGGAGGCGTATGTACCTACATCAAGGACAGAATTGCTTGCAAGAGGGTTTCTTCCTTAGAAAATAAAAATTTTAACGTGATTTGGTTTAAACATTCTGGTCCTAATTTTGTGAAATTCTACTGTTGCATTTATAGGTCTCCTAATGATAGCAACTTTCAAGACTTCTTCGATTACCTTAGTATGAAAGTTGACTATCTCCTGTCTCAGTTTCCATCTTGCAATATCTCAATTGTAGGCGATTTCAATGTTCATAACTCTAATTGCTTTCAGTTTTCATCTACTACAAATCCTGCTGGTCATAGTGCAGAAACATTTGCTATTTCATGTGATCTCACACAAATGATTTCTGAACCCACAAGAATCCCTGATAACGCTAACCATACTCCACATCTTCTAGAACTCTTTCTTACATCAAACCCTCTTGTTTATAAAACTTCCGTTCTTTCACCTTTAGGTCTTTCCGACCATTGTCAATAGAAATCATTTCTTCTGTACCTAATACCACTGTTGTTCGCAAAACCGATAGAACCTTGTGGTGTTTTAAGTCAGCTCGATGGAGTAATTTACGGGATTTCTTTGCAACCTTTCCACGGCGTGAATATTGTTTTAACTCTTCTTCGGGCATCGCTCTTTCAGTATCTGAAGTCATCCTCATGGGAATGGAGTTATACAGTCTCAAAAAACAGTACCGTATAGGTCATTCACGTTCCCAACCCTGGTTCAATAAGTCTTGTGCTGATGCAATATCTTTAAAAAATAAATATTACATTAAATGGAAATCTAATAAATCGGACAATAGTCATGTAGAATACGTTGGTGCTAGAAATATCTGCAAAAGTGTCATCACTAAAACTAAAAAGTTATTCGAACAACGAAAATGCAATGAACTAGCTACATCTCCTTTAGACAGTCGTAAATTTTGGTCTTTAGCTAAAGCCATTAGTAAAAACTTTGGAACATCTTCATTTCCCCCCCTGGCATCTATCGACGGATCGGTAGTTGCTGATTCTGTAGACAAAGCCAATGTTTTTGTGGATTTGTTTTCATCAAACTCGTGTCTCAATGATTCTGGAAAAAATGTGCCCCTAGTCAACTCTTCTTCATACGCTATGAAACCAATTCATTTTCGGTACAAGCTCTTGGAATAGATCATCAGTAGGCTTGATCTCAATAAGGCGACTGGCCCTGACGTTATCCCAGCTATTGTCTTGAAGAAATGTTCCCCCGAACAAGTACCAGTCCTATCTAAGCTCTATACGATCTCTATGTCTTCTGGGGAATTCCCTTCATCATGGAAGCAAATGTTCAACCTACTCCCAAAAAGGCGAAAAGACCGATCCCTCAAACTACCGACCAATTGCCATCACTTCCATTTTGTCTAAAATCATGGAAAAAGCCATCAATAAGCAACTGCTCACGTTCCTTGAATCTAACAAATTCCTTAGTGACCACCAATATGGGTTTAGGCAAAGTCGTTCAACAGGTGATCTTCTTTCATATGTGACCCAAGTTTGGAACGATACCGTAGAGCAGTCCGGTAAAACAGTTGTAGTCACTTTAGATATCTCAAAGGCATTTGACCAAGTTTGGCATAAGTGTTTACTTGCCAAACCAACCTCGTTTGGGTTAAATGATACACTCATCAACTGGGTTTATAGTTTCCTTGATAAAAGACGAATACGTGTCGTAGTTGATGGATTTTTTTCAAAAGAAGTTAGCATTAAAGCGGGCGTACCACAAGGATCCATTATAGCGCCTACACTTTTTCTGCTGTACATAAATGACCTTATTTCTTCAACAACTAACCCCATCCATTGCTTTGCTGACGATAGCACCCTTCACAGTAGTTCATCTCAGTCTACTCATAGCGATAATCCACCTTCTACGTCAAATCGAGAAATTAAAGCTGAAATGGCAAATTCAATCAACAAAGACATTCAACGTATTCTCGAATGGGGAAGCAATAATCTAGTTAAATTTAATGCGAACAAAACACAGTGTTACCTTGTGTCCGCCAAAAAAGATCGATCATTTCCCGTTGTAAGTATGAATGGCTGAGTTCTTAAGTTTTCAGACTCCATTACTCTGTTGGGTATGACTGTATCTTCAAATCTCTCTGTCGGCTACCAAAACAGCTGCTCATAAAATAGGCTTTTTGTACAGATCTAAGCAGTACTTTACCTCTCGACAACTCTTTCTGTTGTATAAGGCCCAAATTCGGCCTAATCTGGAATATAATTCTCACCTCTGGGTCAGTCCTCCCCAATACGCTCTCGATATCGTTGATCGTATTAAAAAAAGAGCGATTAAGCTTATAAATGACCCGTCCTTAACTTTTTAGATACAGTTCCTTGAGCATAGAAGGATGGTTTCCGTTCTTTCTTTGTATTATGGTTATTACAACGGCTATTGTGCTGCTGAATTATATTCTTTGATACCATCTCGGGCTATCTTTGCGAGAAACACTCGGTTCGCTCATTCACATCATCGGTATACAGTACAAATCTCCACTTGTCGTACCAAACGGGCGCAATCCACATTTTTCTACACGGCTTCTAAACTCTGGAATGATCTCCCTAGTTCCTGCTTTTCTCTCTTATGATATGAAAAAATTTAAGGTAGCTATTCGTAGGCATCTATTGGCAATTCATTATCCCTCTACTCATCCTCCTAAGTGTTCCTGAGTGCTTTAGCACGATTTAGCCTGTTCAGATCCACAATCATAAAAAAAAGACGGAAGCTGATGCGAGACAAACAGTTACCCATCTTAACCACTCTGATATAACACAAGAAAGGTTGAAATTTATTCGTCAAGAACTTAACTTGCCAAACCACTAACTAGTGCAAGATATGAGCACACGCACACGATTATTAGAACAAAAGCGAGGAGTTTCTTTCTACAGAACTGATCACGAGTCTTTAAATAATTTAACACCTCCTTAGTGGGAGCTATCGGAACAATATATCAAACTCTCCAATCCGTTCGAAGAGATTACAAAAATAACCAGCTCAGATATTTCACGTCACATTGTTGAAATGCCTGGGGAAGAAACAGGTGACAGGTAGGACACCAAATCTATTGAAAATGAGATCTGCACTTGAGCTCGGATTACTGTTCAACTTTGACGAGAATGACAAATATCTGGTTGCCACTCCTCTTGAACCACGTTTCAAAACCAGTTTCCTGGTTAGTTCAAACGCAAAGAGCAAACAAAATTCTTTTAGAAGCTTTGAAGAGTCTAGTTGTACCAATGATGATTTTTCTCCATTTCGTAAGAAAAGAAATCAACAAAAATGATAAAACCACTGAAATACACGACAGTTTCTGGAACTGTTTTGAGGAATTCGCTATACAGCACCAAAGTCTGGCAGAATACGCTGAGTAGTAGTGTATATAGTATATATAGTAAAAGGCAGGTAAAATTTCTGAGGAAAAAATTTTGATTAAAATAAATACATTTTTTAGTAATGTGCGTTTTTCTCATAGCCGAATAGTACGCAACAGTCATCTGTGGTGAAATAGAACATTAAAAACTCAGCATCCAAATCGTATTAACCCTAGCTGGACCATGCGTAGCACTTTTTATTTTATTATATAATTAATCGTGTACAATTATTAGTTTTTAAGTATCACCCCTGGTCTTTATAAGGAATCGAATTTAAATTGTAGCTTATTTTTTGGCGTAACAGGAAATGCCACGCTAAGTCTACCAAAGAACGGATTCGACATTCGACCTTAGTTCTGGCAGCCTTAATACTAATTACGAACCTAAGCAGTGCATAAAATGTTACCGCTGATGTTTTATTGCAACGACAGAAGAAAGTAATAGTATTAAATTAATTTTGGCGATCGAGTAGACCGAATCGATCGCATCGATCGAATCAATCGAATCGATCGATTCGACCGGTTTGATTGATTTGATTGAGAAAGATTTCTTCGAGATTGATTTGATTGAGATTGATCTGGAGGACGGCCCAATCACAAAGCAGTGAATACGGCGTAGTGGCAGATGAATTAAGATGAATTAAAATGAATTAAGACGAACTACGATGACTGAAGATGAATTAAGATGATGTTAATTATGGTCCTTAGGGATGCTAAGATGAATTAAGTTGTACTAAGATGAATTAGGATAAACTAAGATGCATCTAGGCTAATCAGAAGCTAAGAGGGTGGCCCAACGTCAGGCGCCCCAATCAGAACCATAGCCAAAAAATCAAAATACAGTGGCTTATGTCTCCAATAAGCGCATGGATGCTGGGCGATGGGCTAACACTGTACCAGATCTTGCTAAGACGAATTATGATGAATTAAGATTAATGGTCCTTAGGGATGCAGATGATGAAACAAGATGAATTAAGATGAATTAAGATGAATTAAGATGAATTAAGATGAATTAAGATGAATTGAGATGAATTAAGATGAATTAAGATGAATTAAGATTAAGTAAGATGAATTAAGATTAATTAAGATGAATTAAGATGAATTAATATTATGTAAGATTAATTAAGACAAATTAGGATGAATTAAGATAAATTGAGATGAATTAAGATGAATTAAGATGAATTAAGATGAATTAAGATGAATTAAGATGAATTAAGATTAATTAAGATGAATTAAAATGAATTAAGATGAATTAAGATGAATTAAGATGAATTAAGATGATTTAAGATAATTTAAGATGAATCAATGTGAATTAAGGTTAATTAAGGCAAATTAAGCTGTACTAAGGTTTTGTTCCTTAGGAATGCTGGTGGCCCTATTCTACTTCTATGTATTGAGCTATTCAGGATTCTTGTTCAACGATGTTATAGGATATGCTGCAAAATGGCAAAATATCACCACAGCCCACTAAAGTGGATCCCCTTCTAGTAAGAAAGCAACTGCAATTAAATAGTACAAGCTTTCATATAGGAGATATTGGTAATTTTGTTTAGATCTGCAAACACCATTTTTGACAAAATTTAAAACACTTAAATTTAGGTATAGGTCATTATACATGAAATATGTGTATAATTAGCCGTAGAATCTAGAGATGAGATAACATATAGGGTGTTCCATTTCAAGTAAACAAGAAGGCATGAACTTCTGATATAACCGGGTGCAATACTTTCTAGATAACTAAAGAAAAGAAAGAAAAATAAAATTATAACGAAAATTGAACTTAACGATTGAACAAATAGTGTTACACGTCCAAACCGCACTAGGCGTCGTGTAGGCTTACTAATGTAAGCGGGTTGCCAAGCCAGCTAACAGGGAGATGGGCGTGGTCGAAATAATAAGTAAAATGGATGATTAATAAGCTCAAACACCTTACACTTATACTCAAATAGCTCAATTCGGGAAAATATGTCTCTAGGCGCCACCACAATCGAAACTTTGTTAATATAATTGTCTTAAGCTGGATGTTAATTAACCCTACCTGATTGTGGAAAGTAGGATTGTGCTTACTCGGTAAACTCATATACGAAGGTTCTAAACCAAACACTCGTCCAAAACAATTCAACTCAAACTCAAATAAATTTAGTACTACCCAGGTTATTAAAAACTTTTTGAATACACCTCGTATACTAAAACTTCCAAAATAAAATTTATCACTCAAATTCATTCAATGAACGGTAATTACTTTTTAAAATTCTTAACATGAACGATATCTTTTAAATTTACTTTACTTTTGAATCGTAGTTGACATTCGTAAACTGTATAATTTCTCAAAACTCTTGTTATACTTAATGAAATTTTTAAGACAACAGCTGATCTGTTAATAGTGCATTGCTCTAATGAAACTGACATAAAAATTTTGTAAACCACCTGGTTAAATAAACAACAGAATAAAACATTTAACGATAAATATATATTGTCCTGCATAAAATAATCAAAAACACAAATATTTACATAAACAAGGGTATTTACATATACCTCTACAACGTGGTTGCAAATCAAAACCACACGTCACTACCAATTTCTGCAAAAATTCTTAATACTATACAACCCCAACACAACATAATTCGAGAACGATTATCTTTTCGTTTCTAAGCTAATTAATATTTGATCACATTACACAAATGAAATAAACCAAAGAGATAATCGTGCTTTACTAAATTTTTAAAATACTTAAATATAAACCTTACTTAAGATCGTCCATTAATCCTTGGCTTTTCTTTCTTCTTTCTTCCGTAAATTAATTATATGTAGTCCATGTGTACTGCTTAAAATTGCCGGAAGCACATTACAAAAGGCTCAACAAAACTTAATCCTCTGTGCACTCACGATTAGTTCACTATGCACCAAACATGTAATAACGGTAAACGTTTGGTTGCCTCCTTAAAATTTCTAGCAACCTTTTACACCAAATTAGTCCCTTATACAAATAACACTTTCAATGTCATATAACGTTACTTAAACATTGGTTTAATATACAACGAACCCTTCGTTCACTTAACAGGTGGTCTCATAAATACTTTTAGCTGAATCTCGTTACAAAAACACGCGCTGCCCTTCACACTTTAACATAACAACTGTTATCTTTATTCAAATCTGCTTATTTTCTTGAAAATAAACAAACTAATTTTTATCTTCAACGTCAATTTTAATTATGGTTTTGTTTATGAATGTCTTTTTCAATTTATCCCCGGTTCGGGTAACGCAGTTGATTAAACAATTACTGCCTCATTAAAATTTCACAAACATACTCCAACATCATCACAGTCTATCCCTCACTAACTCCGCACGCGCGTTTCTCACCAACAGCCAAAAACGAAAAAAGCTTAACTAACTTGTCAATCTCTGACTTCCCTATTTATAACTTCAGTCATCCATCTTTAAACATGTCTTCCTTCCGCGTTATATTCTCCAATAGTATTCACTCAAAATGTCATCGTTCTGATAGCTGCTTCCCTCTATACAAGCACGCGTGTAATTACAATACATCGCCATATTTGTTTTCACTTACAAATTTTACAATTACTTCATGAAGAAATCATCTTTCGTCACTACATTAATTCAATAGCCACTCTGAATCATTACGCAACTTTTAACACTTATCTCCAACTTGCGCTCGATCTCGTTCCGCAACATTTGCAAAAATAAGTACAGTCTAATGTCTCGAATCTCATATACATACATTTATTCTCAAAACAATTGCACAACGTTACAAAACCCTTCGGAAATTAATACTTAAACATACCCAATCTTTCTCTGCATATTTTCTAAAACATTCTACACTTATTCTTCACATTTTCTAACCAAGATTACTCATTTATCCAACAACATTCCTTTCTTTATCAGCAGCAAAACAGAAGCAATACAGTGGAAAGCATTATCGTCCCATAGACAAATTTCTCTTCACATTTACATTCATCAAAATCTAATTATTCCAACACTAAAGTCTCTATAACATTCAAATACACGTATCTACATACATAATTATATTTCTCCTACATTTCCAGTGGCGTATCATACACCCACATACTTTATGCACACACACAAAAAAAAAAATTTTGTTCCGTTCAAACTCAATACACTCGCACTCAAAACACGTCATACACGTCATTATAACATCCTACATACAGGGTGCGTCATCGCAACCTGACAATAGTTACATTTGACGGTGCATAATGAAGAAACATTTGTATTTAGTGTTATAGCACAAAATTAAATTACTTACCACAAAATAATGGAAAGCGATTTGAAAAAAAACGTGAAAATCGGATCTACGGTTGTTATTAAATGTGAAGTTACCAAACACATAATTTCGGAAGAAATTTTGGTCATGTTTGATAACTACAATAGAAATAATCAACTTACCTATCTTTTCTACTTTTAACATTTCATCTGATTTTACAATCAATATCCTTATATAAACCCAGTGTTTACGTTAACTAAACCACAATCATGGTTTGTCAAAAATTAATTTAATACTATTACTTTCTTCTGTCTTTGCAATAAAACATCAGCGGTAACATTTTATCCAGTGCTTAGGTTCGTAATTAGTATTAAGGCTGCCAGAACTAAGGTCGAATGTCGAATCCGTTCTTTGGTAGACTTAGCGTGGCATTTCCTGTTACGCCAAAAAATAAGCTACAATTTAAATTCGATTCCTTATAAAGACCAGGGGTGATACTTAAAAACTAATAATTGTACACGATTAATTATATAATAAAATAAAAAGTGCTACGCATGGTCCAGCTAAGGTTAATACGATTTGGATGCTGAGTTTTTAATGTTCTATTTCACCACAGATGATTGTTGCGTACTATTCGGCTATGAGAAAAACGCACATTACTAAAAAATGTATTTATTTTAATCAAAATTTTTTCCTCAGAAATTATACCTGCCTTTCACTATATATACTATATACACTACTACTCAGCGTATTCTGCCAGACTTTGGTGCTGTATAGCGAATTCCTCAAAACAGTTCCAGAAACTGTCGTGTATTTCAGTGGTTTTATCATTTTTGTTGATTTCTTTTCTTACGAAATGGAGAAAAATCATCATTGGTACAACTAGACTCTTCAAAGCTTCTAAAAGAATTTTGTTTGCTCTTTGCGTTTGAACTAACCAGGACACTGGTTTTGAAACGTGGTTCAAGAGAAGTGGCAACCAGATATTTGTCATTCTCGTCAAAGTTGAACAGTAATCCGAGCTCAAGTGCAGATCTCATTTTCAATAGATTTGGTGTCCTACCTGTCACCTGTTTCTTCCCCAGGCATTTCAACAATGTGACGTGAAATATCTGAGCTGGTTATTTTTGTAATCTCTTCGAACGGATTGGAGAGTTTGATATATTGTTCCGATAGCTCCCACTAAGGAGGTGTTAAATTGTTTAAAGACTCGTGATCAGTTCTGTAGAAAGAAACTCCTCGCTTTTGTTCTAATAATCGTGTGCGTGTGCTCATATCTTGCACTAGTTAGTGGTTTGGCAGGTTAAGTTCTTGACGAATAAATTTCAACTTTTCTTGTGTTATATCAGAGTGGTTAAGATGGGTAACTGTTTCTCTCGCATCAGCTTCCGTTTTTTTTTTTATGATTGTGACCTGAACAGGCTAAATCGTGCTAAAGCACTCAGGAACACTTAGGAGGATGGATAGAGGGATAATGAATTGCCAATAGATGCCTACGAACAGCTACCTTAAATTTTCTGATATCATAAGTGAGAGGAAAGCAGGAACTAGGGAGATCATTCCACAGTTTAGAATCCGTGTAGAAAAATGTGGATTGCGCCTGTTTGGTACGACAAGTGGAGATTTGTACTGCATACTGATGATGTGAATGAGCGAACCGAGTGTTTCTCGGAAAGATAGCCCGAGATGGTATCAAAGAATATAATTCACCAGCATAATAGCCGTTGAATCGATCGAATCGATCGAGTCCACCGAATCGATCGCATCGATCGAACCAATCGAAACCATCGAATAGATCGAATCGAACGAATCGATCGAATCAATCGAATCAATCGATTCAATCGAATCAATTGAATCAATCAAATCAATCGAATCAATCGAATCAATCGAATCAATCGAATCAATCGGATCAATCGAATCAATTGAATCAATCGAATCAATCGAATCAATCGAATCAATCGAATCAATCGAATCAATCGAATCAATCGAATCAATCGAATCAATCGAATCAATCGAATCAATCGAATCAATCGAATCAATCGAATCAATCGAATCAATCGAATCAATCGAATCAATCGAATCAATCGAATCAATCGAATCAATCGAATCAATCGAATCAATCGAATCAATCGAATCAATCGAATCAATCGAATCAATCGAATCAATCGAATCAATCGAATCAATCGAATCAATCGAATCAATCGAATCAATCGAATCAATCGAATCAATCGAATCAATCGGATCAATCGAACCAATCTAACCACCGTTTAGCGGTAATAGTAATTGGTCTATTTGTGCAGTAACTGTATTAATAATGACCACGAGAGTGTATAACTGCTAGTTGTTTGTTGCATATATATATATATATATATATATATATATATATATAGGCTGAATCACGGCCGTCGCTACGGAGTTCTATGGCGAAGCGGCATATAATCGTTAATTTCTAATACAGTGATATTATGTTAAGTGTATTATAAAGTTATGTTTTTTTTAATGACACACCCTGTATATTGCATTTTCGAATTTGAAATAAAAAATAAGAAGCACTTTCATAACGGAAAAATTGAGGTTATACCTACATTCAATTTTTCTGAAAATGTATAGTTTTAGGAAAAATTAATTCACTCCAACAAATTTACTGTTAGGTTTAAGTAAAATACTGTTTCCTTAGTCTATTTATTGACTAAATAGTAAAGACCTCTTAGAAGGTCTTCATATTTTTAGTTAGATTAGTAGAATATTCATACTGACATATTCGGCTTATTTTAAATGGGACACTCTATACTTTATACGCTAATCGTTTATCCTACATAATTACCTTTCAACTTCTATAAGGGTTTCCCATACCTAAACCTTCAAATGTTCTACTTATGTAATAATTTTTGGAATTTGTCTGTTTCTGAATCATTTGCAGATTGAAATATCCTCCCAAAATGCCTACTCTTAAGGATTTTTGGCTTATGTAACACATTTTCAAATTCAAATCTTAGCAACTTTAATTTAAACGTTTATTATGTTATTTCTACACTATGTAGATTAAACTAAAAATCGCAATAGATTTTTTATACACTTATCTTTACTCTCGACAACCGTGACAACAAATTGTCACCTTTCAAAGCTCTTACGATGCTTGGCGGGTCCAAAATTTTATTTATATGGTGTGATAATTTGTTTATTAATTTAAAAAAACATCGTACGTTTTGCAACATATCAGGGGTGACCATCTTAAAAGAATTTCAGCTTCTTCTTTTCATATCATCTGCAGTGGTGGGAGGTGTGCTGTAAACTAAATTTTTGATATAGCCCCAAAAGAAGAAATCCATGGAGGTTAGTTCAGATGATCTAGGTGGACAGCCAATCGATCCACCTCTCCCAATCAACTTATCAGGAATCTTCCTATTTAAATTTTCTCTAACAGCACGTGAGAAATGTGCAGGTGCTCCATCTAATTCCAACCACATATTTTATCTAATATTTAAAGGAATACTTTCTAAAAGTTCCCAAATGTCTCTCTTTAAAAATCCAAGGTATTTTTGACCATTTAAATTGCCATCGAAAAAATACGGGCCAATAACATGATTGCCAACAGTTCCACGATACACATTAACACTCCATCGATTTTGACGATCAACAGTATTAAATGAATGTTTATTTTCGGTGTCGTAATAATGGAAATTGTGCCGATTCACTAGTCCATTATTATCGTCGGTAAATAATACATTTTCAAAAAAATGTTCATTGTCACTAACTTGATCATGGACCCATAAGGAATAATCAATACGTTTTTGAAAGTCTGTGCCTTATAACCTTTGATGTATTTGTATATGAAAAGGGTGGTATTTATGTTTCTTTAAGATCCTCCACACACTACGCTGACTAATTCCTGTTTCTCTTGCAATTACTCTTGTACTAGTATTTTGGTTGTCAGCAACGGAACTTACTACCAAAAACTCAGTATCATCATTTGTAAAAGGCTTCACTTTTAGTTGTTTTGGGTAAGCTACACTTCCTGTATCACGAAATGTTTAAAGTAGCCTTTCAAAAACCTTATTTTTCGGGATGTACCCGCTCAAGGTATTTTACTGAGTACACTCTTGAAGCAAGTAAACACTTTTCATAGCATTCTCCAATGGTTAAAATCATATCAATTCTTCCTTGTGAATAAACCATTATTAAATTGAAAATATTTCAACAACTTTCAACAGACTCGGAAAAAGTAACAATACACACGTCGTGACAAACGTCACGTCCAATGTCAGAATTTTAACATTAACCAATGTGTTACCGGAAATTCCACAGCACACTACAAAACTTACAATATTAGCCACATTAACATTATTTGTTAATATGTAAATTGCAAATGTATGAAATCTAACATGTACACATAAGATTAGTCCCGAGCTTTCTACTTATTGGTAAAGAAAAATACTACTACATTAGCAAAAAGACATTAAGTAGGCATTTTGGAAGGGTATTTCGATCTACAAATGATACAGGAATAGACAAATTCCAAGAATTTTTAAATAAGTTGAAAATTTGAAGGTTTAGGTATAGGAAACCCTTGTAGAAGTTGAAAGGTAATCAAGTAAACTAAACGATAAGCGTATAAAGTACAGGGTGTCCCATTTAAAATAAGCCGAATATGTCAATATGAACGTTCTACTAATTTAACTGAAAAAAATGGACAACCTCTAAGAGGTGTTTACTCTTCAGTCAATAAATAGACTAAGGGAACAGTATTTTACTTAAACCTAAAAGTAAATTTGTTGGAGTTAATATTAATTTTTCCTAAAACCCTACATTTTCAGAAAAATTGATATAACTTTAAACACTCTGTATGTAGGTACAGGGCCCTTATGAAAGTGCTACTTATCTTTATGTAAAATTCGCAAATGCAATAATATACGGGGTGTCATTTAAAAAACATAACTTTGATATGCCACTTTTTTAGAGCAACCAGTATATTTAGAAATATTTTTAAAATGTTGCTCATATTGACTTACGTAATATCACTGTATTAGAAACTAACGATTATATGCCGTTTCGCCGTAGAACTCCGTGGCGTCGGTCGTGATTCACCCTATATATATATATATATATATATATATATATATATATATATATATATAGTCATGGCACATTCACTTTTCTGTGTTTTGGACAATATAAAGTACTTAACGGTTTTCCTCCAATCATTAATATAAGTTTATTATTTTCTAGATTTCCCCAGCCGTGTAATCCTGCAGCGTCGTTTTGTTGTAATGGAACCATCTAGAATTTTTCTTCAAGAAGCGTAAATGTTATCCTAGTGGATCTCTGCAACAAGAGTTTGGAAACGCTCAATTATCTCAGTTATTTGTAAAGTGACATAGATGAAAATTGGGTAGTTTACATTAGTATTCATTCTCTATCCAACAAAAAATACTTTCATTGATGCAGTGTTGCCGTTTCAACTAAAAATTAAAAGCAACTTTGATCATTCAAAAGGAACACCATGTATATTATTAAATTTTTTAATGCCCGGAATAAATCTAAATACATTTTACGTATGAAGTCTTATACCATTTACGAAATAATTGACAGACAATTTTCGACACTTTGACAGGCTGTAAAATCTAAACCTTAAGAGATCAAGAAAAACGGTTTGCACATCCCTATCTTAATTTTTCATAAGCTATCGATTGACAAATACAAAAACATCTAATTTTCTAACAAGGAATTTATTGAAAAATTGTTTTAAAAAATTACGAAACTATGTACTAAATTAAAGGTTCATGTATTCCTTGCACTTCTTGACAAAAGGCTAGGTGATAGTAAAAGTTTTCGATAACCTTGTAACCATATCTTCGGTAATAAGATCAGACTCAATTTGTATGCGTTGTCTTAAATCGTCGAGATTCTCCGGTTTTGTAGCTTATACTTTATTTTTAGATGCCCCCAGAAAGAGTAATCTAATGGCGAATGGTCATGATACCTCGCTTGCCACTCTATAGAAAGCGTTCTGCTTATGCATTTATTAGGAAAAGTTTTATTGAAATATTCCCGCACTATACGAGCGTAGTGGGGAGGAGCTCCATCCTGATGAAACATACATAAGATGTGTTCAGATTTATTCCGGGCATTAAAAAATTCTATAATATACGTGGTGTTCTGTTTGAGTTATCAAAGTCGCTTTTACTTTTTAGTAGAAGCGGCAACACTGCATCACTGAAGCTATTTTGTTGGATAGAGCATGATTACTAATGCAAACAGCCCAATTTTTATCTATGTCACTTTACAAATAACTGAGATAATTTACAGTTTCGAAACTTATGGACAATACAACAATTAAAATCTTTTACGCTGCATAAGGTGTTAAGATTATTGTTCATTTCGTAAATCATGTGCGTAGACTAAAGCTAAAAACTTGTCATTTTTAACATATTTCGGTTCATTAATCAGCCTACAAGTTTAGTAGACTGTGTGAAAATGTTCGATAAAGTAGAGTTTGAGTGTTATAAATCAAAACAGAAAATACACATATAGTCAATTTGCAAATGCAGGGCAATTAAAAAGTATGAACTGTCTATAAAAACGAAGAAACACATAGAGAATAATTAAGTTATTCAGTGATAGATACACCTTTGTTAGATAAATGTAAATATTGAAACCCTTTAAAGGTCAATACATAATGATGAATAGCGATTTTGTGTTAATTTGATAACCAAGTCTAGAATTCATGCAATTTTACTTTTACCCTGTGAAACTTTCTTTTTGTTCATACTTGATTTTTAAGCACATAACATATCACAAACTAAGTACGGAAACTTAATTACAGTACTATTAGTATCATATTAAGAATGGCGAAAAACTCGAAAAAGTAGTGTGATCGAGTGCTCTGTAGCAACAGATTCTATAAAACGTCGAGAAAGTTAAGTATAAACATGAAAACCCACTAAAGACGTAGAATTTCGTTAAAGCATTCGAAAATGTAGTTGTCTTAAGTAATTAATTATATTACATTTCGACATCTGAAAATAATGCATTTTTTTTTACACAAAATATGAGTTTCAATTTTCACATATTAGTTCACTAAAAATAAGTACAACTGTTAAGAGTACCTTTTTACTTCTTATGATAAAGTTCCAATTCAGAAGCTCCACTTAAACGTGCCTGGGGAATATTAAGTCTAATATTTGAGGAGCTTCAACTTCTGTTCGGATAACGATACCGTGCTTCGTAGCTTATCTGGCTAATCCAAGGAGATTTTTATTTTTCAGACAGACTTTCTTTTTGCAGATCCTATCTGCTACCAAAGCAACTCCGGTAACTACTTTTACAATTATGATAGTTTAGTATTTTTTATTGTCCATACATTAAAAAAAGCAAGCGTTTAAATATCGTTGGTATCATCACATTTTTACTCCTGCTTAGATGGATAAAACGAAATACAGCTACATGCTGTTCATAAATTGGGCCAATATTCTTGCGCTTGCTATACTTATTTAACACAATAAATGTAACATGGACGTAAACATTACAAAACAAGGTAATTAAGGTTATAAAAATGTATGACATCATATACAAGCTAGGTGAATGCTAGTACATTACAGGACTTTCTTGCAAAATACTAAAAAATATATGGGGTATTTTTATACCTTTGAAATATTCAGCTGTTTTAGAAATATTTAATAAAAACCAAACGCTGACCCTAATAAACCCCCTTAACCGAGCCATCCAGACTTCATGGCCGAAACTTGACCAAAAGTTGTAAAATGAGCTAATAAGTCGATATAACGATAGTGAAAAAAAGTCGATTGCATAACCTTCTATACCTACATATGTATATGAGGTTGAAAGTTAAAAATAGATATCTCGTTTATCTTTCCAGATAACTATGGACTGTTTCATATCATTTTAAATCAAATTTCGCTCCCTTTCAAATAACGTAAAAATATGTGAATGTTATACCAGCCATACGAGGAAGGTTTTCAATTTCCGGAAAAACCGGAAGTAGTGTTTTCATCAGGACATCATTTCATTAGCGCAAATGAACAAAGTTTATTTCCAAAGTTCCAAGTTTGTAACCAAAATGGTTAGAAAGTTATAACAATATCAATATTAAATATTTGAAAACTCATATCTCCTATACTAGTAGCTTTAGAAAAAGCAGGTTAGTTGCATTCATAAGAGTGGAGAAAATGTAAAAAAACAAAAAAAAATGCATGGAGAGAATTTTGAATAAATCAATTTCGAATAATTGCTTAAGTTTGGTCCCTTAAATGTAGGCAAATTTATACCATAATTGATTACGTAAAGAAATCTCTTTAAAGAACCTTTATTTAACTACGCATATCCATTTCCAATTCTTTTATATCTTGAACGGTATCGGAAATATATTTCTACAAAAAAAATGTATATGCAACTGTAACTGCGGCCATATTCAATTTTCAAAGTTTTCAAAAATTGCAAAAAATTGCACTTCATGCGAGTTAAAATTTGAAATTTTGCCCCCAAAATAACACCCTTATTTTCACCCCCTGTATACCTATTGCGTTTAAAAGCTTGTTTTGTCGACATAATTGTCTCGTAGGCCTTCATTCGTCCGTATAGTTCCGGCTGGCGAGTGACTATTCGGGACGTGAGCGAGCACTTAAGCCCGCCCCCACCGGAATTTTCGAATTGGAGGACCAAAGAGGGCGTGGCTCCTCCTACGGGAAGGAGCAATGACGTCAAGCCAATGGGATGCGAGGATGAGCCCCGCCTCTTGTTAAGTTCAGGAAGGGGGATATCTGGCCAATGAGAGACGTGGCCGCCATGTTGGAATTCTTCAGCGTCCTCTGGAGTCTTCCGGTGATGTCCTCTTTGAATGTCCTCAGCGGCTTCCGGTAGGTTCTTCGAGGCTGTCTTCTTTAGAGGTCTTCCTATTCAGGGACGTGAGCGAGCACTTAAGCCCACCCCCACCGGAATTTTCGGGTTGGAGGACCAAAGAGGGCGTGGCTCCTCCTACGGGAAGGAGCAATGACATCAAGCCAATGGGATGCGAGGATGAGCCCCGCCTCTTGTTGAGTTCAGGAAGGCCAATGAGAGACGTGGCCGCCATGTTGGAATTCTTCAGCGTCCTCTGGAATCTTCCGGTGATGTCCTCTTTAAATGTCTTCAGCGGCTTCCGGTAGGTTCTTCGAGGCTGTCTTCTTTAGAGGTCTTCTGCTACTTCTGATGGGTTGGTTTCCGGCGTCGCGTTGTTGGTATATCGCAATCTGCGGGGCCTTGCAGACATCTTCTTTGTCGATGTTGAAGAGGAACTTCCAGTTGCAGAATAAAGTTTGAAAAAATTGTCTGCACCGGGATTCGAACTCGAGTAAGTCAAGTTATGAATATATGCATATGGATATAACCAACTGAGCTATCGCGGTTTTAGATATGAGACGTAAAAAGTGTGATATAAGCATAAATATTTAAGCTGATGTCACAATGAATTAAGAGCAGCTTTTCATTTATGTAATTACATTTTACAATTGTTTTGAAGTAATAAAATAGAAAAAGAGGATTTGCATTTTCAAATAAACATTAAATTTACATTGAAAAAATTTCAATATAGTTTAAACTAGCATTATATTTATTATAAAATAGAAGCAATGCATTTACTGCTATTTAATACATGTTAATTAAATATATTAAAGCTAAGTACAGCAATCAGTTAAATCTAGAAATCATCATCATATGCTTTAATTGAATTTAATAACAATAAATATTAACTCTAAAGAAGCAAATTTTATTATTTAATAACATCTTGTAAATGCTCCAGTTATGGTCGATGAAAGAGTGAGAACGCATTCGGAGGAACAAAAAAAGCAATTTACGTGGACTAATTTTTCTTATTCTAATGCAAACCGTACATTTTACAACTAAAATACAAGTAAATTAATAAATTAGACAAAAAAGACTGATGTTATTCATTACAATTAAAACTGTTTGCATTTGTAAATAAAATCATATATAAAAATTATATTGAAAGTTTGCAATATATAAATATATAAGCCGACGTCACAATGAATAAAGAGTAACTTTCCATTTCCGTTAAAACGATAGTCAGTGTTAGAGAGAGAACACATTCGAGCAAAAACATCCGGCGCGCGTTCTAAATATCAAAGTATTAGTAAAGTTAGTAAATATGTATTCTCTGTAATAAAATCCTTAAAGATTTTATTTATTCAAATGCTAAAAGATATTAAAATGTATGAAAATAAAGTCATTTCAAAAGATATCAGTTGTAGAACCGTAGACATATCCGTATTAAAAAACTTTGTATAAGGGCTATTCAATATTTATATGTAAACTATATCATTTCTATTAAGGAGGATAATGATTTGAATTGAATAATAAGTAATATTTCTACATCCGGGTGACTATTTTCTTAAAGAACAATGAAACCGGAAACCTCATTCTCAATGTATTGATAAAAATTTAATATAAATACTAGATGCAATCGCATATAACATTAGTTATTAATATTATACTCTTCAATGAGTAGGTAAGTTTGGAAACTTCTGGAACACCTCATTTCCAAGGTCCCACATTTCCAAGGTTACTACTTTATCAAGGCTCCCACCTGACCAAGGTTGCACAATTGCAGTGTGTGTCTGACCTACTTTCACAAAGTCCCACACGCCCAAGGTTATACAACAATGACTACTTTACCAAGTTTACAAACCATGAAGGCCACTCGTATGCCCTACTTCCTCGAGGTCCGAAAAGCTTACACAATACCAAGGTCATTCATCTCATACATTAGCAAGATCATTTGTGATGACCACGCACTGAACGCTACCTGTGTATCCAATCCATTCACCTTACTTTACGCTTAGCTAATACACACTCTAGAAACCAAAAAAAAAGAAAACGATATATTAACATATTTATTTCCTGTATAAACAAAAGACATGTACAATTATATTATTCAGAAATATGATTCTCTTTAGGAATAAAACATTTTAATTTAGTACAAGTGTAAAAGGTTCTTTCCACTTCCGTTTCATTACATCTGCGTGGACGTGGTGCAAGTAACTGAGCATACGTGCAGTGTGGTACCCATCGGAGATTCTCCTGTAACGGATTGTCAGATGGTTACCATCGGCTTATTCTAACCCCACACAGGAAGCATTCAACCGCGTCGTCTGCAGATGTGGAAATGAACCCTGCCGCAGCAAGTGATGTAGGAGATTGAACTCCAGACCATGTTCGATACGTTAGTAAGCGTTTATCGAAACAATTGTAACACTGAGGATAATAAAAGTTTGGTGGCACGTCGCACGTGTTTTAACTGCTGAAGAAAGTAATCGAATTACATAAAATAATCTATTACATACAAATAGCAAAAAATATTAGTAGTCCATATAACAGACTTCGTCACACAGGTAACATGAGTCATCGTCATATACATCATATAACGTGGTTAGGGGTGCTCTACATGATGAGCACCAGTATGCATCATGTGACATGCGGTAAAAAATTGCCCATTTCTCCATATGGGTGTGGTGGTCAACCACGCGGTAATATCGTGGTTACAACGTGGAGTAGCATGCATGGCATTAATGTATACCACCAACCAGATGGTAGAGAATGTACAGGGTGATTATGCGAGAGTAATCTTTCAAACTACTGCCCGAGACGTGATCGTAAATTCACTTGCCCAAGGTGTCGAACCATGCCGAATCCCACTTTACCTCTTCAGATTGATTCCGAAGCACTGTTGTTGTAGTAGGTGGTAGTAATTCTTTTTTTTTTCAAATTTTACCAAGTTAGGTATAAGGTTACATACTCGTCGCGCACTAAGATTAAGTAGTGATAATGGTTGGTAGACTTCAGGTGTATTTCAATCGTCTTGAACAGGGGTAGATGACATACTGAATATCGTGGAATCTGTACAATAGTGTACATGTTATACCTCCTTTTTAACTCAAAAAAGACCTTGTGGAGGCGTAGGTAACTTCGTGTAAGAAGGAGGTGACCTCAGTTTTGTATTGAAGAGGAAGAAGTGCTAACCTTAACCAAATTATTGACAAAAAACCTTGAAGCAGTGGACCCTCCAGTATTGACAGGTAGCCTTGGAACAGTGAAGCTGTCAAGATCGTTGTAGTAATACGTGTTAATAATGTCGAGGTCACGTCACTGACCCTGCAGGTAAAAAAAGAGAGGGGAAGGTGGGATATAAATACAGAGGGAGTGCATGTGAAGTCAGGATCGTACATAATGGAGAACATCTTACGTCAAGCGGTAGAAAAGGCGAAGATTGCCAGTATTATAAATTCAAGTGAGTGTCGTGATATTTTAATTAATAATGTGCTGTATTACATAAACAAAAGTAAGTCGAAATATGTTAGTGTCGATCTGTCACCTCGATTCAATTTTGAAGCAGTCGTGAAACTTGGAAGGACCTACCTACAAAGATGGGCTCGAAAACTGTATCGTATCAAACTATTAACAAGAAGAAAGTTATTCGTGTTAATGCTTGTGAAGAACCAGAAATCTATTTAGGATGGGAGTGTATAGAACAGTTATGGAGACTTCTTAAGATAATAAGTTATCGATTGGATCTAATACTTACTATGAGCTTTTCATTATTTTATAATACAATAATAAGTGCAGCAGCGGAAATGTCTGAGCTTGACGTAGGCAGGTTAATAGCACCATTGCAGGATATATTTGATCCCAATATAGTATGTCTTATGGAAATTCTTGAATTCGCCAAGGAAAAACTGAATATTGATGTAGAAATTGCCAAAGCGAAAAAGTAAAAAGTGGGGTTAATGAGCATATAGAGAACAGGGACATATAATATATGTTAGTCAATATGTGGATGTGTTATAGTGCAGAGTCGTGGCTTAAAGCTGTGGACTGTGTTAGTGCAGTACAAAGACTAATATGTCAATTTCAATCATTAGAATTTGATGCTGAACATGAAAAAGTGTATGGGATGGGTAGGTTTAGTGATGACTATTTAGATAATTTAGTTAATAAGTGTGGGGGAGGAATATTTGCAAACGCATCATAGTGGTATAATGTGCATTTGTTGTATGAATCGATTAATAGAAGAACTTAAAGAAATATCTTTGGAACAATTTGTACACGAAATAAAACGGTATTTACCAAATTATGAGTCATTAGATGACGACTCGCCAAGCGAAGAAGGTGTGCATTAATGAGTCCAAAAACGTAGTTCACTGTATAATATCATGGAACGTGGCGCGGAAAGGTGAATGGGAACGATTAGCTAGAGATTCTGCCCGATTTAAAAAAAGAATAGACGACTGTGTGTAACAACCCATTTTGAGTTGTATTAAATTATACCGTAATTTACGTTCTTCGTTCATTTAGTTGTAAATATAAGAAAAAAAAGTTTATAATTATTAATAAGTTATAAGTATGTCGTAGGCAAATTAATTTGCATTTTGGTGTAACTTAAGTGCATATCTTCTTAGGGGCTTATATTCCATATCTTTGACTTATTTTTTGCGCACATTTTTTCGCGCACCGCTATATCATCTCACATCCTAAGCGTCCTTTTCTTCATTTCTTGATGTACGCTGTTTCGTACAGGAAGCCATATTTGGGTTTCCACCTAAATTTTGTGAAAAGTGCCATTGAGTTAATGGCACTTTTACACTTTTAGAACTTTTACTTCGATGTTACCACTTTTACTTTTATTACTTTTGGTATTTTCGATGCTTATGATTACAATTTTGCAAGTAATTCAGATCTAAATTTAGATCCCATTTTTTATTTAAACTTTCGAGAGAATGCAATAAACATTGGATTATTCAAATTTCATAAAGATAAATTTATAAGAAGTAAAATTCAACTTTGGTATGGTTTACAACGTACAGCATTGTTATTACGAGATATTGCGCAATATTGATGCAAAGATTACATCACCTTTGGTTTGTATTTCCGTATTTGTTTAGATACCAGATGTTATCAAAAAGTTGTGTGCAAAAAATTTTTCGAACAGGTATTTATATCCATAATTTAGTAATTTAAGCCTATTACAACTGGTTTTTAAGATATATTTTATATAATTCTAAATTTAAATATTTAATAAATATAGTTTATATATCGTTTATTTTGACATTTTGGTGAATTTTCTTATCGTATCCTCGGTTTAGTTATTCCGAGCATAATCAAAAAAAATAACTTGGCGTCCGAGATAATTTTTATTATTGTTACATTGCAGTTACTATATTTATGTTAAGTGGAAATAACTAAGCAGAAATTTGTGGTAATTAAGCAAATCAAAAAAAGATTGAACCGGCATACTTTAATCTACCGACTGGGACAACGGCATTATCTTTATGGAGTGTTTTGGATCTCTGGTTAGTTTAACGATTTGTTTGGAGAACATTTACACCTATTTATTTATTATTAAATTATTTACACCAGGGCTTTTAATTCACCACAATATTACATGCGATACTATAATCTCACCAATCCTCGAAAATCAGCACCGGCAGTGTGTGTTTGTCAAACGCTTTAGTAGTATGTAGTGTTGAATGTATATATGTTAACATAAATAAAAAATTTAAAATAAAAAAAAATTATTTATTGCATAATAATAGTACAACATATAGAAGTAAGCGTACACAACGTATTATATAATATCTTTGTTAGAAATCCAGGAATTGTGAGAATTATCAATACGCAGCCACTTAACGAGAGATTTATTCCCTTGACGTCGAATTACACGTTCAACTAGGTGAATGTCAGGATGTTTAACACTTTGAAGTTCCGGCTCATAGAACCGACCTTGAATCTCTTCGTCACGACTATCGCGTAAAGTGTAGGTGATTGGGCTTGAACGTTTTGCATTTGATATTTGAAAGATTTCGTAACTCCAATTAGGTGTGTAACCCTTAGAGAATATGCTTCTATATTTGCTAATGCGCACATAATCCCCCACTCAAAATTTAGGTGTCTTAGTATCAAGAACTTTATGACATTTTAAATGGTTCAAAATATCTGCAACATTATTTTCCGTTACATCTACCGGTTTGTATCCTATTGTTCTATGCTTTCTGGAATTATAATCGGCAACAACATGAGGTAATATTGCTAACCACTTGTAGGATCCTTGCATACTGAATGTTTTCCACATTATTGCTTTAAAAGTGCGATTTACACGTTCCACTATACTACTTTTCAAAGTGAAATAACTACTATAATGATTGATATGGAACTTTTTCATCACTTTATTAAATTCTGCATTATAAAATTCTGTTCCCATATCAGTTTGTATATCTATAGGCGTTCTTTGCAAACCAGACAGAAGTTTATCCATTACATCTGCAACTAGTTTACAATTCTTGCGTTTGATGGGAAATGCCCAGACATATTTAGAGAAAGCATTTATTTATTATCACTAAAATGTATCGAAATTCTTTATTCACTCGAGCATATGGGATCATTTCCACTAAATCGGCTTGAAATAGTTCATTTAACCGTTTGAGTACTACACAACGCCGCGGAAAATTTTTCCTTGCTGGTTTGTGCAGTTCTTCAATAACATCGGATTTACTCATTTTTCGCTTAGGATTTTAGTAGAATCTCTATGATGATTGATTGTTCTTTCGTAAATTCGACACCTTCTGGTATTATAGGTTGAATCGCAGCTTCCTTACGAATAGTTCGATTAATTATATACAGCGGCGTCGTATATAGTAGATCATCCACTTGAAGATGAAGAATGTGACGTGACCACATACAATGCGTTATTGTACACTCTGTATAAGGAAACAAATATTTTCCATCTGTACCCAATGGAATATCTACTGTATTCTTATCCAGTAAACCTTGCAAGGTAAAATAAATTTCGTAATATATATCACCTGGTTTCGCATCATCACTGTGCGTGGCATCACTGTGATGCTGAGTAATATGTTTACCAAATTTACCTATTGTCATTTGATGATAAAGGTGTCCACCAAATTTATCTATTGGCATTACTGATGGACATTCAGTACTATCTTTAGTGATAGTCGTTGTAACAATGAAACGAAATGAGTATAGTAATAGGTTTATAACAAGAGATGTTACTTCATTACTTTTGCGTTTAGTAGTTCGTCAATTATATATATTATTTCGTTGTGATTGCTAGTGTTTCCTGCTGACATTGATCCTAATAATTCCCTTAACCAATCTGCTAACTTATTCGGATTATTCCAAGGTACAAACTCAATAGATTTGTTATTGTAACGCAACAGTTGAATTCCACCTCCTCTTTTGGCATAGAAGTTGTTCGAGACCTGCTGGCTGCAGGTGCAAGCGATGAAGTAGCAGAACATTTTCTAGGTTGAAGTAATAGTCTAATGATCTCAGTGTATTTCATACTATTATTTCCTCTGATTTGGTCATCAGGGTTATAATTACGTCGGACAGCATTTGTACGACGCAAAATGTCATAGTATTGCTGTATATCACGTTTGTTGAATCCCGTAGGCACTTTTTTAAAGAGTACTTCATATAATCCCGGTGTTCCCTCATAGTCTAAGGATGATCCATCAGGAAGAGCGATACGAAAATTTTCTCCCACAAAGCCTAGTTCAGCATCGCCTATAAAAAATTTCTCTGCTTCCGGAACAAAATGTACACCATATGTCAAATCATATTCGTCTTCGGTATCTGTAAATATACCTTCGACATAGTACTTCGCTAATCCTTCGTACTGATTAAGATACTCTTCAAAGGCGGATTGCGATCCAGTAGCTAACAGTTCTGCTTTTAATTGTTGTAAAGTAGGGATTTCCACCTCGTCCTCAGTGGTATCAGCAATCACAGTTTCCTGTACAGGTCGTGGTATGGTGTCAGAAACAAGAGTGCGTGGAGCCTTATGTAATCCAATCCCTTTAGGCGTATGAATTTCATTTACCCGTGCAATGGGTTCAGTTTTTCCTACTTCTGGTGTACGGGGTTCAGCTTTGATGAGAGAACCATCTTGTTTAGTAATCAATTTGGTTGTGTGATTGGTTTAAAGTGTGCTTCCATTGCACCTTCTGTAAGTGCAGTGTCTTCTTTCAAATTAGCATATTTTTGCCGCACACTCTTGCGAGCACGTAAAATGTCTTGTACTAAGCGCTCCTCGATTACGACTGCATGGATATAGTACTACCACAATATTTATAATGCAATGAAACAGTCAAATATTTTACGGTAACGACCTGCATTAACGTCATTTTCTTTAACAGTCACAAGAAATCCGAATTGGTCACGCCAGCAACAGAACATGCTTAAGATTAGTGTTATCTTGTTGAAAAAGAATAAGTAAATTTGCATTATCACGTATAAGCTGTTTTAGAATTGAAGAATAAGTTTGACACAGATAGAAACAATCATTATTTCGATGTCTGCCAAAACAGAAATTATCTCTTATTTCATTTTGTTTATGACACGCTACATCATCAAAAATCATTATTGAACTTTTACGGAAATCACTAAGGGATATAACATCACTATTTGCACTGTATTCAAAATACCCGACTTCTTTTATGGGTTCCATTAAATTTCGCAGGTATTGGTATTTCGGTTGGTATAACGATTTGCAATATACATATATATTTTCGAATCGTAAACCATTTGGATGTTCTAATAAAGTAATCATTACATTTGTTTTTCCGCAACCGGACGGACCGACGATTATGTCATATTTTATGTAAATGCGCAATTTGTTATAATTAAAAACTATACTGGAAGTAATACTATAATTAAATTAATAAAATCAATATGTTATTACATTACACATAATTAATACCTATTACTAAAATAATATTGTCTAAAATGTTTCATTTTCACTGTCACTCAAATCACTAAACTGATAATCACTGTCACTATCTTCACCCATATTTATAACTAACTTCTCAGTTTCTATATCCAAAATTTGTTCACTTTCAAGATATTTGTCTTCTATATTAATTACTTTATTACACTGTTTTCCTCCACTTAAAGTTAAGTTATTAAGTTATTTTTTGCGGACGATTCCTTGCTTCCTTTATGATTCGTTCTATTGTTGTGACTGATACGTTTGTTGCATTTGAAGTTTTTTCCTTGATGCTCCGTAAGGTTTCGGTTTCTTCTTCTTGTGTTAAAAAGTATTGAAACACGTTATGCACTATTTCTCGCGTTTGACCGTTTAAGATTTTTCCAGACTTAGACATTTTTTAAAACCGATTACAAATCAGTAAATGTTGACACCGTATAATCAATTTTCAAAAACTAATATGCATATGTACCAAGAATCCGGATATTTATATATCAAACCTCTAATTGCTTCATTATGTTAACTGCTTATAAATTTATTATTTAGATAAGTATGTTTTCCCTCTAATCGTCTTTAAGACAATTTTTAATGGGTACCTAATGCTTTCATTATTTCATTTTATTAGTGTATATTAAAATACATTCAAAATTACCTATTAGACAAATGGAGAGATGCCTACATACTTTCAGGGATAGATACCATTATATCAAACATGAAAAACCAAATGTTAAAAAAAACGCGTCACCAATGGAAATATTGGAATTATTCATCTTCATACGCATTCTTCCAATATACATATAATTAAACATACAAATGTGATACGCCACTGCTTAGTATTTTTATTATAATCGGCAACCGCCGTAGTTCTTCGCGATGCGCCGGCTCCTCGTCTTCTTACACGCCGGCCACTGTAACCAGAGCAAGGTGAACTATAAAAAATTGAAGCGTGGAAACGCAAGAGTCAGTAATCGTTCAACGATCAAAGCATTTACAGCGCAGAACAAAGCATTCTTGGAAAGTCTCGGTTTTACAGTACTACAACGAGTATATTAAACGTTAACGAAAAAGTTGTCGTTGATAATGCGATAGTAAATTATGAACTCCACACCCATCAACCATATACTACGAGATTTGGAAACAATGACGAAATCAGGATACCCATTCAAGAAGACATGTGCACTTTACTATCAGAAAGCTATGTCTACGTAGAGGGAAGATTGTTGAAGCAGGATGATACTGTGCCTAGCACCGCGCGGTTTGTTAATAATGGTTTCACATTCTTATTCAGTGAAATTCGATACGAAATGAATGGAATAGTGGTAGATTCCGTAGCTAAAGTAGGAATAGCGTCGACAATGAAAGGATTGGTATCATTGACGTCTAATGATCTCGCTCGTATGAAAATGCGAGTTGGTTTCCTATCTCAAACAGTACACTAACAAATGCACAAAGGTATTTTAATGTTTGTATACCTTTGCGACTGCTACTCGGCTTTGCTGAAGACTATAATAAGGTGATTTTGAACATTAGACAAGAACTGGTTTTAATTCACAGTAATACTGGTAACGATGTAGTAATTATAACTGCTGAGGAACCACTAAAAGTTAACATAGATAAAATATATTGGAAAGTTCCGCATATTATTCCAGCATTAGGAGGAATTGGCGTTAACCAAGTACATTGATAAAAATGTAAATACTCCAGTCGCATTTAGAAGTTAGGAAACTCACATATATCCCGCCGTTCCAGCAACAGATAAGCACACATGAGCAATCAAAACATCTACTAGTATAGAACACCTAGATACATTATTATAGGATTTCAAACTGAGCGAAAGAATAATGTTCTGCAAAATATGAGCAGATTCGATAAATGTGCACTAAATAATATTCAGGTGTTTTTTAACACGGACCGTTATCCGTATGACAATTTAAACGTTAATTATGATAACAATTGCTTTGCTACGTTGTATGAAATGTTCGCTAAATTCGAAATGTCATATTATCAAAGAGATGGTCAACCATTACTCACACCTACGCAATTTACGTCAGCTGCACCATTGATAGTGGTAGATTGCTCAAATCAGAAAGAGGAATTACACTCTAAAGCTGTAGTTCTTCGTGTAGAATTCGAAACATCAGCCAACATACCCGCCAATATGACCGCATACTGTGTTATACTCCATGACCGTTTAGTTACGTACAACGCGTTAACCAAAACAGTACGACAATTGTAATACAATGCCCGTCATGGTTGATGTACAAGGGTTTAAAGTTTCAAAAGCTTTTATACCGAAAGAACTCGCAATATTTAATGGAAAACAAATTGCTCACTATATTTTTAAATCACCGTACCCGTGGCATACGTTAGATACAGATAGCCACTGTTCAGCTACTTGGTTAATGCATAACCAGCACTGTATAAAATGGGAAGAGGGGCATACACAGCCACATCACTTTCGAAGAATTCTCAACCGATTGATTCAACCAACAAATTCTGTCTATGTCAAAGGTAGAGAGAAAGCAGATTACATCAGAAACTGTTTGTCCCAGTCCGTTATTGAACTTGATGAACATCCCGCTCTTCCTGCTTTGCAACCAGTTTGTTTCTATCATTCTCAATCATCATGCAACTGCGCTCTGGCTAATGTATACTATCTGTATGATACATATGTAATGCAATAAACTCTGTACGCTTTTTTAAATAAAAAATTGTAGATGTTTATTATGTTTATTTCTTTATATCACACAATATTTTGTACATTCTGCATATATTCTCTCGATAAGGAATTGTTACATAATAATAATATGTAGTCCACGTAGAACGGTATTGCAGTGACTACTCAAACTGAGATGTTACCTTGGTTTGCAGATTACCGTTAACTAATATTACTACTAGTTTCCTTATGGAGAGAATATATCTAAAGCTACCAAGTGTCAGTACCCAAACTATCGTATACCTTCTGGATCATACAAATTCATTTCCCTAGCAACCTCCAGTAAACCGCTCAGCGAATTGACGTTCTCCAATTCGGGAATTCTCCAATGTCCCCACGCCAATATTGAACATGTATCACGTAATCGATACCATTTGTCATCCTGGGACCTAAAGGCAATTTTGTTCAACATTTCTGTATAAATATCATGTAACGTTGATCGAAACACAAGCATTTTACACGTTACTGTTTTATCAGACGCCTCTGCAACAGCTTTGTAGTCTACCTCTGTCAACACTTTTTGAATAACAACTTTCTTAACTCCTTTAGCTATCTTAACAACTTCGTTGTCAGCAAGCTTTAAACAATATGATTTTGATCCAGCACCATAAAAATAGTGGATTGCTTTCCCTGCATACTCATCTTTCATGCTTCCGACGACGGATGTATTCGTTGTAATACCATGCATACTGTTTTGATAGTTGGATGTGTCATATTCATCAACATTATTCCGCATATGGGCATACACATCATCAGGTGTTATCTCGACAATTAAAGAATCTGTGTCTGTATAGAGCAATGTTACATTATTACCGTAATGACTGACCAAGATGTAAAAAAAACCACACATTATAATTTTCGAAAGATCCAAAATACTAAATCTGACATATACTGGTTTGTCATAGACGTTTACAACCGTTTCGACAATCTAATACTGGTTCAATAACAACCTGTTCAAATTACAAGTTGTTCGTGAATTGAATAAAATTTTTAAATTGTGGTTTTGCGACGTACTGTGCTAGACCCACACCACGAGCGTTATTTTCCCAATGCGTTAATAACTTGATAACTCGTCTTTTGTCAACATTCTCCATTGTTTTACCAAATACACCATTGTTCATACATTTAAAGAAATCCTTTTCGAATTTTTTCTTTGCTTGATTTCAGAGAGCTGTGTTGAGGTCTATGTATGGTACTAGCCATGGACTTTGACGAAAGCGTAAAACTCTATGAGTAACAATTAAACCATGCTCTATACATTGTTCTAAATATCGGTAATGTATAACATAATTGGTCTTATCACACAGGTTCGGAATTAACTTATCCTCCTTGAAGTTGGTGCGCAGATCATTTCAGGATAAAAAGGGTACTCATTGTGTTCATCATGCGGGTGGTGTGGCCTCTAGTACATACCCAATATCAGCATCATCATTAATCTTCAGTACATCAAAGTTTTGAATTTCTTCTTCAGTTAACCATATAAACCCATCATGAGGGAGATATTGCCGCATAATCCATCCGTATAAATTCGTGGCATCTAAATACTGTAAAAAGACTTTAGGACGATTAAGATCATAATTTGAAACAAACTCGTTGTTAGCAATACTTCACCGCTTGATGCAAGTACTCACTCCACCACGAATACCTTTCTTAAAAAAGTGGTACAAATCCATATCAGTTAATAATTCTAGCTTTACTTTAGTACATTTCAACATAGCATCCCACGCTAATCCGGGTAGAGTAACATACTGTGCCGGTTCTAACCCATACACGGCAGAGCCGCCTAAAGTTTTAGAACACGTCAGCCAGCAGCTGCACGTCTGATTTTAAATACATATTAGCATAATCACTGAGTGTATTACACTTAAAGTGATCCCATACCTGTAGGACGCGACAGTATTCTTCATCGGATCACGCATTTTATCATAGAATTTGTCATAGGATGGAACCGTAACATCATCCAATTTAGTAAAACTGTCTACGTACGCATAGGGGAAACTACCTTTCTTTCTAACTAAAGTGAAGTCATTATCATCACTAAAATATTTCCTTACCTCTATACATTGCTCGTCTGACAAATTTTGAGATAGCGCATCAAACGATGCGGCCATAAACCTACAACTATCGACGAATCATAAATGTATGTACTTCTTTTCCCTATGGCCGCGACTGTTTACAAATTCATATGTTTACCGAACGTTATATATTTTTCACTATTAACAGAAAGTACGTTAATTTCTTCAGTTTCACTCGCTAACTGTTTGATAAACAGGTGAACATCATAACCACAGAGATTATGGACAAAAACTGGGATAAATGTTGGTAACTGATAGTTTAAATTGCAATTTGAATGTGCCACGATATATACCAGTGACATGACAATGATCTCGTACTTTTGGATTTGTAAGATCGTCCATAAAAATCTTATTGCATATATAACAATTTCGACTTTGTTCATGTATCACCTGTTGTTCATCAGTTAGTGGTAACATTGGAACAATAGTTTAGAAATGTTCATTATTTATCCGTTTTACATCACTTTCTATGCGTCGTATAAATATCTCCGCCGCGTTAACCCCCAGTTCTAATTTGGACCACAGATCGTTTACACCACACTTAATATAATAACTGAAAGGGTATGGCTCATGTTTACACGTCTTTATCGTAAACGGTTGTTCAGGATCGGGTTCACCGGTATCTACCGGTACTAATAGCGCTTCAAAGTTTGCATATATCACGAATGGCAGAAACATCTGCTTTTGATAGTTTCGAAACGCAAGTATGTTTTCCGCATAGAACTCCCCGGTTCTGTCTTTTCTTTGCATTACGCCAGGTAATTTTGTGTATACGAAATTACAGTCATGAGACACGTGTCGAGTTAATTTCTCCTGCGTTCTAAAATAATAAAGACATGAATCACAAAAATATTTCGCCCCATTCCGCCGGGTTATTTGGCTGCTAAGTAAACGAAAAAAATTTTTGATCGATACATAACGCTGATTATCCGTTTGGTTACTGACTAATAGTAGTAAATTAACATGACTGTTTGGCTTTAGTATAGTAGAGCGGACCCACTACCTCAGGAATACGATGACCATCACGATACGTATCCTCCAGTCCATAAACATTGATCGAGATATTATTGTTGGACTCAAACGTTGCAATGTTAGTCAACTTAACAGGAAATTCTACATCATTCCAGTTGAATAACGTTCTGAAATCAGGGTAAGAAGTTGTCCGCTGTGGTAGACCCTTCGGTGTCACTAAAGCTGATACAATAGCCCATGCAAAGCAGCAATTATCACTATTCTTCACATTTACTATGGCATGTTCCTGCGAAATTTCAGGCGGGACATTCATATAGGATGAACCCGTAATGGGAGAAAATTTCAACATGTTTACCTCTAAATATACGAAATTCATCAGCGACCACCCTACAAAACAGCATATATTAATAATGCACTGCCCTACTACTCATGACTCTTACCAGAACCTATATGCTGAAATTCAGATTGTTTGGCATCCAATATTTCCATTATGCTTTGGAAATAATCTTCCACCACCAACCCAACACTCAGAATATCATATTTAGTCTGAAAAGATTTAAGTTCCGTGCTTTCTCTACTGTTCAAAAAGTACAAACCAAATAACTCAACATTACATTTTAAGGAGAAGTGTTTCTGCAACTGAATTTGTATTAGTTTCAAAACATTCAGTTTCACGTCCCCCATAAACGTTTGCACATCAGTATGACTATTGCTTGGGGATAGTCTTACGAAACAATCCGTTGTTTAAACGCATTCCGGATAACTTCAACCCCAGTAGCAACGAGTAGACATACATTTGATTTATGTCCGTTGCTTCTAAGGTGTCCTTGAAAAGCATACCGCGATACATCCATTGAACAATAAGTGCAGTGTACATACAATATCAACACTTGTGTCACTCTTTTTTTGTACAGTCATTGAGTTGATCTAACTTACGCTTCCTTGAGTTGTTCAAACCTGATGGCCCTGGTTTCGCAAAGGAATTACTATCACGCTTGTGTTCCACATTGTTACGGTTTAACCCTGATGGTCCGGGTTGTGCAAAGTAATCTGCTCTGTTGTTGTCGACAGTACCGGCTTGCACCGTGTTGCTACCTGTGGTATGATTTTGCGACACAACCTCCTGCGCTCCAAAAGGCGGGGTAGCTACTGGTATCCTTATCCAACATGAAGTTTTTGGTGTCGAAGTAGAGAATCCTTTCTAGAAAATTTCTTCAGACATTCACATTCAAACGCTTTGTTACGGTCTCTAACAAAAAGTATACACATAAGTAAGGGTTATGTTACGTGTTTTATGATTCCTTTGGTAACACAGTTTTTTTACAGATTTGCTTTCTTTACTTTATTTGATTAATTACAGCTGTTATCAAAAAAAATCATATCCAGCGATGCGAACGAGGACGCAACGTAACATATCGCGAGGAATGGAATTATGGCATATGGATATCTCAGGTTGAGGGGTATAGTAGTGTACGAGTTGGATAGAAAGGTTAATCGGGATCGAGTGTTGCTGCTCACACATATTCTACCCAGCATTGTAGATCCCCCTACTATGTACTTTGAACTGGAAACAATAGATTATAACCAATTGTTTTCCAGAAACTCCGCGGTGCAAGTAGGGCTCAATACACTCTGGGGAGAAAATACTGTGTTTTCCACCACATCCCTCACCGGTGATGGCGCAGGTAACTGTAGCATCGGCGCTACAGGACTTCTAGATAATAAGTCATTTATCGACCATTCATTATCCAAAAAGTCTGCAGCAGCCGCAGAACTCAGGCTACTTTCTGATGATGTTTCCATTTGCTCCAATTGTATCGAACAGTTCATCGGACTCCACTGACGATCAAACCCGTCGATACAAGTGGGGCTCAAGACGCTCTCAGAAATATGTTCCCTGACCTCTACTTCTACAGTAGAACTCTGGTACGACCACTCTTCCATAAATTTTACGGTAGAAGCAGGGTTCACCCTCGAATGGATTTCCTACTACCCCACCCTCTAAACGTGCTGTCGATATAGACGACTGATCATCAGGTACAACACACTCAGAGGTCTGAGTAGTTGGAGATACAGCAATCCCCAGCACCGGTTGTATTATGGGACTGAAAGAGGAATGGTGATCCACAATTCCGCGATTCCAGACGCCTACCTTCAGATTCCAGACGCCTAGCTTCTGGTACATAGATTTCCCTATAACAACAGGTGTGAAAAATAAAACGCATATTTTGTGAAACAATATTTTATTAATGTGATTCAATATAAAACTTTATTCAGCTTCATATGATAATTACATTTTACATGCAATACTAGTAAACGGTTCATACTCAATTAATACACCATGCAAAATAACACAATATGCCGAAGTATCGGCGGCAAAGGCCGAAGATACTTCAACCTCCAATTTCAAATCAATAACTACTTTATGAATACTCACGTTTTGACGAGTACAGTTAATTATAAATAGCGGTTGACTCTTAGATTGTTCGTAACAAAGCATAGAACCTTGTGGCGAACTATAATATTGATTTCGAAAGTTTAAATATTCTTCGTAAGCATCCACGTATTTGTTATCAGCGAAAACGAGATTTTGCTGCTCGTACGCATATCTTCTATTATTAATATTTACTTTTATATTCGAGATATTTAAGTGATCGAATTTTGATGCACTCTCTTCCCTATTATTTCGCTTCTTAATATGGAAAGCAACCAGTAGCCATTGAGGACGTTGAAAACCAGTACTGCTCTTCACCGCCCAAACCATTGACGTTGATGCTGGTAAAGCCGATTATATGTACAAATTTCGAGCGTGAAACGCAACTTGTATCCGTGAATTTTTATTAATCTTTTGATAGATAGACAAATTCATAGCATCATTCGGAATTGCATACGGAACTTTCCACATAACATAAGTTGACCTCAACATCCGTTTCATCGCTGTAGCAGTCTACATCAGTCTTGGATCGATCCAATACCAGCTCTTGACGTATGTTGACTAGAGACTTCGTATAACCCTCTGCAAATCCCAACACATGCTTGAGCGGTATGGAAACGCAGAAGGCGGTCTTGGTGCTGTTTAACAGTTGAAGAGGCTTGTTTTGCGGGCTCCATCCTGCATGCGATAATCAAGTAGTTTGATCTACAGTATATGAGCAATATTCATTAATGGTGCTGTTAATACCTGGTAAACGTACGGTTTCAATCACCTGGTCGCCTAACACGAATCGAATCTCATCCAAGAGGAAGAGGTACATTATTCGTGAGATTTATACGCTTTGTTTGCTGCATTAGGGGTTAAAGTACCTTCTAAATGTATAACACTATCGTAAGTAGCTGTAGTGAGATCGGCATTTGCACAACCAGATTAATCTCATCGGAGTTGCTGTATACGTTTGTTGTGTACGGATTATAAGTTCGACGATCGCATTCCACCCCTGTGATTAAACTTTTCACTGCTTTTTCCATATCGTCTTAATACTTTATAGCTGAGATATTGTAGAAACTGAACGTCTTCTTCGGTTAATGATATGCTCTCGTCTGCAGATAAAGACCTACTACCGAAAATCTTAAGGCCCATACTTCTTCAGTTCCAATCTAATAGTTACTTTCTCGTTACCAAATTCCACTAATCGAACATCTTGACCAACAACCAATTTCAAGATTATGTTATCTATATGTCGTGTAAGCACAGGTAAATAAATAACTGTAGCCGGTTCCTTGATTAATTTATAACGTGGTTCAACATGTACGTCAACCTCGAAGATTGTATGAGACTACTCACTGTTCCTGTATGCGCCTCCGGTTAAATTACACTCTACATGTATATTTGTGGCGTGAATTATTTGAACATCCAAATCATATTCGTGGGTGTGGCCTGCTCTGTACACGTTAGGTGAAAGCCGAGCATGCACCCAATAGAATCCTTCTTTCTAAAGTCTACGTTATGTATAGATTTAACTTCACGTTTTAGCGTATTATTGTTTGCTCTTAATATAAAGTCGGTCGTGTTATGCGGGTTATTCTTACTTTGTAGAAATTTGTTAGTTTCCACAATTTCATATACACCGCTCGGAATCGTAACCTCTTTATGCTCATCAGTTTTCGTAATATAGCAAAACTTGTTGTTACCCTCATGAATATTTCGTATGGAATTGCAGCCGTAAAATCCTAACAATTCTAATTCATACTGGTAATTAGGATCAAATTCGATTGGCGGAAAATATGTTGCACTGAGCACGTTTCCCTCACCCGTCAACGTGTATGTTTGAGACATGGCTACAAATAAACAAATAATATTTCAAGCTATTTATTACATAAAAAATCTAGACATAAATATCCTCATATAAATGTATTATAATATTGTTCCTTATCATAATTATATCTAATTTTACAATCTCTTAAATACCTAATTATTTCTAGTGGCGTCGGTAAATCTCCGAAGCTACATGACCACGTTTCTTGAAAGCAACCTAATGAATACCTCTTCCTCTAAAATCGTCAAGGTTGACGATAGCACACTCATTAAGTTGTGGTTTATGGGGTAAAGCATCGTGCATAAACACTCCTCTAAAGAATGATACGTCTTTAGCATACTTATTTAGATCGGAATCGGTTAATTCCCTCCGAGACAAGTTTTTTGGATATGGTTTCAAGTATAAAGCACAGCCCTTCTTATGAGGATGCAAATAAAGTACCCTTCCTCTACTTAGAGCTACGGCCTCCATTGTTTGGTTATGACACCTCCAATTGCTTCTTCGCCACCGAAGCATCCTTGACAGCTTTAGCTATACCGGTTGCACGACCGGCGAGCGCACCTGCAGCTGAGATACCGGCGAATATAGGTATTAGGAATGGGAGAAAGCGGCCAGTTTTAGATACCGGAATGATTGTAGGTAATTGCACATTCTTCTCTCCGCCAGCAATCTTAACTGCCTTCTTAGCGGCCGATAAACTGACATCAATAAGTTTCTTCAGATTACCATCTTTGGGTAGACGTTTGACGGATTTTCGAATAGGTTTTAAAACTCCACCTCTAAACGAGCAGCTCTTCGTCTTCTTCTTCTTCTTAGCACCCATATCCAACGTGGTTTTAACCTTCATGGCGTTCGCTACGGCAAAGGCTGCTGTTTTCTCACCAAAACTTGAATCCTTCGAGCGTACACGATTCCAAGCTTGATCTCGAAGCACCCTATCGCGTTGTTTACTAGCTTCGCCTAGAGGATTTATATCTGGATCGCCGCAAGCTAAAAGTTTATGTAGCTTGGTTGTTTATTAAGGTGTTTAATACTCCACTCCCGAACAGCATGTGAACTGGTCAGTATACTATCAGCAACTGAATGATGCAGTTTACGAAGCAACCGAAGTTGCAGGGAAACATGGTTGTCTCTTTCCGACATCAATTAGAGCACATATTGGCGGATCTTCCGGGTGTGGAAAGAACAATGTGATGGTTAGCTTATTGTAGGCACCGCATATGTATACGTTTACTCTAAGTCGCTCGAGCAACCACAGTGTAAATACTTAAAGCATGCACTTAAGCCGATAAGAGGTATTAGGTATAATGCATTCAACGATAAGGCAGATACCGGAAGAGATCGCTAAGGATTCTATAATAATTTTCGACAACATCTCGTGTCTCAATCAAGACATGATTCGCGATTATTTCAGTAAAGGGCGTCACTCAGGCGCAGATTCTTTCTATCTCTGTTAAACATATTCGAAGATCCCTAAGAAATTGATTCGCGATAATGTGAGTATGGTTGTGTTATTTAAACAGTATTGCATACATTTGAAGCATGTATACGACCAATTTAAATCAATGTACTAGCAATATTGACAGATTAAATACGATTTCGTATGCATTGTAGAAGATTTTGACTACGGCAGAAACTGAAGCGGATTTGATTGCTATATCACCTGCTTATAATACTCATTCAGACGTAGTCGCTCGCAATGGATGTTCGAGATAAGGTGGTTAAGCGAAAGTTAACACAGACTCGTAATACAATCAAACACAAGCTCAAATTATTGAAGAGAGGAGAACTTGAAACATATCGTTTAGCGGAAACTGTGTATAAACCTATAGTGGATCATTTGAAATAAATCGCTAACGTAGAAATTAAAGTAGAACCGGTAAAATCGGGGTTCAAACAAGTACCTGCTGCAACGTCAACACCTGCTACGTTCAAGTTCAAACCTCCGATTGCACCTTCATTCGTTGAAACCGGTGTAGAACCAGCACCTGCTACGTTAAGACCCCCTCCGCCATTCGTTGAAGCAGACGTTATTGCTGAAACAGATCCTGTTGCAGAGGAGGACGAACAGCAGGTGGAGCCAACTAATTTAACGAGATCACTCGATGACGCAGGCATTGCCGATGAATTCTTAGAGCAATATGATCCTTTGCCTCGCCACTATGTAGAATTACTGATCCGCAGGAACCAAGAACAAATTGATAATACATACAGTCTTCGTTATGATGCAAACTTAGATAAATGGGCTATCGGAGATTCTCCGGTGGATATAGAAGGACCTAATCTAATTATAAAGGATGAGTTAAATCAAGGCACTCTCGGACTATACGAGCTGCTTATATTGAAAGAGCCGAATAAGTTTACGTTGAGGGATGAGACAGCCTACCTCGATATTCTAGCTAAAACTAACGCATATAGGAAGAATCACGACCCTCACGGAGCAATTATAGGCACCAAGTTGTCTAAATATCGGCAGATTATTAAGCCGCAAATCAGCACGAAACGTTTCGGATGCGGCATCATGAAGCAGTTATCGCATAGAGTAAACAAGTGTATATACTGGAATACTCCTCGCGGACATGTTGAACGGCTCAGGGTGTTGCATGCATCGAAAGCTGCAGGTCATACGGGACATGATAACGAAGTCATTAGTATCGAAGAAGAACTCCGAGAAGAAGGTATAATTCTTAATAATGTCGATAAGTTTGGCAGACATTCGTTATCGCACTTAAAACATGCAACTACAAATATCAAATTATCCTGGGATGATAATTACGATATGCAAGGTAACAGACTTTGCAATGTCTCTGAACCCATCCTAGAGGATGTCGTTGCAACTAGAAGATTCGTAGATGAGACAAATTTAAAATTGACCAAAGATGGTAATTATGATGCGCAAGATATGCAACGTCATCGATCCAATCCTATATGCGGATGTAGCCACCAAAAACTGTGTTGATAAGTGTAAGGAGGTTCTAGAGCTTAAAATAAAGTGATATCGATTTACAGATTGCAGAATTATTGGCTAAACGCGATCGTAAGCTTGAAGAAAAAATTAATCGTATATATGGTAATATAAGCATACTCAGCAGGGATATTTCTAACATTGAGAATAAGTTACACTAGTGGTAATCTCTTGAAGGTTGACGGTTGTCGAAGAATTGCATAAGCCTGCGCGAAAGAATTTAGTGAGGAAACGAACCATCGGGATGACCTCTGGTAAACGGATTTCTAACAGTGATAGACTGCTATTCCAAATATCTATGGGTACGCCCTCTAAGTGAAAGAATCCAACGAATTTTGTCGAGGAATGTCTTCTCTTTTGAAGGAGGCTAGAGCTCCGGATTAAGGACGTGAATTCTATAATAAACATTTTGAAGGGTTGATGAAGAGTTATGCAATACATCATTACTCAACGTATAGTGTTAAAAAGGCAGCGATTGTTGAAAGGGTTATAAGAACGTTGAAAAGTGCATTACACTAACGATTCAGCTTTAGAGGAAAATACAAATGGCTAGATGTGTTGCAGGAAATTACATCTGAATATAATAATAAAGTGCATTCCACGATTAGAATGAAGCCTAAAAATGTAACATCATCAACATACTTACCGATGTTTCATAATATTATGGTAATGGGGACATCAAAATTTAAAATCGGTGATTACGTTCGAATTTCTAAATATAAGTCAATATTTGCAAAGGGCTACACTCCTAATTTTCCACCGAACTGTTTAAGATTGCTAAGATGAAGGTTGGTCATCCAGTTATATATTTATATTTACTGGAAGATTTATAAGCTACACCGATACTAGGTCAATCTTACGCAGAAGAGCTACAGAAAACAGCTCATCCAGATATATTTCTCGTTGATAAAGTGTTGAGGCGTAAGGGGAACCAGCTATATGTTCGATGGCTTGGTATGGATAAGGCACATGAATCATGGATTAATAAAACAGATTTTGTATAGCATATATATATATATATATATATATATATATATATATATATATATATACAGGTATGGAAAAACATTATTGCGGGTATGATTTATAATAAGCTAGAAAGAAACCCAATAAGCATTATATGAGTGTGAGAGGGACGTAACTACCGAGAGCATATTTTTATAAGATAAGTAGCTAACATTTTAACAAGCTTTCAAATATAAATATATAAGTTACCTGGAGCGATACAAATAATTATAATAGCAGTCAAGCGGTGAGCACTTTTGTAGGTAATTTAAATCTAAAAAATTCATTTATATAATTAATGCTTTAAGTAAAATGAATAAAACATACCTGAATAAATCCGTTGAACGAACTGCAGCAAATACACAACAAGTAAGTTTTATATAGTAATGGTTAGAAAACCTGAAATTTATTAATACTCGTAATTAATTATTATTTTTAAATGTAATATTGAAACTCACCTGATCAAAGCGTGATAGCGACTGATAAAGAACCATATGTTACATTGCTCTTATACTCGCCACGCGCCGGATGTTGCAGATTGTTCTAACAGAAATGTACATCTGGATATAAAATGTTATCTGCTGTAATTGTTTATTGCGTATGGATTATTAAATTATTAATGTAAATTTTAAATAGCGCTGATAAGAAATTACACTAAAACCGGGTATGTCTGTGGTTCTACATCTGATAAATATCTATCGTTTGCGATAACCTTATTTTTATATACATATCTTTTAACATTGGAATAAATAAATTCTTTAGGATTTTATTACACAAAATACATATTTATTAGCTTTACTAATACTTTAAGGAGGATATGCCTATGGTTTCTATATAGCAGGAAAAAACCTGCTTGCTTCTTTGTTCATGCATTATCACACATATAAATCACTCAGGATTTCTAGATAAACTTTATACGAATTATATATATATATATATATATATATATATATATATATATATATATATATATATATATATATATATATATATATATATATATATATAATATTGAAATTTTTAAAATGTAATTATATGTTTATGTAGTACATTCATTATACTTTAAGCAACGCTTTAAGTGAATAATTAAAAATGTAAATCATACTGTTATTCCAGCGTACACTGCTTCCTTGTTCCTCTCACTCTTCATCGACCTATAATCTCGCGATGGATTTTCATTTAGTTGGTGAGAGAGAGAACGTGTTAGAGTTGGTGCTAGAGAGAGAGAGAGAGAAAGTATGCAATTTTATCTTTTATGTATTATCACATTGAACAATTATATAATGTTTTAGTATTAATTATTGTAGAATATAATGCAATTGTATACAGTATGTAGTTTATTCAATTTTAACAAACGATTATATTTAGAATGCGCTCCGGATGTTGTTTCTCGAATGTGTTCTCTCTCTAACACTGACTATCGTTTTAACGGAAATGGAAAGCTACTCTTCATTCATCCTCGGCTTAAATATGTATATATTGCAAACTTTCAATATAATTTTTACATATGATTTTATTTACAAATGCAAATAGTTTTAATTGTAATGCATAACATCAGTCTTTTTTTTCTAATTTATTAATTTACTTGTATCTTAATTATAAAATGTACGGTTTGCATTAGAATAAGAAAAAATAGTCGCACGTACATTGTTTTCCTTGTTCCTCCGAATGAGTTCTCATTCCTTCATCGACCATAATTGGAGCATTTACAGGATGTTATTAAATGATCAAATTTGCTTCTTTAGAGTTTATATTTACTATTATTTAATTCAATTAAAGCATATGATCATGATTTCTAGATAACTGATTGCTGTACTTAGCTTTAATATATTTAATTAACATGTATTAAATATTTAGCAGTAAATGCATTGCTTCTATTTCAGAATAAATATAATGCTAGCTTAAATTATATTGAATTTTTTTTTAAGGTAAATTTAATGTTCATTTAAAAATGCAAATCCTCTTTTTTTATTTTATTACTTCAAAACACTGTAACTAGTATTTTAATTGTAAAATGTAATTACATAAATGAAAAGTTGCTCTTAATTCATTGTGACGTCAGATTAAATATTTATGCTTATATAACACTTTTTACGTTTTATATCTAAAACGTGATAGCTCAGTTGGTTATATGCATATGCATATATTCATAACTTGACTTACTCGAGTTGGAATCCCGGTGCAGACAATTTTTTCAAACTTTATTCTGCAACCGGAAGTTCCTCTTCAACAGCGACAAAGAAGATGCCTGCAAGGCCCCGCAGATTGCGACATCTCAACAACGTGACGCCAGAAACCAACCCACCAGAAGCCGCAGAAGACCTTTAAAGAAGACAGCCTCGAAGAACCTACCGGAAGCCGGTGAATATTTCCAACATGGCCGCCACGTCTCTCATTGGCCAGCTAATGGGCCATCCCCTTCCTGAACTCAAAAAGGGGCGGTGTCCATCCTCGCATCCCATTTCCTGGTCCAGAAGTCACCTAGCCTTACTATTCACTAGGATTAATACTTATAGTATCAGCAATACACTACCTCTATTTATACTTTCGTTAATTATTATAACTATGTATATTGTAACGAAACGCAATTACCGTTACCAAAAGCTTTTCTTGTCATCCGACACCTAATAAAAAAACCCAATCCTTAAATATCTTCCGTAAAATTGGAAAGCTTAAGATTTATTTGAACGCCCGGTATTTTAGTATTGAAATTGATAGAATGAATTCATAATACGTTAATAAATAGGATCGTAATATTTCAAATAACATTTTAAGTAGCAATAATTTAGTTTAAATTATTTTCACTATAAATAATTTAAAGCACTTAACAGTATGTATTTCATGTTCAAGACAAGTTTTATTATTAAATTCGCCAAATGTTCATTAATAAATAGTTTTACAAAACTTTTTTTTGTTATTTCTGTTCAACTACCGTTTATTATTTTGAATACGTTAAATGAATTTCACTTACTGTGTTTATCACTATTTTGTGAGACTATTTTGACGCACTGGGTATATGCAGTCTTGTGTTGCGCGTAGAACGTATTTTGGATGGTATATGAACGTGAATTTGCACGAGACATTTTAGCTTAGAAACTATTTGCGATTGAGCAGTGAAATAAAAAATCTTGTAATAAATGTGGCCAAAAGAAAAAGATTTAAAATTAAAATTCACATTTTTTGAGCAATTTTGCTTAGTAATGTATATAAAAAAATACATCCGTTGTAAACTTTGTTTAATGATTTTTACCATATAACGTATTACTGGAAAAAATCGTGTAACTGCGAAACGGGTTGCTTGAATTCGCAGATTGGTCTCGTTGTTAAGACAATACTTGATATTACCAAACAAATCCAAAACCACAACAATTTCTAATCTCCGTCCACCAATACAACTTGTAGAAGGAACAAAAGCGTCGACTTTTCTAAAAAAAATTCAAATGATACCAAATGTTTGTTGCACTTCTGTTGGAGGAAAATTAATAAAAAAAAATGTGGTAATGCAATAGGCAATTTGAGGTATAGACAAATCGTACGCTTAAAATAAATAAGTAGGGTATGAAACTTTAATTTCTTTCAAAATTTCTGTGGACCTGAAAAGGACCGAATTATTAAATAATACTTTTAATGACGTCCTAAGTGCTCATACTGCCGATCATCATTTTCAATACACAACTGGACCTTATCGCTTGTGGGCTGCACTGCACATTCAATTTCTGCCACCGGTATTGAACATATCCTCTTTTGAATTCTATTTAGTAGGTCTTCTCTTGTCGTCACTCTTTGATATACGATATCCTTCAGCCGGCCCCATAAATAAAATCCAAGCAAGTTAAGTCCAGAGAACGAGGGGGCCAGGAGAATACGCTCTCTCTACCCATCCACCTGCCTGAAAATGTTGGATCAAGATGTCGTCTTACATTTAATGAAAAATGTGCTGGACACCCAAGGTATATCTTCAAGTATATCGGGTAGTTGGTTTTGAAGGAAGTCTAAGCAGACCCTATCAGTCAATGTTCTTTCGAACGCCATTGGTCCAAGAATTCTTCCGGCACCAGATATTAATTTTCCACCTCTATTGGTGCTTCACTTCGCGTAACCAATGTGTAACCAGTAATGCATATTATACAAATTTACTTTTCCGTCACAACTAGAAGTGGCTTCGTCTGCCCACAAAATTCTAGATAAAAGTTGAGGATCCTGTTATGTCATATTTAATAGGCAGTTGCTAACGTTCAACCTTCTATCAAAATCTTGAGGTATCAAAACTTGGTGAATAACAATATGATATGGATACGTGGGAATGGAGGAATAGTATGAATGAAACAATAAAAAATATAAATACAAAGAAAATATAAATAATATTAAACATTTCTTATCATGTCTGGAAATGAAATTTTACAAATATTTTCAAGAAACCTACTTACTTGTGCTTTTTTCAATATTTTGAACGCTTCCATGCGATACCCCTAAATTTTGTGATGCTATCCTAATACTCAAATGCAGATTAGTTTCAATATATGGTAAGACATTTATGGAGTTTCCCTCGGTCCAACCTCGAGCTGGTCTATTATACCTAGGACCATGGCAGCACGTAAACGTTGTGCTAATCGAACAAAAACTCGACGCTCGTATCTCCGTCTGTTGGGATAAAGCATATGATAAATTCATACTGCAAGAGTTGCATTTTGCATGCATTCAGATCATATCATATCGGATCCTTCTTCATTGAAAATTGGCATTTTTGTTTATAATACAACAACCGCAATACACTTAATGCCACTTTGTTATCTAGTTTACAGCTTTGACATAATGGCAAAAAATCATTCATTTTTCTTTTCATATCCTACTTATTAATTTTAAGCGTACGATTTGTTTATACCTCAAATAGCCTACTATATTACCACATTTTTGACTATATCTTTGCTTCTATAAGAGCTACTGACACAATTTTTTTTAAATGCTCCTTTAATTTTCCTTCCAATAGCAGTGAAAAAAACATGTGGTATCATTTGAATTTTTTTAGAACAGTTAACCGTTTTGTTCCTTCAACAAGTTGCGCTCTCTATTGGTAGAACGAGATAAGAAATTGTTGTGGTTTTGGATTTGTTTGGTAATATCAAGTATTCCCTTAACATCGAGACCAATCATGATAATCTCAAACAGCCCGCTTCGAAGTTACACGATTTTTTCCAGTAACACGTTATATGGTTCCTCTCCCTTTATTTTACAGTAATCGTAAAAATTTATTAAACAAAGTTTTACATATTGATCACTAGCCTACAACGGATATATTTTTTAAATACATTACTAACAAAATTGTCCAAAAATGGGAATTTCACTTTGAAATCAGTAAAACGCGCTCTGGTGGCAATGGTAGGAAATTAAAAATAATTTCCAGCATTTTCTATTTGCCATATTTATTATATGACTTTTTATTTCACTGCTCAATCTCAAATAGTTTCTGAGCTATGACCGGCCGCCTTTCTTAGTTTTACACCACATAATGTAAATTACTGTAAATGCTACGCCCCTGGAATTTTAGTAAAGCGTTGAGTATCATGGAAAATGTTATGCATGTCCAAGGACAAATGGTGTTTTTATTTATAAATAATTAGTGTTGCAGTGCATATTAGTTTACTGCAATAGCCCATTTTGAGGACGAAGTATAAGCATTTAGAAATGAAAGAATTCATTGAGAATTGGAAGTTATGTTACAAAGTTTAAACAGATCTGTAGTAAATAGCAATTATCAAATTAAAAAGTATTGTGTGTAGGGAACTCGAGCGATCTAGACGGGAACCTGAAGTGATTCTTTATGTAACTAAATAAAGGAGTGTTAAGCATTTATGAATTAAATTGAGCAGCATTGGACATTAATATTACTGATTTAAATATATGTGCGATTATTAACAGCACAAAATCGACCGTTTACAGACAGTTAAGAATTTTGTGTTCAAGTGTAATTAAAATATTCTGTGACAAACATTTTTTTTTAAGGTCCTTTAGTAAATTAACGTGCCCAATTGTTACACGCGTTTAAATGCGTGAATAAACACGAACATCAAGTTAGCGAGTAGTGCGACGACCAACGTAAATATTAATTAGTGGTGAGTGTGCATACATGCTCAGGATTAATTACAACAAATTAATCCCATTAGATAGGACATTACACCGGATAAAGGATTACGGAATTTGTATAAATAAGAATAATTTTAGATTTTTGAACGGTAGAAATATGATTATCTTTAGAGATGTCATTGTTTATATTGTTAATTTCATTCAGCCATTAAAGATCAACAATCTCCATTACCTGTTATTATATGTGTAGATTATAAGCTTAGGGTCTGTAGTCTGTAAAAATTGGTTTTGGTATGTGTTACTTTACGGAGGCAGCCAAAATATATGTAAATACTTTTGCAAAATTTTATTAAGCTTTAGATAAATTTATTTGTAAGTGCAATTGAACCTAAAGATTTTCAAAATTAAGTTGACATGTGTAAAGGTTACTGAGACAAAATGTAACGTACTCTTAGATAGTAACAGGGTGTCATTTACGACTTGATTGTTTAATTTGAACTGTGTATGATTTTACCGAGTAAGCTACAATTCTGTCTTCCACAGTCAAGTACGATTAACCTAACACCTCGCCTACGACTATTTATTTATGTGAAATTTAAGACTGTGGATGTCGCCTAGAGACTATTTTTGCCGGATTGAACGTTGTCATTTGTTGTTTTATGATAAGTGTAAGATGTTTGAAACTAGATTTCAACCATTTTACGTTTTATGCCGAACCCGCCAATTTCCTCTGCAGTTAGCTTCGGAACCCACTTACCTTGGTACAACTGAACGACGCCCAGTGCGGTTTTCATGATGCAACAATTCACCGATTGAAGAATTTGTAATTTTGATTTTAAATCGCATTACGAGAGATTACATTTATTGATACCTTGCTTCAATAGTTCTTTGTCAGAAATATAATTTCTCCATCTTCATTACCGTTTAATTAATTTTTCAACTTAACATTATCGCTTAGTAAATTTACACACAAGTTCATTTATTTTACATACCGTTTGGCTGAAGGATGATTAAAGATTTTTGTTTTATTGGATTCGTTGGTACTACCGTTCGGAATTATTTTTACTTCTTTATTAGTATTGTTTTTTGAAGAAGTAGATTACATTTCTTTAATTTATTGTTATTAAATAATTTTAAGGAGTTCTTTTGTTGTCCCTGCTTAGTAATTTCTTTAACCTGCGATTAATTGATTGTTAATTTTGTTAATTTCCTTTTCTTGATTCATAACACTGTTCTTTAGTTTTGTATTCCGCCATTTGTTCCCCACTTAATACTTGATTACAGCAACACCGTTCGGACCACCGACATTCCTAGTAAGATCAGCCCGGACTAGTGGCTCTGTGGTAGCTGGCATCTCCAGGAGGAATCTAGGTCACCAAAACACCGAACACCTAGATTAGCATTCGAAAATTCGCCGAATCACATATTACTTTTTCTATTACTTTGTTTTCTTTTACTTTAATAAACTTGTTTAGAAATGTACAAATCTTATTTTTTAAGTAGGAACACAGCAACCATCCTGGGAGAGGAAAAAATCTACATCGCCTTTAGAGCGGCATGTCGGCAGCACATCACACACCATAGCGTTTTAAAACACCAGGATAATAGCCAACATCAAAAACGCTACAAAAAGGACCATCCGACAGGCCGAAGTGAAAAGGGTGAATGTATACAACATCAGATATAAACTGGAAAACCTGAAGATGGCAGTAATATATATCATTACTATGCTGGTGAAGTAAAAGGCATTTATCAAAACTTTTAACAATATTGAGATGTATTACCTTCTTTGAAATAACTTTTAAACTCAACTCAACAGAAATGTAATTATTTCAATTATATTAATGCTAATTAGGACTTTTGTTTGAGTTTAGGTTAACCGTAAAACTTAATTTTTAGTGCTCTTATGAGTATAATATTTAGTATATCCTCACAATCTCAAATGATGTCACCTGCACCACAAACGTGAATGGAAAATTTGTAAATGTGCATGACTAGCACCGTTACGATAAGAAAATATATATATATATATATATATATATATATATATATATATATATATATATATATCCCTGATTATTCTGGATGTAAAATGTTCTAAGTTGGTTAGTAATTTGGTCTTGTGGAAATTGATTGTGTGTCCGGTGGCGTTTACATGTTGCGCAAGAGATGACGTAGTTTGATTTTTCTTTACTGCGATCGATGCGATGCGATCGCACATAACCTCCTTTTGCTTGTTACTACTTGTTACTTTCTTTCATATTTCCTACGTTTCCATATTTCATTTTTCATTATACATTTTCAGAACAGTTCTTTTCAGCACTATTCCCTTTGTTCAATCATTTACGTTTATTCCAACATCTTTGTTAGTTTTTCAGAAACCTCGTAATGTCTATACAAGGTAAAACCTTGCAACGCAAGCGCAACAGTTTATGCTGAATTTACTACAATATTTTGAAAAGGAGAAAGAAAACAACGGTCCATTAATACCACTTTCTAGTGTCCAAGAGGTAGGTATTTTTAAAATTGTCTTAAGCTCAATTAAGAGTGATCTCAAATTTACAGCGTGTGGCAAACACCTTCGGTATATCTGTCACAACAATGAAAAATATTAAGTTTCGGGCTAAATCCAACCCAATTCTGGCTAGTCCGCGTAAAAAACAGCCACGTAAGAAAATTAAATCCGAAGATCTTGCATATACCTCGAAAATGTCCATCAGGAATACCTTATGTAATATGTACGAACAAAGTGAGCGTATTATAATTATATATAGCTTCTACATATAGTCTAAATTATATTATTTACAGAAAAACATGTCACAGTTGCAACTTTAAATGCAGAAATTCGTAACTCCCATATTCTGTTAAGCGATAGAAGTTTAAATCGTGCCTTACATGCAATGAGGTTCAAGTTCCAGAAAGAGTGTATCGAAGAGCTTTGGTAGAAAAAAGAAATATAGCTGAAATGAGAACACAGTTTTTGAAACAATACCTACGAGAACTAAATGCACCAATTCGTAGGCCAGTAGTATTTATTGACGAAACATGGATCTACTCCAAAGGAAATCCTGGAAAGTCATGGCAAGATGACGATGTAAGGAGTGAACGAATAGCTCCAGGATATGATGGTAAAAGATTTATAGTTCTTCATGCAGGAACTGCCGCAGCATTTGTACAGAATGCTTCTATGCTATTTACGTCGAAGTCATTGAAAGATTACCATGGTGAAATGAATGAGGATATGTTTAAAAATGGCTCACTGAAAATCTCCTGAACAATTTAGAAGCACCTTCAGGAAAAGGAAAAGGCCACGTATTTCATTCCCTCCCCTAAAGGGAGGGCTGCTCAAGCTTTTCGAGCTCCTTCAGCCACAATCATGAATTCCCAGCGTACATACATACATTACGTATATATGCATGGTGGGATTAAAGATGGGTGTGGTCAGGATAGGATCGGAAGGAACGGAGTTAGGATTCTAAGGGGGGAAATACTATCCCAGCATTCGTCTAAGTAGCCGCATTTGGTGTGCATATACGCAGTGACCATGCCGCTACATGTGCATGAGGGAAACTCCCTGAAAAAACCACATACAAGGTAGGCGGTAACGGGAATCGAACCCATTACCTCCCGAATGCTAAGCAGGTCGTGTCACCACTACGCTACTAGCTCGGTTAGAAGCACCTTCATTAATTATAATGATTATAGCGCCTTACCATTCCATGTTAATGGAAAAACTACCAGCATCGTCTTGGACGAAAGGTAACATGATTTCATGGTTAATAAAAAATAACATTAATTGTGATCCCACCTCATTCAAAACCGAGCTCTATTCGTTAATAATATCACAACGAATAGTAAAACAATATGAGGTAGATGAAATAATAAGGAGTTACGAAGATGACGTATATAATTGCCAACTTATCATTGTGAATTCAATGCAATTGAACTAATACGGGCACATGCTAAAGGATACTATGACAATCACATAGGAAGAGATGGCTTCAAAGACGAAAATGTGATTAGTATGTGGAACGAAGCTTTACAACAATGTAATCAACATATTTGGGTTAATTGTGTGCGCTATACAGAGTAGATTATAAAACAGTGGTATAAACGTCAGGAAGTGCTAGATTTGACAGTAGACGAAATGATTATTAACGTTACAAGCGATTGTGATAGTTCTAATACAGATTAATCGTATCGTATCTTTTCCGTAATCAATGCATCACTTCGAATTAATTATGTATTTCATAAATATATACTAATCAATTGCATTAAAATTTATTTAATCATCTGGAATCATCTGATAGCAATTACAATTAGAGTTGCACATATTCGAAGATCTTCAAACCTCGTTATTACATAACTTACAAATGTTATAATAATTACTAATCACATGTAAATGTTTAACATATACCTTTGTAAAAATCAGCATTTTACATTAATCTCATTTTCAATTTTCATCAAAGTGCTGCTTTTGAAACCCTACTTCATGTTACCAACTGCAATTGGAATTAAAATTAAATACCTTTGTATGTATAATAATGTCTAACACTTACCATGACGTTTAACTTTTTCGTTACGATAAACCTTTCTAATCGGTTTTAACAAAATTACAGTTCAATAACTTCAAAATATTCAATTTTTTAAGTTTTTCTACGAAGTGTTGTTTTGACATTAGATTTGGAAACATTACTACATTACCATCTAAGAGAAGATTGATTAAGTTTGATTTTTAATCATTTATTATTATGGATATAAGTTGACTCATATTGTTCATATTAAACCATTCGTTACTAGATTATGACGTAGGTCAATTCTTTGGTGGCAAAGATAGTAATAAGGTTTATATATCGGTACATCATTGCAACCACTAAAAATAGATAAACGCAGACAAATTTGATGTTCGTGTTAAACCAAATAATACTGCTTTGACTAAACACTGTAATGAAACAAGGTCATCTTTTAATACGACAGAACCAATATTTTAGGCATTGAACCAATTTTAAAAAAACGTTTAATTTTGGAGATATTACATATAAAAATTAATAGTAAATTCGTGTGCAATAGTAAAAACAGTTTGGAATGGTTGTCTTCCAACTATGATTACATTTTAGAAAATGTATGAATAATAGTTTGTGCCGTACTTGTCAATATGTTAGTTATTAATTGTTGTAGAGTTTTATAATTTCGATTTAATTTTAATTTTATAAATCTTAATATAATTTACAGAAACTCTGTCTATAAATTCCTGTAAAGATTTTGTAATATATAAATATATATATATATATATATATATATATATATATATATATATATATATATATATATATATAATGGAGATTTCAACATTCATTGGCAGAATATTGAAAATCTTGTTAATGAATAATATGTAAATGAATTAAAAGAAACATCTCAGTCTAAAAATTATCTAAAAAGTTACAGCAAAGAATCAACCAATTGCTTTTGTATTATACTAAAAAACTAAATCTGGACCGTATGAAAAACGTAATAGAAAGCGTAAAGGTCGAGGTGGAACAAATAAATTAAGTGACGCTAGTATATAAGGACAACCAACTTTGTAGTTCCAAAAGTAATAAAGATATTTTAGGCTGTTAGCAGTACGCCTTCGCTGCAGAGATTGAAAATTAAAACTCTGAAGAAGTAATGCTTAAGGGTAGCCCCTAACAGGATAAACACGATCTTACCTAAACGACATACATTTGAGGAACTTTCTTTGCACCTTTTCAAAACTACTTGACGTGAACGTTATATATGGGGTACCAGACAAGATTGCAATATTCAATTTAGGGTCTAACTAACGACATATACAAAGAGATGACGGTATTAATATTTTTAAATAATTTCGTACTTCTTACAAGAAAACCCAGTGTTTTGGTTGAGGAAGTGCAGATGTGTTCAATGTGATCACCAAAAGTTAAACACTGGTCAAATGTAACACCTAGATCATTAATTGTTGTAACACGGGTTAATAAGACTGAATTAATAGAGTAATCATAGTTTAATGAATTGCGTAGATAGAACTTTACACTTTTCTATGTTTAAATCTAGTTTGTTGATTTCACACCAGTTAGGTATCACATTAATTTGTTCTCGTAGAAATATAGGGTCGTTCAATGATGAAATTTGAGAATAGATTTTAAGATCGTCAGCAAATAAGAGAAAGTGGCTGGAAATTAAATCAGATGTCATTTATGAAAATGAGGAATAGAAGGGGGCCTAAGTTAGACCCTTGCGGTACTCCAGAGGATGCGATAAATAATTCCGATGCAAAATCATTATGTCGAACAAATTGAGGAGTCGGTTGTCTAAGTATGACCTGAAGAGTAGAACGAGTGACTCACTAAAACCAAAACTGTTTATTTTATTCAATCAAATCGCGTGATCTATTGTGTCAAATGCTTTCCAAAAGTCGGTGTAGGTAACATCAATTTGGCCATGGTTATCTAAAACTTTAGTCGTATATTCAATAAAACAAGTGAGATTAGTCATAGTTGATCTATGCTGCACAAAACCGTGTGGGTGAGGTGAAATATAGTGTTTAATTAAAAAAAATATTAAATCATACATAATTATCGTAAATACCTTCGAAAAGTTCGACAGAATTACTAATCGGTCTGAAGTTAGATATTTCAGATAGATTACCACCTTTGAGGACATATTTCATAAATCTTCCAAATGTCAGGAAAACAGTTTGATCTTATAGTCAAATTACAGATGGTACAAAATGGTCGCGTAAAGACATCCTTACAGTCCTTTACAATAAAACTTGGGATTTCGTCATAACCTACAGGTTCTTTATTTTAGAGTTTCGTAGTTGCTTTCCCAACCATAGTTTCAGTAACAACAGGTAAGTGAATACACGGAAAATTTGTAAGATTGAGTATTCGATTAAGAATATTTTCATGAGGACGAAAGACTTTAGAAAACTGACTATTTCTTCCAGGTTCGAAAAGCTCATATTTTGATGATACATCACTCCAGGTATTTCACTTCCATTGCCTCCTTTTGATCTAATAAATGACAAAATAATTTTGAATTATTAAATAGTATTTGCAATATTGGAGATGTATGCCTTATAAACAGTACGGATTTTTGGCTTTGCTAATCTTCTAAGACTGCTGAATTCTTTAAAGTCGTTCTCACGCTTAAATTTATTGAAAATTTTTAGATATCTTGATTTCAGTTTAAGAGTACTAATGATTTTATTGGATAGTGTGTTTTCTATTTCGATAACGGGGTACATAATTATCATAAATTGCGTTAAGAACGGCGTAATAGTATATTACGTAACGTGTGTTGTCAGAAGCATTTTACGCACGAATGGAAAAGTTAATTCCGTGAGTGCGTAAAATGCTTTACAACACGTGTTACGTACTGTACTTTACCTACGACCTACTTCTACTTGTATTAATAATGTTATTATTAATAATACTTTAACAACATCAACAATAAAATATTTTTAATAATTTTATTGCATAACATTTAATTATATAATATTAGTTATTATAATAATAGTTTACAGTAACAGCACAGTTGTTAAATACAAACCGTAAATCGGTTCTTTTGCTTGTTGAAACGTAAGAAAGGTTTACATTATTAGCTGTGTTTAGTAAATTTTCATTTTCATCACTATTACTTGTACCTCAGATACTATTTTAGATGAATTGTTTGTTTGATTATTTAGGAATTTATCCACATAGCCTTCAGGTAAGGACTGCTGCTGCGTCAGATTTTCTTTTAAGTAGAGTTTGTAATTAGGAATAGCTTTTGTAATGATTATATTATGATTTATATTAATTGTGGTCCTCAACATAGAGTAAAAACACCAAAGTGAAGAAAGCTTCATATTATTTAACAAATCTTGGAAATATACCATCATAACATTCTCGGAAAATGAGATCACGCCGTTTCTTAACCTCCAGTCCATGAATTTTTGGTACATATTTTTGTACCGACCCTAAGATTTCGCCGGAAATAAGTTGCTATTGGCTATTTCTGCGATTTTAGTAGCATTGGGTGGAGTTAAATCTATTTCACTGTCACTGGACATTTTTTTAATCGAACAGAACTTTACACAACCAAAAACTAGTTTTAAGGTTAATAAAATAAAAGTTTATTGACAGTTCTTCATGTTCGTTCGCAAATCTCTATCGCGGCCTACTTAATTTTGTGGCGGCTTATACCATATGTATGTTTACTATTATGATATATCCAGATAGCTAAAAGAAGGAAACGGAACAAATAATTATATAATTCCAAATCATTCTTAATATTAAATGCAACTCTTTATCTAATAAATGTTAGCTACCAGTTATATATAGAATAAAATTCTACGTCTAATATGTAAATAATAAATTTTGAATAAAATGGTAACGTATATTTGCAGTTACTAAGTGGTTGCTAGGGAAGCTGTGCGATTTATTTTTCAGCTGCGCGTTTTCTTTTACCGTGCGTTATAGAAATCTTACATTGATTGTCGACTGTGTATTTTTGACTATTTACAGTAATGGTCGTAGATAAAATTCATTACATGCTGCATTAACATCTACATAAAAAGACCAATTCACTTCAAGCAAATTAGAATATAGGCCCATGTAATCACATTTCATAAAATTGTATGTTTTTTAGAAGGACTGGTAGGAAATTTGGGTTTATACCCACACAATTTAGGTCATATTGTTAGAGCAGCATGGTGTGCATCCTATAATACTCATGGACAATCTTCGTTATAAACGTCACAATGAATGTTGCTTAAAACTTGATCTAATAAACGATCGTTTTTATTAACAATAGAATTAAATTGGGTCAAATTGAGTATACTTAAAAAAATTTTAAACTTTGATTTGCTTTAATTAGAAAATATGTGTGTGGTTAGATATGTTTGCTTTACAAAGAAATGTAACTTCAACCTGTAAATAAATGTAATAAATGTGAAATTGAAAACAATAACAAGGTTTATTATAAAATCTTTAAATCAAGTTATAAATGTAGAAAATCTTAATACTAATGTTAGTAACTTAAAAAATACCTTATACTAATAATTAGAAATGAAATACCTGTTGTACTTTAAAATTTTGGTTGTCACTGGTGTACTGTTACTGATAAAATGTCCTGACAAAGCCACGCTTTCAATTTCGGTTGTGCAATCAATCTTGAAATGGAAATATAACAGAGTTCTGATATTCATTGATCCCAAATGAATAAATTCTTTTACAGTCAAACTTGGTTGATTAAAATGGGTTGGTGTACCATTTATTTATAATTTTCATCACAGCAACAACTTCTATTGCGCCATCCTCGTTAAATTGAAACGTAATAATACAATGAAATTACGTAATAGAAAAATGTAACGTAATAAAAGTAAAACCAAAGTAAAGTAAAAGTAAAATAAAAGTGCCTAAAAAGAATAAATATAATAGACAAATAAAAATAGGTGTAATTAGCTCTTACCGTAAATTTTACGACACTTTTTAATAAAAATACTCAAGAACAAAAATGGACGCTGTTTGCTTTCATTATCGTAACAGCAACGACTTCAAAGTAGATGTCTGCGCATGAACTCAATGTGCAAGACGAAATGCGCATACTACCCCACTTTAAAATATCTAAACGTACACTTTTTCAGCTACTAAGGTATGCAATTCACATGACACAAAAATGAACGAAGTTGCCTAAATTATTGCATATTTTTAACACAACTCAAAAAGGTTTGTTACAAGGTAACACTTACAACCAACTAGATCGATGAAAGGTAAAGAACTATTTATTTCACTTGTATCCACTGGTTTACAGACAATATTGCTTTTTACAGCAAGTAATGCTCCACCATAACTATACGAAATCTACGATCACAAGGCGGTGTAAGCTCTAAGTTTGGTATATTATCAGAAAGCGCAGTCTATACAGTAGTTATTATGTCATATTGACAATCTGAAATAGAAGAATAAAACTCAATTTCGAACGCAAACGTCGCACACTTTGAAAGTAGCAAATACGTTTTTTAGGCATTGGGTCTCGGTTAGAATAGCTATTTAGTTTTTTGACTCAGTAACTATTTTGGCACACCGTTTACGTACTTTATCCTTACATTCGATTCACCCTATGACAGTCTATTAGTAAGTTCACAACGTACCTTATTTAAATGTTCTCTCTGGATTGGAGTTTGGATCAGATGATATTGACACCCAGTATATACGAGGGCGGTTTGGCGGAAGAGTGACTTTTCAATGAAAAAGTTACTTTTCTGTAAAAAAATATTTTATTTTTCAACATAATCTCCTTTTAACTCTACACGCTTAGCCTAGCAAGTTTCCAATTTTTTCAAACCAAAAAACAACTAACCTTTCAGAAGTTCCGCAAAATACGCGTTTGTCTCTGCCATCACCTCTTCATTTGTCTGAAATCGCTTTTCACCAAGCCATTTTTTTAAGTTTGAGAACAGAAAGTAATCGGAGGGAGCCAGATCAGGTGAATATGGCGGATGAGGCAATAAATCGTAACGCAATTAGGCTAATTTTTCTGCAACAATAGCGGACGAATGGGCAGGCGCATTATCGCATTATCTTTTCTTCAACAAATGCGGTCGTTTTTCTTAAGTTCGGCATCAAAACGTGTCAGCAAATCAGCATAATATTCGCCAGTTATCGTTTTCCCTTTTTCTAAATAATCAATTAAGATTACACCTTTGGAATCCCAAAACACTGTGGACCTGACGTTATTGGCCGAAAAAACGGTTTTTGCTTTCTTGGGAGCACGTTTCTCGGATGAAGTCCATTGTTTCGACTGCATTTTTGTTTCTGGGGTATAATGGTGTACCCAAGTTTCATCTATTGTGATATATCGACGGAAAAATTCACTTGGATTACGTTTGAAGATAGCCAAACATTCGTTTGAATTTTTAATGCGAGCGAACTTTTGATCAGCATTAAGAAAACGCGGCACCCATCTCGCAGATAGCTTTTTCATATGTAAAATTTCATGCAAAATATTTCATACCCGTTCGATTGCAATATTAATTCATTAGCTATCCCACGTACTTTTATTCGACGATCGCTAAGTACAAGGGCACGGATTTTATTAACTATTTCTGAAGTAGCTACAGTAAATGACTGTCCGTACGTTCAGCATCATCCGTGCTCATATGGCCATTTTTAAAAGCAGAGAGCCACTTACAAATAATTCCATGGGACGGAGCACTTTCAGGACAATATTTACGTAACTTTTCCTCGGTTTCTTTAATTGTTTTTCCACGTAAGAAATAATGTTTAATTAACACTTGAAATTCTTTTTTCTCCATATTGACCCAACAACGAAAACAGTTTTCCTTATAGGAGTATTAAAACTAATCTATATGTCAGATTTATGTAAAATTTTTACAGATGACATCAGAAACATGGCGGAAACTACCAATATAGTCACCGTAGCGAAAGTGTTACCAACCTCTGAAAAGTCACTCTTCCGTCAAACCGCCCTCGTAATTACCACGCAAAATTCCAATAGCATCGTTAGAAGACTGAATGACAACTTTTTTAATAGGTTGCGCTTTATGTCCGATTATTGTGCGATTCAATCAAAACAATTTAATATTATCGCACGAGATGTTCCCGAAACAGAAATAATATTTACCACCAAAGGCGTAGCTACCGGGGCAGCAGGGCATCAAGCGCAGCACGGCGCCAAGCGCCAATAGACACAGCGCCGAGCTAGCCGCTGGTCAGATTAGGGCACATCGTGACGTGACATCGCACATGCCTAGATCGTTAAAATACAGCGGAAAATAAGATAAATAATATGCAATTTTCAAATAACATAATATACAAAAACAAAGCCGTGTAATCGTTTAGAATAATATTTGCTTAAATTTAATGCTAAGTCAAGGCGCCTTTTCAAACGAATGTCTTAAGTTAACGCACTTTCTCATTAGTCTGGTCATTCTGAAGTCCCTTATTAGCATTCATCGTTATCCAGATTATTTTACTTTCTTTGTGAGTGACAGTGTGCCTGCTATTACACTTCATTATTAAATTTGTTTTTCTTTTTTCTATCTGTGTTTTTAATTCTAATTCATTGGCGGCTTTCGTGAAATCGTAAGTAAATTTTCAAGTATTTTAATGCAAAATATGTATTTACTAAATGCCTTAGATAATAAATAAAAGAAAACCTAGCGGTTGGGATTTTCGCAGGCGCCGATTGGAATAACAATCGAAGAAAACTAAACTTCCAAAAATGAATACCTTTTTTGACGTAACGCCTTCGACGAGCACTGCAAATACAACCTCTTTACTTTCGGCCTAACCCCAAACGCCACATGATACTGTAACCGACGTGGAAATTAAAAAAAAATATCGAAGATGTAGACACTTGTAATGTATTGATTGGTCAAAGTCAAGAACCAGAACCGCTATCACAAGAAGCTCTCCATAATTATGAATCGAGAGAGGAATACAGGGACACCGCTATTTTTTCTTCCATAGCACGGCATGAAAAAAATAAAACGCAACAAATTTTTCAGGATATCTCAAATAAAGAGAACAAGAAAAGTGTTTTAGTATTTTTGGCGACTGTTTTTGGCGAGAAATACCCCATAGACATTGGATTTTATTCGGATCATAATAGCAGTACAGCCTCACGCGTTGATTAAAAAGTTTGTTATTAATTATGGCACCTGTAAGCCAGAAGGTCCTTTTGCCAGCGACGAAAGCTGGCTGCATCTGTAAATGGTTTGAAGGTGTCCAGACAGTGGCTGTGTTATTCTAAGAAACTGAACGTTTGTTATTGTGAATCTTGCTGGTTGTTTGGTGATAGATCAAAACAGTATTTCAAAATTTATTGTATACATGGAATTTCTAATTGGACTACTTTATCCAGAAAAATTAACAAACACGAAATTGCTCATTACCACATTGAAACTTTCATAAACTCTCATATGGAATCTACTCTTCGAAAAGAATCAAGTTATCGGAGGCAAGTTTTACGACGATTAATTAATGTTATATTAACGTTGGCCATGCGAAATCTTCTATTCAGAGAGCATCGTGCAAAATGCGATACAGACATTAGGTAGGAACTCCTTGTTCGTTATTAATTCTCTCGTCCGCTACGACATTGTTTTGCAAAAACTATTAGAAAAACCAAACGGATCAGTTAAATATTTAAGTCCTACGGTGCAAAATGAGCTGATAACTTTAGTAGCAACACAATTGGAAAGTGAAATTTTTAATGAGATAGAAGCTCCTTCTTTTTCAATTATTTTGGACACGATTCACCAAAATAGACCAGTGAAGTTTAGTGTTCCGGTTTACAAAAATTATTAAGGGCTAGAATGAAATGCCCAAAGATATAGATGTAGGAATCTTTTACTGGGCCTTCTACTTTAAAGGATCATAGTGCATAGAGATTACTAACATTTATAAATGATCTTTTTTATAAAAAAAACCTTACACTCCAAATGTCGTGGACAAGAGTACGACGGTGCTAGCGTAATGAGTGGTGCATATAATGGGTTACAACCCAAAATATTAGAAATTGAAAACAATGCTCACTATATTCATTGCGCTAATAATAATTTAAACCTGGTGATAAAGGATGCCGTAAAAAGTGTCTCAACGGTATCCAGGTTTTCTGATAATGTTAATCAAGTATATGTATTCTTCTCAAATAGTATAAAAAGGTGGGATAAGTTGAACTATTCACCCGTTAGACGTACTACATTGAAAAAGTTGAACCCCACGCGGTGCTCTTCAAGATTCCATGGTTTGATAGCTTTAAAGTTCAACTATAAAGAAGTTTTGCAAGCTTTGCCAGATATAATATTAAGACGTAAGCCTACTGAGAGATCTGAAGCACAAGGAGTAAAGAAAATTCTAGAAAAAATTGATTTTGTGCTATTAATTGTCATTTTGTCCAAAGTATTACAAACTTTAAACATCGTTTCAAGCTATTTGCAGTCTAAACAATGTGACATGATGGAAGCAGCCACATATTTAGAAAATACACATCTCGAGAGAAAACTTTGAACAATTTAAAACTGATACTATATATGTAGCCCAATCATGGGGCATTCAAAGTGCTTTTACCAAGAACCGACCAAAAATCGTGAAAAGGCACTTCGACGTATTATTAAATGACCATAGGTTTGATGATCCCAAGAAAAATTTAAAATTTCAATCTTTAACTCTGTTCTCGATATTATAATTATTCAGTAAAAAAATATAATGATCGCCTTTCATATTGTTTATTCCAAACTTCAATGTATAACTCCAACATTTTTAATTGAAGCTAGTGACAATGAACTTTACGACAGTGCAAGTCGATTAAGGCAGCAATATGACAAAGATTTAACACCTGAATTTGTTCATAAATTGTTAAGCTTCCGATGTACGTTTAAAAACAAAATTGCTACTTGTTTATCGTTAAAAGACGTCACGAAACTTTTAATTTGTGAACATAACACTGCAACATCCAACTTCAAAAATTTATATGCGGCATTCTTGTTATTTTTAACCATTCCAGTAACTACCGCATCAGCAGAAAGGTCATTTTCTAAGCTCAAATTAATTAAAAATTACTTGCGTAGTTCCATGTCTCAAGTAAGGCTAAGCAACGTATCACTCTTAAGCATAGAAAACCATAAAGCTCGAGACTTAAATTTAGACCATCTTATAAACGTATTTGCGGAAGCCAAGGCAAGAAAAAAAAATTATTTGTAGTCATAATCCTTTTCTTTTTGCCTTAAATGTTAATCTAGTTAATCATAATTTAGTTTTTAAAAAATATACTTACGCACTTACATTAACATCTTCATTATTTAAATAAATTGGCTGAACTTTTTCACTTTCGTAAAAAGGCGCCGAAATTCTTTGCTGCCCAGCGCATTGTAACCTAGCTACGCCACTGTTTACCACTTTGAGCTTGTCTTGTTCCTTCTGAGCAGCAGAATCAATTTGATCACTCTCATCGACGTTGAAAATTATGTTTGAAGCACAACGCTGACGCTGACAACCTCATATATTATTATTATTGCTTCCTTAGCATCTCCCTTACTGGTAAAGCTGTGTTTGGTAATTAATCCCCTGGTCGCTTCGAGTTCTTTAATAAAAAACTCTTCCAACTCTTCTACGCCTGTGTTTAATACTGTACTGCTTCCGGAACTCATACTCTTTAATGATGTAATAAATCAAAACACATTAAAAAAGTTCAGATGGGCCCTAAAGAAGAATACTTATAACTAATGTTGTCTATACCGTTGGGGAATTCTGTATAAATCGTTGATTTTTTCAGATTTATGCTTCTTAACCAAATTGAGAGAAAACTGTGAAAAGTATTTTACAGCTTGAGTTTCAAAATACTGAATAGATATTTATTATTATTATTAATATATTACATGTTACAGATTTAAACTTTTTAACCTTTCGTTTTGGCATAGTTATTCTTTTATTTTTGTAGTATATTTCCAAATGTTAAAATTATTAATTAATCATTAATTTCTAATAACAATAATAGAAATCATTTAAAAGATCAAAGTTTATTTGCATCTGCACATATAAATTTATTGATTGAAAACTTTTAATTGAATCTTCATTATTACACTATACCTGTCAATAAAATAAAGTCATTTATCCTTCATCTATGCTTATCGAAACCGTTCGTATGCCAAGAATTCGAAAACGGGAGCACTTGAATTCAATAAACACTCCCATCTCAGTAAAAACGGGAACATCCAGACGCCAGCATTATAAGATGAGTGCAATGAGCACGTGAAGGTATGCAGTAATAAAGCCGCCTCCAGGATTTCAAACTTGGTAAGGAGATAAAACGAGAAAAACGTCAAAAACAGAATTAACTACTACATCAAACTATTTATTAATACCACATATCTACTTTTAATTGTATACGTTGATTGCAGTTAAATTAATGCTGACGATAATGAATATAATTAATTTCCGCATGAACATTAACTAGTGCATTCAGTTTACTACAAATTTCATTTTTAATTGGTGTAAATAAAAATTAGATATTATTGTATATCATTAGGCTAAACACTGAAACTTTCATATATTCTTTTCCAAATTTGTGTTAATTGATTATATATTTCTAATGCTTTCCATGAAAAACAACACTCAGTATTTACAAACTTCCTTTATTGCAACTTATTGCAAATTTTAGGATAATTCTATCTTATGCAGATATAGAAATTGGAAACCTGCTTTTCATAACACTTAGAATTCATTAAATACACTTTTTTGAGTTTCAGTAATCTTGTTGCATTTATCTTACCGCTAAATTATACGATTCTAATAGAAAGAAATGAGAACAGCTGGTTTGGCGTAGTGATCGCTTATTAACGTACCCAGAAAACTCCGCCAAACAGTTTCACGTTTCTGCTGGACGGACTAAACAGCAGTGACTTGGATTAGGTATACATGGCTCTAATTCATGCCCAAGGCCCTGCGGTTACAGTGGAATTTAAATAAAATAAATATGAGTCTTAGACGCGTAAGCGTGTATGTGCGTGTACGTGTGTGTACGTGTGTGTACGTGTATGTACGTGTGTGTACGTGTGTACGTGTGTACGTGTGTACGTGTGTACGTGTGTACGTGTGTACGTGTGTAAGTGTGTATGTGTGTACGTGTGTACGTGTGTACGTGTTACGTGTTACGTGTGAACGTGACGTGTACGTGTGTGCGTGTGTACGTGTACTACGTGTGTACTGGTTACGTGTAGTGTACGTGTGTACTGTGTACGTGTACGTGTACGTGTGTACGTGTACTGTGTACGTGATGTACAGTGTGACGTGTGGTACGTGTGTACGTGTGTACGTGTGTGTGTACGTGTGTACGTGTGTTACGTGTGTGTGTACGTGTGTACGTGTGACTGTACGTGTGTGTCTGTGTACGTGTGTACGTGTGTACTGTAGTGTACGTGTGACGTGTGTACGTGTGTACGTGTGTGACGTGTGTACGTGTGTACGTGTCGTGTTACGTGTGCGGTGACTGTGTACGTGTGTACGTGTGACGTGTTCGTGTGTACGTGTGTTCGTGTACGTGTAGTTACGTTCGTGTACGTGTGACGTGTGTACGTGTGTACGTGTGTACGTGTGTACGTGTTCGTGTACGTGTGTACGTGTGTACGTGTGTACGTGTACGTGTACGTGTGTACGTGTGTACTGTGTACGTGTGTACGTGTGTACGTGTGTGTACGTGTGTACGTGTGTACGTGTGTGTACGTGTGTACGTGTACGTGTACGTGTGTACGTGCGTGTACGTGTACGTGTACGTGTCGTGTACGTACGTGTGTACGTGTACGTGTGTACGTGTGACGTGCGTGTCGTACGTGTGTGCTGTACGTGTGACGTGTGTACGTGTGTACGTGTCGTGTGTGACGTGTACGTGTACGTGTGTACGTGTGTCGTACGTGTACGTGTCGTGCGTGTGTACGTGTACGTCGTTACGTGTGTCACGTGTGTGTCGTGTACGTGTGTACGTGTGTACGTGTACGTGTGTGTGTACGTGTGTACGTGTGTACGTGTGTCGTGTACGTGTGTACGTGTGTACGTGTGTGTACGTGTACGTGTGTACGTGTGTACAGTGTGACGTGTGTACGTGTCGTGTGACGTGTGTACGTGCGTGTACGTGTACGTGTGTAGTGTACGTGTACGGTGTGTACGTGTGCGTGTACGTGTGTACGTGTGCGTTACGTGTGTACGTGTTGTACGTGTACGTGTCGTGTACGTGTACGTGTGTACGTGTGTACGTGTTACGTGTGCGTGCGTGTGTACGTGTACGTGTGTCGTACGTGTCGTGTACGTGTACGTGTACGTGTGACGTGTGACGTGTGTACGTGTGTACGTGTGTACGTGTGTACGTGCGTGTACGTGTACGTGCGTGTACGTGTGTGTACGTGTGTACGTGTGTACGTGTGTACGTGCGTGTACGTGACGTGTGTACGGTCGTGTACGTGTGTACGTGTGTGACGTGTGTACGTGTCGTGTGACGTGTGTTACGTGCGTGTACGTGTGTACGTGGTGTACGTGTGTACGTGTGTGCGTCGTGTGCTGTGCACGTGTGCACGTGTGTCACGTGACGTGTCACGTGTGTACGTGTGTGACGTGTGTTTACGTGTGTCGTGCACGTGTGTACGTGTGTACGTGTGTGTACGTGTGTACGTGTGTACGTGTGTACGTGTGTACGTGTGTACGTGTGTACGTGTGTACATGTGTACGTGTCGGTGGGTGTGTGTGGGTATGTGGGTGTGTGTATACGTGTGTGCATACATAAGCTTGCTTTCATTTCTCCTGGATCCACTTGAATCTGGGAGAAATCCCGTGGCGGAGAGGTGGATTTATTAAAAGCAGTTTTTGGTTTTTATCAAGTATTTTTGAAACAGCTACATAATTCGGAGATATAGAAATACCATAATATAGGTTTTATAGCTATTAGTTAATTATAATCTTTGCAATTGTTTGATGTGTGTACAAACAAAATTTTCTAGGTGGGATTTAAGTATTGGTTAGTTTTTTTAATATCTAAACAACGATTAATCTTATAGGAAAATGTATAGACATATTTTTTATGAAAATTTGATTTTACATACCTTTTCCTTATATAGTTTCTTAATACAAAACCTAACAATCAGATTAGAATTCTTAATCTGTATTGTTGTAGTTTTTATAGAAGTGGGCAGCTTAGGAATTTTTTTTCAAGTTGATATGTCTATTGACCTATACCTAACATGAAGGTTTAAACGTCATTTTGACATGAATTATTATTGTTGTTTTAACAATGTTGGCAATTTTCATTATGAACGCATTATGAAAACGGTTGCATTGCAGTATACTGCGATAAGATGAATATAACGACGATATTTTTATGTATGAAATAGGTAAAATAAAATAGTATCTAAAATGTGTGAAACTGCAAAGGTTCAAATGTTAAAATAATTGGCAAATGTTTGCCAAAGGAAATTGCAATTATTCTATGCAGTTGGATGGTAAAGGCGGTAAAGATGGTAAAGGTAAAGTTGTTAAAAATTGCTTAAAATAAATCCAACATGTATTAAGCTTGTATGTTGCAAAGATTTGACACTTGTTTTATTTTTTTATTTAATCTTCACTACAGCTACATTATTCGCGCATGCATGCATTATCTGCCCTTAATCTTTCTGATATCTTGTTTTCTGAAATAATTAAAATTCTTTTTAGTAGTAATTTGTCAATTATTTAAACTTTTTTTGCCGTTTCACACGCGTATTTTAGCACTTCGTGTCAACTAGAATTTTTTGCCATTTGACTTTGAATTTTTTGTTTCAAACATAGAAATGCTTGGCATAAATTTGTCAATCGTTTAAAATTTTTTTGATTTATCGAGTTGTGCCAGAAGTCCTAAACATTATTTTTATCTACAATTATACAAACAATTTGTACAACTAGAGAAGAAAGTGGTTTTTTTCAACTCTAGTTCAAAGTCTGACATACGAGCGTGGCGAGTTTGTCAATTCACGAAAGTTGAAAAAACACTTTCTTCTCGAGTTTTATACATAATTTGTTTCTGAAACTACAATCAAAATTGAAAAATTATCGTAATGCAGTAATGAAGTTTGCTACATAACTCGTCATGTATGTAGTAAGTAATGTAGACTTGGCAAATATGGTATTCATTTTTAGCTTAGTTTCTGCTTGCTTGATGGTTTGGTGTTTTTTTAGTATAAAATTTGTTAAATTGATATTTACGAAGTAGAAAGTAACTAAAAACAACTAATTTATCGCTTTGAAGGTTAGGTGTGTAGACCCACAGAATCAGACAATGGTACGACCATGGAAAAACCAATGGCGCAAAATAAAGAAATTGATACAAATATGTTTCAATTTTAAATGCCATTTTTTAACGCAGCAATATTGTTTTTTACTTTCCTCACTAGAGAGGAAAATCCTATTTTCCTCGCCCTTTTTAGAGACGGAAGTAATTGTGTCTAAGGTAGTTTAAGAAAAAATGTTAGTTCATTTCTATTAATTTCAGCTTTGTAGCTTGGAAAGTCGTGTGTGGTTTCACACCAGATATTTTTCATTAATTTTTTGAATAAAAACCTTGTTCTTTTTGAAAGCATCTCCGTTGGTACTCAAATTAAATCTTGAAACGTTGGGAGCCGTTTTTCTCAAAATCGGTTTAGAGTACCCTTTTTCAACAAAAATCTACAAAAAGTTAATCCACAAATTTCAGAAAATGTCAGAAGCATTCCTGTTAGGGTCCTAGAAACTACGCCACTGGAATATTTCACAGATATGATGGTTAAAATACTTATCGTTTTGTTTTTTATGGTGTATTTGTATTTATTGTTTCTAAATCACTAAAAACTATTTGAGAAGGAAAACCCAAGATGATGCATTTAAAAATGGCTCAAGTTTCAAAAGTAATGAGTCATAAGAGAAAGGTGTTACTCATGTAATTAGTCATGTGTTAACCTTAATATTACGTAATAAGGCCATAAGTGAAAGGCGCAACCCACTTATAATTTTAAACACTGAAAGTCTAGCTGGAGGTAAACAATTGAAAAAATTAACCCACGTATAATTTTAAATATTTGTTAAAGGTGAGGGTAAAAATCTGCCCCAAAAAGAAGGGAGTAAAACTGCGTCGGCGACCGATGACTGACACTCCAAGTGGCACCACTGGCGGGCCGAGACCCCAAGTCGCACCACACACTACTACCGGCAAACAACTCTAATAATAATAATTGGCGTAGACTTTACTTATGAGTGCAATTATAAAATAATGCACATTTGAACAAAAAAAACGAGTTTTGTACGCCTAAAGTTCTCCAAAGGTTTCCAAGATAAAACATGGGAAATTTTCTTTACATCACCAATGATTTTAAGAAATGTAAGTATTTTACATTTGAGTTTCAGATATGGCCTTCTACCTAAAATTGTATGTACAATTCAAAAAAGAATCAAGAAAAATGTACTAATAGATTACCCTCATTTCCAAAAATTCAGTTCCGAAATGTTAGATGAATTTATATAGGAATATCATTATTTAACACTGAATTTTTCAACTAATTTACAAGTTTTTCGTCCGATTAGTCGTGTTTATCAATTTCCCATGTCTACGTTTAGATTGGTATATTGACTTTACTCTTCGTAATTGGTTGCGATCGCTCTTAAAAGCAAACATGACGGAAACTCAACCAAGCAATTAATAAAAAAGATCGAAGCTGCCTCGGTGATAGAATGGTTAGATTGCTTACCTTTCACCCAAGTGGCGTAAGGTCAAACCTGGCCGAGGTAGCCGTTTTTCCAAAACGAAGAAAAACTAAATCATTCTTTCTTCTCAGATAGAAAGTAAAACTGTAGGTCCCGTGGCAATTTGATTGGCACGTTAAAGATCCCATACTAAAGATGGAATTCCATTAGCAGGTCAAGATTCTAGTGACGGGTAGTGCTAATAACCATTAGTAGTTGACGCGCATGGAGATGCATGGTATTTCTGTTTGTGTCTAGATCTCGGCCCACAAATACAAAAAAAAAAAGACATCGGACAAAATGGTATAATTAAGCATCACGAAGGTTATGGTCTGAGACAGTAAACAAACCTTACGCTTCTTAATACTTAATATACTGTAATCAACCAAACATAGTATAACGCGATAATCATACATTCTACGCTTTGTAATAAAATCAATGTACATATTACACATTATAATTTGATTTATAACATAATTTGTAGTCGAGTAGTCTTATAATTGTCTCGTTGACACACTAAAAATTGTTTATAATCTGTCATATTATGGTACGATTTTCATTACAGCACGATTTATCGTGCCATAAAGGTACCATGACAACAGCCAAGATAGAACACAAACAAACCATATTTGTACTACACTGTATTAATATAAAATGTTCAATTTGAATTTTCGGTAATTGTAAGTCCAGAGCTCTTGACAATCGATTCACTTGTAGAAATACTGCAGGTTCCATACGATTACCCAAGTCTTCAGAGCAATCTTTTTATTTTCTAGCGAATCTGCCACTCTGTGAAATACTGCGTCAGGTTCCCAATCGCCGTCTCTTAATCACCCTAAGTCTTCGGGCACCACTGTCTGCCTGAATTGTTGCAGAGGTCCTTCGGAATGAATGCCCCATCTACAGTTCAGCATTCGGTCACCTTCCCAATCGCCGTCTCTATGAATCTGTCCTAATGTCGTTGCATTCCTACTGTCGTTGCCTGAATTTACCGTTGCATTAGGTAAAACAAAACTTCTGGAATTTTGCAATGCGTTGGCCGCAATATACAGTTCTATAATTCTGATAAACTTCAAGTACTTTGCAATCGATTCCTCCAGATTCATGTCCAAATGTGTAAACGTTCTACGGCCGTTGCAGGTGCATTGGTATCCGTTATTATGAACAACCAAACCGGAAGCCTTCCTCTACAACATGCGTTTGTGCATAAGTTATATAATTCTACTCTTCTACACGTCCAAACAAACCAGTATAATCGACAACCTCCTAGATTCATATTAGTTTATACGTACAGCAGTTCTTGGCCGATGGGTTTTGAAATCGTATCCTTAACATGAACAACCATTTCGTTTGACGCTTCCTCTACAACATCCGTTAATGTGCATGAAAGTTACTTGCGATTTTCTCTGGTACATACACGCAATCCGAACGACTTAAGAAACCAATCAATTTTGGGAACCTGCCTACATATCCACGTTATTAGTTTAATTCGACAGCATGACATTTCAGCTTTGAAAGTACACCATAAAGATGAGCTTACATTCGACTAAAAGAAAAAGATAATATGAAATTGCGTTTCGTACGCGTTTGTCAAAAACTCCGTTAAACTTGTTCTGTTGAACAGTACTTCACGATTTTTCTGGTACATAACCAATCGAATTCGAATCTTTGTAAGCGGTTTCAGATCTTCTACCAATCTAAGCTTTTGCGCTTTTTACATTTCGTCTTAATGATCCACGCTTATTTTTATTCGTAGTTTTCATACAAGTTGAAGCTTTGAAAAAGCATACACCATTGCAATTTTGATTTCGTAGGAATTGTTAAGATGAAGATAAAAGTAAAATTTAACTGATGTTCCATTGCGTCTACTCGATTACAAAATAGCGTAAAACAGTCGTTTTTGTTATAACACTCACTTCGTTCGTGTTATAACAATCACTCCTATCATAATCGCTTACATTATAAACTAAGGTTTTAATATACTAAACTGCTGGCCACTCGAACTTACACATAGTGATTTTTAGGCAAAATTTAAAGTTAAACATTTTCAATAGGAATGCAAATGTTTGAACGCTGCTTGCAAATTTTAAGAGCTAGTTTTTTTCGGATTAAGCTGCATGACGTAGGACAATAGGTTTATTATATACGGGGTGATCAATGAAGTCATGCAAAAAATCAAAAAGTTGAGTGAAATTTCCGCAAAAAATTTTTTTGGTCGTTGCAATATGGTTCGTTACTAAGGTAACATCAATATCTCTAGACGTTTTTGTAGTTTTGGATTAAGGCACTTAGGCCTTGCACACACTACTCAACATAAAATTTGGGTAGCAAAATTTTTAAAATGCTATAACTTGACATTGTATTGACAGTTCTTGATGATTGTAGATTTTCTATGGTCTAAGTTTCGGACAGAACAGTGAGAAGAACATTAAATAAAAACAACTTGAGGTGAGAATTTATTTTTACAAAAACTTAAATAATACCAAACCTTAGAGGGCGTCGTACCCTACGTTTTTGTTTATTATCGACCCGGTATAATGTGTAAATTTCAACCCTCAAATAAAATGCTTAGACCATAGAAAATCTAGGTGAAATAAGGATTCCAAATCCACAAAAATCATCAAGAACCGTCAATGCAATGTCCAGTTATAGCATTTAAAATTTTGTACCCAAATTTTATGTTGAGTAGTGTAAGGCATAATTAATCCAAAACTAAAAACTCTAGAGATATTGATGTTACCTTAGTAACGAACCATATTCAACGACCAAAAAATTTTGGAAATTTCACTCATACAAACTTTTGATTTTTGCATGACTTCATTGTATATAATTGTACATAATTGTATACATTGTCTACATTCTTCAACAATTCTTTGTATTCAAAATGTGCATACTGCCAGTTGTGCTGTAGCGTAAACCTGAAATTTGATATAAGCTACCCCTAGTCATGACAAGATCGTAATGGTGTCAGGTCTGGTGACCGAGCTGGCCATTCTATCGGAGCCTCAGTCGACCAATCCATTTGCCACGATATTCTTCATGGCAAGTGACATCTCGTTACTGCACCAGGTATTATAGTGTGCAGCAGACTAATCTTTGTTAGGGTTTAGGTTGATTTCCATAGAAATTGCCGAATAAATACTAGATTATAGTTTGGCATTTAATTAATCAAGAATTCAACGGTTCAATTGCGTTATAGTAACATCTCCAGATACACTGTCACCGGTTAAGTTAGCATTGAACATAATGCAGGTCCAACTATGTGGTTTCTAAACTACCTTGCCCAAACTAGTTCAAACGTTTTCTGGAAATTGTACATTCTTCAACAGATTCTGAGGATTGTGTTCACTCCAATATCATCACCATTTTGTGCTGTTAACGTAAACCATTGAGGAATTTTAAGCACCCCACAGAAAAAATCTATTTATGGTGTCAGGTCTGGTGACCGAGCTGGCCATTCTATCGGATCTCTCGTCGGGTCCAATCCATTTGCCACGATTTTATTCTTCATCCAAGTAACGTCTTACTGCACCATAATAGCTTGTGTCAGCAGCACCATCTTGGTTGAGAACGTTATTTCCAAGTTGCCGAATTCATCTAGATTATCTTCCAAAATTTCAAGAATTAACGGTTCAATTGCGTTTTGTAACATCTCCAGATACACTTCACCGGTTAAGTTAGCATTGAGAAAAACAGGTCCAACTATGTGGTTTCCCAAAATACCTGCCCAAACATTTACTTTTTCTGGAAATTGAGTTTTTCACGAAAGATTTGAGGATTCGTGTCACTCCAATATCTCACATTTTGTGTGTTAACGTTTCCATTGAGGAAGAAAGTACTTTCGCCACTAAAACAAATTGATTTTATGTAGTCTGGGTGTTGGATAATTTGATTAGACATATTTTCACAGAATTCTAATCTTCGGTCGGGGTCATCATCTGAAATTTGGTGCACCATTTTTAATTTGTATGGATGAAATTTGTTTTTAGCCAACACCCTATGTATACTGTCCTTTGACTGACTTCACAGATAGACGCAACTTGGGCTGTAGAAGAAGTAGGATCTACTGTCATTTCTGCAATTATGTCGATTTTTTTGTCGTCACTAATTATTAGTCGACCAGATCGTTTGACATCTTGAACACTACCGGTTGCTTCAAACTTCTGAAGAAGTTCCCTCAAGTAAGTCCTCGATATAGGGCGATCGGGCTACCTCTCATTAAAAAGACGTTCCGCTGCATGAAAATAGTTTCTACATTCACCAATTATTAAGATAGCTGCTACTTTGTCGGCTACCGTACGTACCATTTTGTCTATGTAGACACTTAAACGTCGCGTTAAAGAATAATTAAACTGAATAGTCAAGTTATAAAAACTTATCAAAGTAAAAACAACGAGAGAATTAAAAAACGTCAACTTTTTTGACAATTAACCAGAGGCAGACTATACAATCTTGATTAATTAAATGCCAAACTATAATTTTAGTATTTATTTGATTTTTCTACCAAAATCAACCTAAACCCTAACAAAATTAGTATGACTGAGTAGGTAATTTTAATACCTTTCAAACTAGATGTCACTTGTCATAAGGTACTATTTAAAATTATTGATCACTGTGGCCCTGTGACGCCATATATAACTATTACGTCACTTGTCATGACCAGTTGAGAAGCTTATATTCGTTTATATTCACCCTCCAAATTTCATTAGTATAAGTAAAACCGTTCAAAAGATACAAGGGGGGAGGGGACTTTTGACTAGCACTGTATAATAAACCTATGGTCCTACGTCATGCAGCTTAATCCGAAAAAAACTAGCTCTTAAGCCGCGTTCAAAAATTTGCATTCCTATTGAAAATATTTAACTTTAAATTTTGTCTAAAAATCACTATGTGTAAGTTCGAGTGGCCAGCAGCTTATTATTTGCTATTGTCATTTTGAGGCATTTTAATTGCAATTTTCTTATTTACTTTGTTATACTTTCGTATAAGTAAAGAAGTTGACATGCGTACAACAGCATTTCGTTAGGAAATTATATAATTGTACTACCGAATGCAACGCGACAAACGAAGGCAAAATTAAAGAAATTCACTTTCGGAAGCTAATTTGTATTCTAAAATTACTTTACTTCCTTACACTTCGATTTAAAATCATAAAATCCGTACCTACCTACACACTTTAAAGGATAAACTTTAAATAACATTAAGATCACAATTATCTATTGTTGTTCTTGTACTACTTTTAATTGGAAGATTGATTTTTATATTTGCAGGCGTGAAAAGCTTGACAATTTAATTTGTGCAAGTTCTCTTGATAAATTGCTGGGGATGATTCCTGGGTACGATGAATGGGCCGCGTTCAGTTGGAATGAAGAGAGCACTTCACTGTCAGGTGGTTATGTCTGTTCCCTTGATGTTCGAAATTGCTCCAATTTGAACTAACAATTGATGCAGAAATCTATAAGAAAAACGGAAACGCAGAATTCCCGCTTCTTATATAACTTTAAAGTCTTTTACAGACATTTCCTTCAATTCCGGATTAGTTCGGATTCTTTGTAACGTTCAATGATATTAACATTAGATTGTTGCAACTAATACTAACTAAAAGTTTAGTTTTTTCTATATTACATAAAAAACTAACTTTATGCCTCAATATCGACATATAAAATAGGGAAGCACATCATTTTGTCAAATAATGAATGCAATCACTATGGTTTAAAACGTAAAGCTCTAATCCGTTTGTACTGCATCATTTTATTTTTACACTTACTTATGTGTTTTATAAGCATGTTACTTTTGGCGTTTGTAAAATAAATCCATCCTTGATCGGAATTTAAAAATGTATCCGACCGGCGACTGCGATTGTAATCCTTTACAAACTACTAATAATTTTCTTACTATAGTAGCATTCATTCAACAAGATTCCAATAATGGTGACAGTTTGAGATTTTACTATAAAAACAAACAAACATTTGTATTAATATTAATGCCATTATATTTCAAACAAGTACTTGGCGAAGCTAGAACATTTTTTAGTGCATGAGGATGTCTATAGTCGGACCGGCGAGAGGTGTCTTATGACTTATCTTTTAGTAAAGCGTGGTTTAAGATTTTAAAAACGTATGTTGTTATTGGTTTAAATAGCTAGTAATTTTGAATACCAACAAAACGTCGTCAATGTTTCTAGGTTATTTTCAAATTTAAGCCGCGCTGTCAAATTTAAATAAAATTATTGTTTGAATATCTCGGGATTTAGCATACTAAAGGTCTTAAAAATCCCCATCCACTCGTATAAATAAAGTCAAATTTCGTTTAAGGTCTGTTCGCACTTATTCTAGTACCGAGTGAGGGTAGTCATATCATAAAAATATATTGTACAACTGTAAACGATTATCAGAACCGAGACCGGGTCAACAAAATTTCGTTTTGGATCTGTTTTACAAATTAATTAAATCAATAATTTTCAATAAAAAACGAATTAGCTAGTGCCCGAATGAAATGCGAAAAGTTTGGTTAATAGCGGAGGATCGTTTTTAGCCAACAGATCTCACTGCGTCAAAAGAGTCAAGAATGTAATTTGGTTATCGAAATAACTGATTTTGTCATAAATAAATACACTGTATTGGATGTTAAAAATGAGATTTATTGTTAGTTAATAACATAACCGATTTTAAAAATCTCAGTTTACAGTTTGTCTATATATATATATATATATATATATATATATATATATATATATATATATATACGGATGTAAACCTAAGTACAGCTACAGAGGTATAGGTTAAATATAATAATTCTTTACAATGTTATAAAGTAACTAAGATTCTAATTTTAGCTTTAAATTCTAATATTGGACTCTTATAATTAAAGTCAACACCTTCACTTTCACTATCATCTTCACTCGACTCTCCGACATTGATTACTAGAGGTTTTACCATTTCCTCGGCTCTTTCTTAAACGTCCCACCACTGGCTCATTCCCTTTTGAGCATGTAAAATACACGTTTGCCACAGTTCTGCAGTTAATTGATTTAATGAATCCTTCCATAGCGATAAAACATTCTCGTCCCTGAAGCCCTGTCTCTCAACGTTTTTGTTGTAATACTGTTCACAATTTGCCCATGTTAACTCGATAGGGTTGAATTGGCAGTGATACGGAGGTAAACGTAAAATTGGATGTCCCCATTGCTGAGCGATTTCATCAATTTCATATATTTTTGGAACTTGTAAATCCTTGATAATTTGTAATAATTCCACTTTCAGCATATCATTCGAATGAGGAATGTTGTGTTTTCTTAAAAATTGAAAAACATCTTCTTTCTTCCAACTACTTGAAGGTAATTTTCCTACTAATGTAGAATGATAACTGGCATTGTCAAGAATTATCAAACTTGGTTTTTCTAAATTTGGTAAAAGCTGTTCTTGAATCCATTTTTGAAATAAATCAGCGTTCATATTATCGTGGTAGTCTGCTGTCTTACTTTTACTGGAAAATACCAATGATGAATTAGGTATAAAACTATCCTTGTTGCCAGCACTCAGTACGATAAAACTAAAATTTATTCGGTTAAAAATATTTTTAACAAATCGGACTATTTTAATTACAGTTTCCCTTCTCCTAGGATTTGTTTTTTGTGCTTTTCAAATCATTATCATGCCATGATTTTCGAACGCTTCCTCGACTAAAAATTCACGTCTCATCCAAAAAGACAGGATCGTAACTAATTTCACAACTTTAATTAGCAAAATATTTTCGCAAAAGCACCAGGAATATGAACTTGCTCCATTAAACGCCTTCTTCCATCGTCAACTTGGAATTCAAAACCAAATTTGTGTAACAATTGTTTCAACTCGTTTTACTGAACGTAAATATTTTATCTTCTTTAAGTTCAGTTTGGAGTTTTTCGATAGTAATATGTGAGCCTAAAATTAAACAGTGATTAACTCCATTTCAACAATAATTTCTGAATTATTTACCAGTTGTATGCATGGTGTAAATATTTCATTTCAAAACGTCTTTCACGTATTCGTCGACATCCTCTTACTTCGACTTCAAACGTAGCCTATGTTTTTGCGTTGAATCAGGCGCTGATTCCTCAGATTCTAAAGCGAGATCCATTCTTGCCTTTGTCCGAGTTACGGTTTTCTCGGAAATGCCGCATACGAGAGCAGTTCGCTGCAACGTAATATTACATAAATATAAATTTAAATAGTGAAAATTATTAGCGTACCTGGGTAATGGAAGTTAAAAGTAACCTTGGTCCCCCGTTATCGCATTCCATCTCAAAATAATGCAATATATTCATTAACATTACTTGAGTTTGGCTTTTCAAAGATTTACCTTTTAATGACATTATTATTTGCTGCAAAATAAATAAATACATTCAATCAATTGGGAATACATTTTGCATTATAAACTTACCTCGTAATAGTGAATATTAATAATAATAGTTTTGAAAAGAACTGTTGTTTACAAATGTAATGGAAACTAATAACTTACGAAGCGAAAGATAAATTATTATAACTACAAAACACGATTGCAATTATACGAAACGAAATACGAAGAATAATTTGAGGTTAAATAGCCAAGAAGACATCTGACAGCGTCATGCGCTTTGACTTTAGAATCGACATACGTTTTTAAGTCCAGCATTTAAAATGTATAGCAGACGTATAAATTATAACCCGTCTTTCTTCAAGTGGGAACTTCGCACTTAGATAAAGGGAAACAGATGCATTTCACAGTAATAATTATTTCCCCATTCTCGAGTCCGCTATGAGACACATCTCCCTGGTGCTACTATATTATAGTATATAACGGTATTAGGTCGATTGAGTTATATAACAGACGCGGTTGAGATATTGTAATCAACCGAGTCTCTTCTATCCATATCGGCCGTATGTTGTTTTATAGTTTTCGTGGTACTAAAATAAATATCTGGCGGGAACACCACACGCCCTTCCAACCTACAAAATGGAAAGTAAAAGAAATGAAATAATCTTAATAACAATATTTTAGGATAATTATGCAATAATATATTTATTATTAATATATTATAATTATAATAAGTTTATTAGGAAAATATGCAACATTGTAAAAACAAAAACAATAATCTTCGTCAAACAGACGTTTAAAACTTAATGTCAGACAGCGGTGAATAGCGTCTAAATGCTAACTTAAAAACTTAACAGAAATGAAATAATTTTAATTATAATTTTTTTAGTATAACTATGCTTTACGAGGAGTACCGTTTCAGTTATTTTATGCTGAAATTAATCATTTTGTTTCCTTAAATATACAAATAAATACAGCTGTTTAGTGTTATTCAGATTACCTGTGGTATTAATGTACAACTTTCTCAATTTTTGTTGTATTTTAATTGTTAAACCTATAAAATTGAGTGGCGTCCAACAATAAATACAAACAAATGCTTTACTGATTATATCTGTGGACATATCTCTGCATCCCTCACAACCTGTCAAAAGTTCTTAACCTACAGTAAGTTTCGTAAGTATTGTACCCTGCTGAGCTAGACCAAGGTGCAAACTTACTTTTTCAGTATTCCAATCGCATCCTTTTAATGTTTTATTTGTTATAATGTCAGATAGAGATTAATAGGCATAAATACATGTTAATATATAGTAGATTACGTAACGAGTTACGAAAGCGCAAGCGGAAATATTTACACCAGGCGCCAGTCCGGGTGTGATAATCACGCGAATGCAGGATAGGTACTTTCGTGCGAGCCTAATGTACAATATTTTTCCTACTACCATGAAAAAAGACAGTCTCCTTACTGTTTAATTGATCACTAATTAAACAATTACAAAATATACTTAATCTAATACTTCAAGTTTTTTATTAAGAAATCATAATCATGACCCAATAAATAGTGTAGTTCGTAATTATTGTGAATCTAAAGGCGATTACCTGAATATTTAAACTTGTCAAATCATAAAATTCAAATAATTTGAAGAAATCACTATTGTACTGCCATCGCCTTGCTCATATTATCTATGTGAATAGCAGCAAGCGTGGCGACTTTGATCACGACCGAACTCCCTGTCAAGCCGATGACAACCAGTAGTTGCTACCACAATTTATAGAAAGGCAATGTGAAAGTAAAAGGCATATGGTGTTTTTTACTTTCGTATTGGGTACAATGAAAAAGTGAAACGCACTAGTGTGCGAAAGTATTACTTTCTCTACGGTTACTTGTGAGATATGAATCACTTTCGTACACGGTCGTAGAAAAAAAACATCTGGTGTGGAACAACACACCACCTTCCAACCTACAAAATGGAAATTAAAGGAATGAAATAATTTGAATAACAATTTTTTAGAATAATTATGAAACCTTCATAAGTTCATTACGAAAATAGGCAACATTATAATAACAAAAACAATAGTCTATGTTAAATAGACGTTTAAAACTTCATGCGACAGAGGTTAATAGACATCTAGATGCTAACTTAGACACTCAAAAGAAATGAAATAATTTTAATTATAATTTTTTTGGGACAACTATGCAACCTCTTTTTTATACGTTCATAACGGAAACAGGTAACGTTGTAGAAACAAAAACATGTCAGAATAACGTTTAAAACTTTATGTTAGATTGAGATTAATAGACATAAATACATGTGAACTTAAAAAAAATTACAACGCCGCCCGCTTGTGTAAGACATCAATAATACAGTTTAACCATTTTCATTCATATGTAATTAATTTTTAGACTTACCTTGCGTTATATTAAGAAACTTTATAAAGAAAAGTTATGTAAAATAAATTTTCTTTAAAAAAGTATGTGGAGACTTTTTCTTATAAAATTAATCGTTATTCAGATATTGAAAAAATAAGAACAAACACTTAAATTCTACTTTAGGAATCTTTTGAGCCGCTAAATTCCGATTTAAATAAGTATGCTAAAGATGTGCCATTTTTTAGAGGAGTGTTTATAAGCGATGCCTTACCCCATAAACCATATCTTAATGAATGTGCCATTGTGAACTTTGACAACGATAGAGGAAAAGGTACTCATTGAATTCTTTTCAAGAAACGTGGTGATGAAGCCATCTCCTAGGATAGCTTCGGAGGCTTAGCACCACCACTTTAAATAATTAAATATTTAAGAGGTTGTAAAATGATTGCATTATCATTTGTTTATTTGTAGTCATGTTCCAAACGCTCACGTTAACATGTGTGGGAAACGCGCTCAGCGCAACGGATTTTCCGCCAATCGAACTTGATTCTAATTACCAGTATGGATTAGGATTGCTAAGATTCTACGGTTGCAATTCCATACGAAATATTCGTAAGGGTAACAACAAGTTTTACTATATTACGCAAACTGACGAACACAAAGAGATTACGATTCCAAGTGGTGTATATGAAATTGTGGAGATTAACAGATTTCTACAGTGTAAGATAAACCTGCATAACACGATCGATTTTATTTTAAGAGCAAAAAATAATACGCTAAAATGTGATGTTAAATCTATACATTACGTGGACTTTAGACAGACGGATTCTATTGGACGCGTGCTCGGCTTCTCACCTAACGTGTACAGGACAGGCCACACCTACGAATCTGGTCTGGATGTTCAAATAATTCATGCTATAAATATACATGTGGAATGTAATTTAACTGGAGGTACATACAGAAACAGTGAGCAATCGAACACAATTTTTGAGTTTGACGTACACGTTGAATCAGGTTATAAATTAATCAATGAGCAGTCTACTGTTATTTATTTACCTGTATTTACACAAGGTATAGATAACATAACCTTGAAATTGGTTGATCAAGAGGGTCGATTAGTAGACTTCAGTAACAAGAAAGTAACGATTAGATTGGAGCTAAAGAAGCATGAGCCTTAATATTTTCCGCAGTAAGTCTCTATCTGCAGACGAGAGCACATCACTAACCGAAGACGACTTTCAGTTTTTGCAATATCTCGGCTATAAAGTATTAAGACGAAATGGAAGAAGCGTTGAAAAATTTATTCACAGGGGTCAGGTACAATGATATGATCGTGGAATGCGATCGTCGAACTTACCATCCGTACACAACAAACGCATACGGCAACTCCGATGGGATTAACCTGGTTATTCAAAAAGCTGATCTCATTTCAGCTACTTACGATAGTGTTATATATTCAGAAGGTACTCTGACCCCTAAGGAAGTACACAAAGAGTATAACTTTACGAATAATGTACCCCTCTTCCTCTTCGATGAGATTCGACTCATGTTAGGTGATCAGGTGATTGAAACTGTGCGTTTACCTGGCATTAACAGCATCATTAAAGGATTTTGCTCATATTCTGCGGATGAAAGTATTTGTTTATCGCATGCAGGATGGAGTACGCAAAACAAGCCGCTTCAACTGTTAAACAGCACCAAGACCGCCTTCTGCGCTTCCACACCGCTCAAGCCAGTGTTTATACGAAGCCTCTACTCAACATACGTAAAGAGCTGGTTTGGTTCGGTCCAAGACCGATGTGGACTGCTACAGCGGCAAAACGGATGCTAAGATGCACTTGACGAAAGTTGCATGGAAAGTTCCTATGTAATTCCAAACGATGCTGTGAACTTATCCATCTATCAGAAGATACAAATTGCGTTTCACGCTCTTTCAACGTCCTCAATGGTTACTGGTTGCTTTCCGTACCAAAGAGCGTAATAACAAGGAAGAGAGTGCAGCAAAATTCGATCACTTAAATATCTCGAATATAAAAGCAAATAATAATAGAAGATATCCATACGATCAGCAAAATCTCGTTTTCGCTGATAACAAACATGTAGATGCTTACGAAAAATATTTAAACTTTTGAAATCAATATTATAATTCGCCACAAGGTTCTATGCTTAGTTTCGAACAATTTAGAGTTAACCGATAATTGTAATTAACTGTACTCGTCAAAACGAGAGTATTCATAACATAACAATTGATTTGAAATTGAAAGTCGAAACATCTTCGACCTTTGCCGCCGATAATTAGGCATATGGCGTTATTTTGCATGATGCATTAATCGAGTATGAATCATTTGCTAGCATTGTACGTAAAATGTAATATGTTATTTTATCCATAAAGGTTGTATTTGAATAAACTAGTTTCTTTCGCTTAGTTATAGCTTTGTAAACGTGAGTTACAATGAAGGCTGTTGCAGGATTTCCAGTAAATTGCCCGCCATAACAGTTAAATCTACTTTTAAATTATACTACTAGGTGGAGCCACGGTCAACCTCTATTACAGAAAACATTAATTAGTTTTAAAAAATACACTGTTTATACATAAACAAGAGTAGAAGTTTAGAAGTAGGTAGGAATTTCTGGCAACACCGCAAAAGATTAACACTCTTAATGACATGTTTACAAGTAAATTTCGTTGACCTCGATCACTTTAAATCCTTGTGTTCAAATTTTCCACAAAAAAAAGGTATGCAACCCAGCTGACTTAAAATAAAATTGTATACCCTATAAAGCATTACGCCGCAACCGTAACATTTATATACGCTGTGTGACGTCTGCATAAATGTTTATATGTATATATATATATATATATATATATATATATATATATATATATATATATATATATTGTGATGCTTAATACGTGGAAATGTTAATTAAATTGATTTAACTAAATTTGGGGATACGGTTTTAATATAATTTGTAATTTACTTAAAAATACTCCGTACTAACTCAGTATCTCTTTGGAGAGAGGGTTCAATTGCTATTAAATTTATTGTTGGAAAAATAAAATAAATAAACTTTAATCCTTTTAAATTATAAAAAAAATGTAAATCTTATCAAAATCTTTTTCGTTAAATCAAAAGAAATTTCTATTTTACACCTGGGAATATTCAAATAAATAATTAAATTGTATTTTGTAATTAGTAGTTTCAATGTGAAACAGACTTTGTTGAAATTTGCACAAACTACGCATGCGTTGCGTCCTTACTAACTGAATTAAATGCAGCCTGTCAAAAATTTCACCAAAGGATCCAAAATTAGCGAGTACAATTTTAATTTTTTTAAAGCAAAATTATTAATTTTATAATTACACCGATTCATTTACTTTTCAGATATTGATACATATAGTCGCACAAACATTTATACATTATCAACAAAAAAACAATAAATAATCAATGCAATAGGGTTACGATAGAGAAATTTAACTCACATGTGTTGTTGCAAATTCCAAATAATGGTCACGTTAGGTTGTTCCATATTAAAACATTGGGCGTAGACTTCTTTCCATAAATCGATGATACTGCCTTGCTGTTCCAAATGTGCTGCTTAATATTCCATAATTTCATCCAAATCCAATAACTGCTGAATACTCTTCCTTGTGGTAAATACGATGTACTTAAAATGCTCAATACTTTCAGACAAGCACTTTATTTTATTTGTGTATTTAAATGTTGTTTTAAATATTTAATAATTTTTCGGATTTATCTTTGTATTTTAATTTTATATAGATTTTTATATTTACTTGCACTTTTATTTTAGATGCCGTTATGAAGTGAAATCTATTTTATAATCTTAATCACTTTCAACAAAATAAACATCGAATCCAAAATAACTGAAGGATTTTATTGACAAAAAAATGCACATCACCCGATGTTTACACACGATTTTGAAAACGAAACAATTACAATTAGTTTTAAATTTTGTTATAGGTTAATACAATTGTTTCTGGTATCTCAACTCTACGTTGATTGCGTTTCAAATCCGAAAATGTTAACGAAAATTGTAACTTACATGTTAACACAAACACTAACACTATGACTTGTTAAGTCACAAAAATTTTCAAAAGCAAGAGTTAACACAAGAGTTAGAGAGAAGAAAGTGAGAAATCAGGAGCAATTCGTTTTATACTTTTCTCTTAGATACCAAATTTTCTATTTTTTTTCTACATTATACACAAAAGATTCTAGCATCTGATTGGTCTAAACAAAATTGTTAAATTAACTAAAACTTAAATTATGCTATATCTCTTTTAAATCAAATAGGATTTGCTTTTCAAATACAAATTTGGAATCAGGGCAACTTTCCGCATAAAGACACCTCACAAGCCCTACTTCGCTTCGACGATTTACATTTTGACAACTTAAAATCTAAATTTACTAATATCTAAAAAAATTTACATTTTACAACTAAACTAATTACATATTCAAATTCCACATAAAAAACTATCAGAATACATCTATTTTAACACATTTTACTTAGTTTTAACAAAATTTCCACTTTCATATCTATATTTTTCTAATTTTATGTTTAGATTACATATTTATTGTTAATTTCCATGTGGAAATGAGGGAAACCTACAATTATATGTTTTTATAATTTATTCTAAACTTATCCTATAAAACTATAATTCTGTAAAATTCTAATTATAGTACTTAACCTAACTTAATATAAATTTACTTTTACACCCACTCGGGTAAATGGATAAACGAAGAAGAAGAAGAAGAATTTATATCACACTTGAAATGTTCATAATATGTGTTCTTATATCTGTCTCTAACACAAATACTGTTTATTTGCACTCCATAGTTTTATCATTTCACATTTTCATATTGTTTAACCATTTTTGTCAATTTTTGTATAACATTTGCAATTACATATTAAATATCACACTGCACAAATGTTGTTCATGTTCTTAGTTATGTTTCTAAGTCACTACCACTTCTTATGCACGCTTTAAACATTTTGTCTGTGAATTATTAATATACTGTGTTCGTACCATAACCTTTTTTTATAGCTCATAGAGTCTATGCATTGTACCTAATACTATACATGTTCTACACATTATAATTATCATACTTCATGTGATCAATATCTGTTATGTGTTTAAAATGCTTAAATTAGTTGATTAAAATGTGAAATTACTTAATTATGTTACACGAAACTAATCGTACACACTAATATGAATCGTGTTGACCTTTGTCACATGCTACTGGTATAGCTCATTGCCTTTATGAATATAACAACCTTGTGCATACCCCACAAAGGCTGTTTTGTTACATCAAAACCATCTTTTTGCACTCATATACTGTTTTTTCATTCAAAATGAACTGTATACTTCCTCAATTATATTTAACTTGCCTAATATAAAGAATTCAAGCTCAAAAACTCTAGCCCCTTTATTATGCCTAATTCTAACCATCTCAATATATATATATATATATATATATATATATATATATATATATATATATATATATATATATATATTATATTTACATATCCAGCTTTCTGCATTACATATACAATAAGGCTCGATGGCCGAGAGGTAATGTTCGACTCTCGCGACGAGCAAACAATTTTTTTCAGGGTTTAATCTTCTATCGCGCATCAACGTCTCTTCAACAACGAAGGTCACTTCTTCAGCAACGGCGAAAAACCCGGAAGTAGCTGTTCAGCGGCGACGAAAAATTCACCAGATACCTGAAGAAGGCACCTTTCCCATCAATAATGTCCGTATGCCCCTTCGCGCATGCGCATTACAACATCCTTAGCTAGCTGTCACGTCTTTCATTGGCCAACAAATGAGCCAGTCCTCTTGATAATCTTCCCAAGATGGCTGCCACGTCTCTCATTCGCCAACAGATGAGCCAGTCCTCTTGATAATCTTCCCAAGATGGCTGCCACGTCTCTCATTAGCCAACAGATGAGCCAGTCCTCTTGATAATCTTCCCAAGATGGCTGCCACGACCCCTTCCTGAGCGGCGGGCTTAAGTGCTCGCTGATGTCGCTGATTGGTGTGACATAGCCTTACTATTACTCATAGATTTTATAATATCGTAAACGCGCCTAAATCACCTAATTATAACCTTGCATTGGCATTACCTCAATTTTACAGAAGCTTAATTCGGCATTGTCAATTGGGGTCTAAGCATTAAAAAAGTCTCATTTGCGGTATTTTATTCTGCTTATTGAGAAGGACTATATCATGTGAATCACGATTTTCCTCTTAATTTATAAGCGAACCTTACTGATGATTTTCTTCTCTTTCCAATTATGCATGATACCGTTGAAGACTAAGGTGCCATTATTACTCAGATACTCTTTAGCGCGAAAGGAAATCGAGCAAATAATTAAAATATCATTAATTAATTGGTCAATTATAAGAAGTTACTATTATAACTTCACTCTGAGAACACCAAATTAACAATATTCACATTGTATTTAATAGGCGTGAGCAATGTACAGAGTTGACAGTATCGCATTTTTGTACGGGCGTAGCATGTTTTCAAAATAAATGAAAATCCGTACATATTAAAAATAGGAATTTCTCATCTCTAAGTCGAGTTCCGATCAGAAAATATTTTGTTTAAACAGTTTTCGTCGCAATATCAAAGAAAATCTGTATTCTTCTGGGAGACGAAATAATAACTCTCTTTGGTACGGATATATATGTATATGTATATGTATATGTATATGTATATGTATATGTATATATATATATATATATATATATATATATATATATATACCACCTACCTGAGCAGAACAGTGCGTGAGAATTATTACTTTGACTAACCCATGTTAGATGTTATTCATAATGTGTAGTCAAAGTGATTAACATCTGAAAATATTTATTACTTTAGCCAAACTATACTACCTATTATGAATAATGACTGGTTATTGTATTTAATTAATCACTTTAGCTAGCCAATTTAGTTATTATACCGAATGTCTGGACATTATACATAATAACTGATTATTTACTTTGACAGTAATATATATATATATATATATATATATATATATATATATATATATACAGGGTGGGCCACCACCAACGCGTCGGTCTCTAGCACCCAAACGACTGAATTTTTTCAAAATCTGTTTGGGCGAGAATATGTAAGCCTTCTAGGACTACAATCTAAAATTAGTTTGATTTATACAGGGTGATCTACAAACTTGTTACTTATCAAAGTTATATTATTTTAAATGGAATATCCTCCTTTTTAATTTTTTTTTTTTTTTTGAAGCAGGTTGACGACAGTAAGCCCTGAGCTATATTGCTCTTTCCTAAAGGGGAAAGTTGGAAATTGATGACGTGGATAATGGATTTTTATAGTAAAGGATAATTAAGTATTCGAGTCATGGTTAGAGTAACTCAAAAATTATTATCGAACGTAATTTGTCAAAGTAAAGTAAACAGTTTCTAAAATTAACAGCATTATTGAATATTATAAATGTCTCTTTAATTTTTTAACTAGAAATTTACTGGTTATTAAGAAAACGAGAACATAGTCTATTTGAAAGTATGACTTACCTATTCCTGATATATCGATTATTTGCTCATAAAAGGCATGTTCTACTAACAGTAAAAGGTGACAACATTCGTTTCATCCAAATAATGCATTTTTATTTAAAATATGCTATTGCTAAAACATAAACCTTAGTATGTTTTTGTATTGAATTGTATATATATATGTACAGGGTGGGCCACCACCAACGCGTCGTCTAGCACCCAAACGACTGAATTTTTTCAAAATCTGTTTGGGCAAGAATATGTAAGCCTTCTAGGACTACAATCTAAAATTAGTTTGATTTATACAGGGTGATCTACAAACTTGTTACTTATCAAAGTTATATTATTTTAAATGGAATATCCTCCTTTTAATTTTTTTGAAATAAGGTGAAAAATAAGGTAGACTTTCATTAGAGTTCCCTATACCTAAACCTTACAGTTTCCGAAATATTTAACATTTTTGAAAATGTAGGGTTGACAAAAATTCAAGTATTTTTCGATTCAGAAAAGATGAGACAATCTAATCTAGGTCATCGTAATAAAGATATTTGGAAGTACGTATTCTGTTGTTTATTGTTTCAAATCATAATTTATAAAATATAAAGTTAAAAAACTTCAAAGTTAAATATCTTTGTTATTTTAAATACAACGTCCAAGAAATTTTTATCGGAAAGGAATAGACTTTTGACAATAGTTCGAACTGTATTAGGGTTCCCTTTACCTAACTTTAGAAATTACGCCATTAACTCATGTCGATCAGTTAGAATTCTGTGATTTACAAAGGTTACAAATGTGTTAAACGGTTTTTGGTTTATTAAGGTTATCAAGGTTATACGGTTGCTGGTCTTGAAAAAGACCGTTTTACATTATGCACCGAAAGCCTACTGCTGGATTTGTCACTACAGTAAATGTTCAAACTGATGACCGTCTTCTTGAATGCATAGTCTAATTCTTTCTTCCAAATTTTGTCTGACTTTTCTTAACATATCTGGAGTAATTGTGTCCACCGCATTTCTAATTCTCTCTTTCATATTGTCTGCAGTAGTAGCAGGAATATTGTAAACAATATTTTTAATATACCCCCATAAAAAGTAATCCATTGTAGTAAGACAAGGCGGTCTTGGTGGCCAATGACATGGTCCGTTCCTTCCAATCCATTTATTAACAAATGCTAGTTAAATAATTTCTAACTCTACGGTCAAAGTGTGCCGGTGTCCCATCTAATTGTAGCCACATATTCCCTCTAATGTTCAAACGGAACGTTTTCGAGAAGTGTCCAAAAGTCTCGCTTTAAAAATCTCAAAAATTTTCTACCATTTAAATGACCATTGAAAAAGTATGGTCCAATTACCTGATCTCCAATAATTCCTGCCCATACGTTTATGCTCCAACGATTTTGGCGGTCAACAGTATTAAAAGCATGCCTATTCTCGGTATCATAATAGTGAAAATTATGTCTATTTACCAAACCTTTGTTGTGAAATGTTGATTCATCAGTAAACAAAACGAAATTTAGAAAATCTTGTTGATCCCCTATTTTTTCAATTGCCCACAAACAGAAATCTATTCGTTGTTGAAAGTCATTGCCATACAAATTTTGATGAATTTCTATGTGATAAGCATGAAATTTGTATTTTTTGAGAACTCTTCTCACACTTCCTCTACTTAAATCTGTTTGTCTAGCAATTACTCTAGTACTAGTGTGGGAATTTTCAGCGATAGATCCTAATACTAAAAACTCACTATCTTCATTGCCAGTTACCGGTTTCCTTTTATTAGGTTTTGGATAGGCAGTGTTACCTGTGGCTCGAAATGTTTGTAAAAGCCTTTCAAAAGCTCTCGTATCAGGATGGTTGCGATCAGGGTACTTTTAGGCATAAACCCTGGAAGCCAAAAGACAATTTTCATGGCATTCTCCTATGGTCAACACCATATCCACTCTTTCTTGCACTGAATATTTCATTGTAATGAAAAAATCATCAATAGTTATAAACACTGTCGTATTTTGAAATACGTGAATATGACAGAAATGTTTATAAATCAAAGAATTCTAACTGATCGACATGAGTTAATGGCGTAATTTCTAAAAATGTAACAAATACACTAATTTCTCGAAAAGTATTGAAGTAAGGTATAGGGAACCCTAATACATTTCGAACTATTGTCAAAAGACTATTCCATTCCGATAAAAATTTCTTGGGCGTTGTATTTAAAATAACAAAGATGTTTAACTTTGAGGTTTGTTAACTTTACGCGTTATTCTTTGTATTTTATAAATTATGATTTGAAACAATAAACAACAGAATACGTACTTCCAAATATCCTTATTACGATGACCTAGATTAGATTTTCTCATCTTTTCTGAATCGGAAAATACTTGAATTTTTTGTCAACCCTACATTTTCAAAAAATGTTAAATATTTCGGAAACTGTAAGGTTTAGGTATAGGGAACTCTAATGAAAGTCTACCTTATTTTTTCACCTTATTTCAAAAAAAATTAAAAAGGAGGATATTCCATTTAAAATAATATAACTTTGATAAGTAACAAGTTTGTAGATCACCCTGTATAAATCAAACTAATTTTAGATTGTAGTCCTAGAAGGCTTACATATTCTTGCCCAAACAGATTTTGAAAAAATTCAGTCGTTTGGGTGCTAGGGACCGACGCGTTGGTGGTGGCCCACCCTGTACATATATACATATACAATTCAATACAAAAACATACTAAGGTTTATGTTTTAGCAATAGCATATTTTAAATAAAAATGCATTATTTGGATGAAACGAATGTTGTCACCTTTTACTGTTAGTAGAACATGCCTTTTATGAGCAAATAATCGTTATATCAGGAATAGGTAAGTCATACTTTCAAATAGACTATGTTCTCGTTTTCTTAATAACCAGTAAATTTCTAGTTAAAAAATTAAAGAGACATTTATAATATTCAATAATGCTGTTAATTTTAGAAACTGTTTACTTTACTTTGACAAATTACGTTCGATAATAATTTTTGAGTTACTCTAACCATGACTCGAATACTTAATTATCCTTTACTATAAAAATCCATTATCCACGTCATCAATTTCCAACTTTCCCCTTTAGGAAAGAGCAATATAGCTCAGGGCTTACTGTCGTCAGTTGAATATGAATTTTAATCAACTACATATTTGTCTTGCAAGTATGTACCTATAGCAAATAAAATTGTGATTATATGTTAAAGAACTCTTATTAAAAAACTTAAGAGTAATCATGTTAATTACTATTACAGTTTATCTACTTTCTTTAGTCTTATTAATGTCGAAATATATTGTCCGTTACAAATATTCCATAAAACTCCTTAATTTAAAATTAAATTAACTTGACAAATACTTAATAGGGTATTCATTTTATCACTTTATAATTTCACAGTAATTCATTATTTTACCTGCATTCCCCGTTATTCCACGTTACGCGATATAAATACTGATCACACAATGCACATACTAAAGTCTCTCATACTCATAGTTTAGCTTAAAAGAATTGTTAATGAAGGAAGATCCGTGCTCAACCCGGTCTGTAAACGTTTGTTTACTTTCAAATCCTAAAAATACAAATGCATTCATTTCGAGCGTATCGTGGATACATACTTAAGCTCATTATATTTAATATAGATCTTTATCGTCTAAAACCATCAAAATACACAAAATGCACGATCATAATGCTTCATATGAAGAATGCTAAACAGATTTTTAATTCGAACAAACACAGTGCAATTAGCAACGACACCAATTCACGCCACAGTCACTCATGATTTTAGTCAGAATAACCATCTATCCAAGACCTGTTCTATAAATCACAAATTTCAGCTTCAACCTAAGTTTATAGAATAAAGTTCTACTGCGCTCACAACATATTTGGTTCTGATTTGAAAAATTGATCTTGCAGAATTGGAAAATTAACGTAAACTATATATCGCTGCAATGTTTAAATTTACGAATAGTCTCCAGTCCTTAGCAACCGCCGACATCATTACTAAACAGGAAAGCGATGGCCGGAACTTAGTATATGTCACTAACAGGAACTTGACAACAAGGCACAAGAATGAAACGACATCTCACAATAACATGACGAAAATATTGGTAGGGTCCTTAAAAACCATGACCAGAACATGCAAGAGATGCAGGTCAATAAGGAGATGTAAGACAATAACACTGATGACGAAAACGAGTACATCCGGTACTAAAACTTTTTGAACGACCATTACGGTGGCGCCATTCACGACGAAGAAAACGGGGAAGTCTAGAAATTCAACGACCACCTATTTTACCACCTCTCTCCTACGTGATGAGAGCGATGTCATCGGGGTATAGGACCGTACACAGAAACTATGCCTTCCTCATCATTGCAAGTTGGAAGCAACTCACACTCAGGGTATGTATTTATCTATATAACTTTTTATTTTCTTCTAATTTTTTCTTTTTCTTTACAATTGACGACCATAACACCCTTCGTTCTAGATTACGATATGATGATTGCTGAAGAGACTCTAGTAGAATAACTCTACCTACCGGGCCCACATAAGCGTAGTTAAATACAGTTATGCCATCAACATTTAGAAACAGTACTGCAAACTGTCGAAGAGATTGTAGGAGTCCACGACATTACCCAGGTTCGTAATGCAGTCCTTCGACAGATAGCGTTTTTTAGTGATCCAAACAGATGCATAGTTAGTATAACTACATACATTCCCATTATCATTTTTCAGAAAAATATGGTAAGTAGTGCAGTCGCAAACTGACTGACAAACTGACTGCCATACTAACTGACAAACGGACAATACATCATGTACATGCTCAAATACATGTTCAACGTCACGGTAAAACTGTTCTCGTTTATTCTCTATGATAGTTAAGTGAAATTGAACAGTTCTAAAGCCACATTTCCAAATTCATACATGACACGATCAACTCTGTCATCAGTAGATGTTAAAATGAACCCTGCTGCAAAAAATGATATAAAATAATAGAAGAATAACATCTCTAACATGGTTGTGGTGTTGAACATGAATTTGAGCATATGCACAGTGCAGTGTCCGTCTGTCTGTCTTCCCAACTACCGCACTACCTCTTACCATGGTTTTCTGGAAAAAAGATAACGAAAATGATAGATATGTATGCAGTTACACTTGCTATGCATCTCTATGGATCACTCATATACACCGCCTGTCAAACGGCTGCACTAGAAATCTGGATAAGCTCGTAGATTCCAACAATCTCTTCGGAGTTTGAGGTATCGTTTCTAATTGTACTAGGGCATAATTAACAAGGCTTATAATATTATTCCATTCAAAGTATAATGCCTGAAGACTAGTGTGGGTCCGGTCGAGTTGCTCTTTAGATTCTCTTCAGTAATCACGACACCATTTTTTAGAAAAAAAAAAAGTACAAGAAAAGAAAAAAGTTATACAGATAAATACATACTGTAAATGTAAGTTGCTCCAAACTTAAAACTCAAAGTGCATAAAAGCCAGTCCCACCAAACAATGATGAGGAAGGTCGATAACATCGCTCTCGTCACGTTGGAGAGAAACAACAAGATAGATCAGTCCATAATCATAGAGTTGCGAGCCATCCAAAACCAGTGGTTGCCGAATTCCTAGATTTCCAATTCATCTTCATCGTCGATATCATTATCGTAATAATCTTTCCAAAAGTCTTAGAAGACCCGAATGTTCTCGTTCTTGTCATCGTTGTTACTGTCATGTTGTTGTAGGCTGTCATTTAATTCTTGTGCCCTATTGGCAAGTTCCTGTATTCTGTTGGTGAAACATTCTACTATATCCCTCTCATAGCTCTCCTCTTCAACGAGGATGGTGATCGTCGCAATCTACGTTGTTATCTTAGTGCGCATTGCCGTTAACGTCAGAATTGTAGCCACAAGCAGGATCGATAACAATGTTAGAGTCGTATCCATCAGTGTTGAGATACGCGCAGTCGTCATATGACGAATATTACGCCTCAACACTAGATGAGCTGTCAGAGAAACCACCATCATCTTCGGTGTCGTCTATAACAAAAGTTACAATGTCGATGCTGTCACTCTAGTCTCTTACAGAGTTAACTTTGGCATTGGTTAGGTCCAGGAGTTAGGTGAAGAGTTCAAGACAATGGTGTCTTGCATATTTCGGCATCACTAGGCGGCGATAAAAAGGAAACAGTGATAGAGGCGTTGGAATAGGTTGAATAGAGAGAAGCGGCGTAGACGAAACAAGAGGGGTGGAATCAAGGAATTCAATTGCCCCGGGCGATATTGATGACATGAATCCATTAATCTGAAAAAAATTAAGGAAGGTGTAAAAAAATGGTATTACCTGGAGCAATCGATCGTTCCAATATGAGGAAGAAGGTGAATTTGGTAAAGAGTTTATGTTAGCGAGTCTTGTACTTGCTTGTGGAACCTGTTATCGTTTACAAAAAAGATTAATTAGATAAGCGATTAAGATTCCAATGTGACCAAATTTTTTAATAAACAAACTGATACTTCGAAACTTCCATGTATATGGAATAATATAATTCAATAGAATCGTAACCTTCCAAATTCAAGTCTTGTGCATCAACCAAATTCATAAAGTACCCTTGCAAATGCCATTTATAATATTTCGAATATTGATACTCGAAATATAACAATGAGATACAATGCACCTACAACAAGAAGTCGTTTTAAAAAATAGTTAATTTTAATTTAAATTTTGTAATTGTTCATAGATATAGTATTTCGTTGATACCTTGTCCTTCGTATATCCACTTGAAAAAGCAGTAGGAAGGTACTGCAAAACGTAGTATACCTAAAAAACTAAATAAAATCTACACTTCAATCCATAATGAATTGATTCATTAATAATATCCCTCGTGGAAGCCGAATGAATATATATATATATATATATATATATATATATATATATATATATATATATATATATATATATATATATATATATATATATATATATAATGAAAATCGACAAATATAAAAAAATTGCACTTTGCCATTACCACTTTTTATTATCTATTGATTGGCGACAGAAAAAAAATTAATCCGACGTTTCGTCGATTAGAGACAATCATCAACTTTATTTTTACATATGGGGAGGAAATTAGCTAATGGTATAAAATGATTCCTTTTTTTATTGTAAATCCAACGATGTATAATACGTTTCGACCCTCATTCGTGACATTTTCAAATATTTCTTTTTTTATGAAACATTTTTGAAAAGAAAACTTCCAACGTAATGTATTCTGCAAATGTACTGATTCATAATAGGATGTTTCGACTCATCAAATGCTTCATCAAGTAATCTCTCATGAACAGCAACTACCTATTCGTAGATAACTATTTATTACGATATCGACAAGCCTTTCCAAATCTTGTCTTAAACAATGACAGATAAATAACTCTTTTATTAAGTTTAAATTTAAGTAAACACCTAACAATACATTTACTTCAAGTGAAAATATTTAGAAAAATGTGAAAAATCCTATTAAAACACTTAAAAATTAACTACAGCTAAATAATGAATTCGATTATTGTAAATTTCTGGTAGTAGGCTTTGATGAGTTTAAAACAATCATTGTATAATAATTACGTTATCTGTCAAAAGACTACAATAGTTTCTCGCATTTTAATGAATATTGTTTGAAAATGCCCTTAAATAATTATTCTAACGAAGAAAATTTTGATAGATTAGTGTGCTATATCAAAAATGAAAGAAATGTTACTAGAGGTAGTGATGACTATTTTCAAATGTACCCCGAAAGAAGACAACCTGGCAGAAAGCATTTTAATAATTTAGTAAGAAATTTAATAGAATTTGGAAATTTTGAAATTTTCAGTACGAAATTGCGGCACGGAGTTTCATATTCCATAATCCACTGTACAGAATGTTTTGAAAGTTGTTAAATATCATCCTTACAAGCCAACAATTGTACAAGGCCTGCAAGAAAGTGACTTTGACAGGAGAATCGAATTTGCAATTGGTACCATCGTAAATGTCAAGGAAATTCTGATTTTTCTGATAAAGTTGTATGGACAGATGAGACACGTTTTACCAATTGTGGAAATCATCATTACTGGGCCCGTGAAAATCCACATATTCGCGATCCACGCCGACTTCAAGTACGATTTGGTTTTAATGTGTGGTGCGGAATGATAGGTAAGTAATATCTTTATTTGAGTTAATTGAGAAACATTTAATAAATGAACTACGACTCATTTTTTTAATACTCCCAATTAATTGTCGGAAATCGTCTGATTGGTCCATTTATTTATGACCACACGTTAACAGGGCAACGATACCTTTTAATGTTGCAAAACAAAATCAATCCATCCATGCGTGAAGCTGTTCCCCCTGATGAATTTAATAATTTGTGGTTCCAACAAGATGGATGCCCCGCACATAATTCAGGGGAAGTCCGAGCATTTTTACGGGAGATTTTTTGTGAAAAAATAATATCCAACGGTGGTCCTGTGCGTTGGCCTGCTAGGTCTCCGGACCTTACCCCATTAGACTTTTATTTATGGGGATATGTCAAAAATGAGGGGTATGAATTTCGTCCCCCAGAAAATAAGCAAGTTCTGGAACATCGAATTATTAATATTATTGAAAATATTAATCGTAATACAATACGTCGAGTAACCAGAACTGTCATAATTTTATGGTTTAAATGAGTAACATTTAATATAATACCCTAATAACTACTATGTGTTTTTTTAATATTCCTCATTATTTTTACTCCTTGCTTGAGCAATATATTTATGAATACCAAGTAAACATTTGAGTATTTTTAAGACAAGTTTTGGAAAGGCTTTTTCGATATCGTAATAAATAGTTATCTACGAATAGGTAACTACTGTTCATACGAGTTTACTTGATGATGCAATAATTGTTTTAAATTGATCAAAGCCTACTACCAGAAATTTACAATAATCGAATTCATTATAGTTAATTTTTAAGTGTTTTAATAGGATTTTTCACATTCTTTAAATATTTTCCCTTGAAGTAAATGTATTGTTAGGTGTTTACTTAAATTTAAACTTAATAAAAGAGTTATTTATCTGTCATTTTGAAAGGTTTTGAAAGGCTTTTACGATATCGTAATACACAGTTATCTACAAATAGGTAGCTACTGTACATAAGAGGTTACTTGATGCAATAATTGTTTTAAACTCATCAAAGCCTACTACCAGAAATGTACAATAATCAAGTTCATTATTTAGCTGTAGTTAACGTAAGTGTTTTAATAGGATTTTTCACATTTTTTTTAATATTTTCACTTGAAGCAAATGCATTGTTAGGTATTTACTTAAATTTAAATTAGCTAATTTCCGCCCTAATTTTTTTCTGTCGCCAATCAATAGAGGATAAAAAGTGGTAATGGCAAAGTGCAATTTATTTTTTTATATTTGTTCATAGCTAAAAATAAAAATTGTCGATTTTCAGTTTTTTTCCAATATTTTGACAAATATTTGAGAGAGCCTTGATTTCAGAATGGCATTTTAGTGTGCTCAAAATTCTCTAAAACTTTCTCCATTTAACCGTCTTTTGATCTCTTATAGTTTCCAAGATAGCAATACTGCACAGCCCAATTTTGGACACACTATATATATATATATATATATATATATATATATATATATATATATATACATACATACATTCATACAGGGTGATCAAAAATGGACAATAAAAAGTAGATTCAAAAAAACCTATAAAGTCATTTTTTTTAAATGGAAACTTCCTATTTTTTTAATTCTATCTTATTTAGCATTAAAAATAAGGGTGACTTTGTATAAGAGTGTATATTCCAAAAAATTGTAGTTTTTGAAATAATGACAATTTAACATTTTTTTATTGTAAAAAGGCTATACGGCTTTCAAGTTTTGTTGTTAGTTGGTCGTGACGGCAGGGCGCGGCGACAAAAAAAATCGAGCACTTCAGATCGAAATATTACAATTTATTGAACCCCATATAAATAATTATTTTATTAAACGAACTTAAAGTAAAGATAATATTTTTTTGATTCAACAAATTATGTCCTAATCCTAATCATAAACTTAACACCTCTAAGGTAACTAAACCTGTAACATTATACAGATAAAAGTACTAGAAACACGTCAAATACGTACTACCTAATAAGTTGTTCGAAATGTCCGCCTCTTTCTTGAATACACAATGCAATACGTTTTCTACAATCGATATCCAAAGTAGGCATTTGCGCTCGTATTTGACAACGCAAACGTCATCTTTTTCGAGCAATGTCACTTTGTCGCTTATAAGCGACTAAATAAAAAAAACGCTCGCTCTCCCAATTATTAACTATAAATCAAATATGCATTGCTCAGAGTATCCAATCACAACGAATAAATGACATCTTTCATTTGAATGAAAAATTTCCTAAGTAATAATCGTATGTGAGCGTGAAGCAGCAAAAATGGAAGAAAAAATGATTGCAGTGATTTTTCATGTACACCACCTGAAATTGCAAGCGCCGCTAAAGTCGCGACATTAAACCTACTGCCAGAAAAGTCGCGGGAGAAGTATAAAAAGCAGTACGAACTCTTCATCACATGGTGTAATTCATGGAAAGTTAGAAGGTACACTGAAAACGTAATGATGGCTTACTTTAGTGAAAAAGCTAAAACTATGAACTCTGCTACACTTTGGTCGGTGTACTCAATGCTACGATCTGTGTTATCTGTAAGAAACAATATTGACATCAGCCAATATACGAAATTAATCGCATACCTAAAACGCCAATCTGTAGGATACAAACCAAAAAAATCAAGAACTTTCACCAAAGAAGAATTGTTCAAATTCCTCTGTGAAGCGCCAGATGAAATATTTTTAATGAAAAAGGTAAATAACACTATTCATTACTCTGTAAATATTAATAAGCTATTTTATTGGGAGTTTTCGGTGCATGTAGACAACATGAACTTGTGAAAATGACCATAGAAGACATTGAAGACAAAGATTCGCTATTAATAGTAAAAATTCCTGACTCAAAAACAAGAAAAAGTCGCGTCTTTACTGTTACTAATAGTAAAGAACTTGATTTGTTATCATTGTACAGAAGGTATGTTGCGTTGAGACCATTAGATGACGACACCCCATATCGTCTATTTCTACGATATTGTAACGGAAAATGCTCTAAACAAGTGGTGGGAATGAATTTAATTGGAAAAATACCCTGTGAAATCGCCCAGTATTTGAATTTATCAGATTATAAGTTATATAGGCCACAGTTTTCGTCGCACGTCAGCTACTCTTTTAGTTAATGGAGGAGGTGATATGATCCAACTGAAACGTCATGGAGGTTGGAAAAGTTCTTCTACAGCCGAGGGATACATTGAAGAAAGCATTAATAATAAAATTGAAACGGCACAGAAAATCTTGAGTAAAGGTGAATCATCTAAAGTGCAAATTGTTGAATCAGTAACAATGGCGGAACATACAATTTCAAACTCATCTAGACTTTCTTCAGCATCTGGAATTGTCATAAAAAATTGTAAAAGCTGTACTTTTAATTTTCATTCATCAAATTAAATAAATTTTTGGAAATATGTGAACTGCTCGATTGTAGAAAAAATCTTGTGTGTAATTCGAGCGCAAATTCATTGTCGATTTCAACTGTCTCTTTCAATCGACATATCATTTTGCGCTCTTAATACAAAAATAGCTATTTCCGTTTATAATTCTTAGAGGCGTCTTACCAACTTAGGATTTTTTGTATTCGATTCCTTATTTTATGCTTAACTAATATCTGTTTAAAAACAAGTTAATTACATATTTTTATCATATACTAGGAATGCAATTTATTTGTAGGTATTTATAAGATTAGTGTGTTTAGTGATTTATCCAGAGCTTTATTTACAAAAATTGATAAACAGAATTAGTATCATGTCACTAAAATTATTTTATACTTATGTTAAGTAAACAAAATATAATTATATATCAAATTGTATAAAAACGTCCCACAGTGCATCGATCCCCTATTAGTAAATTTTATGCATTTTTCGTGACCATATGAATTATGACCAAGGAATGTCAAAATCGTTATTTATGAACCAGTTTTCTTAGAAAGACGTCCAAACGCTATAACAAATAAAAAAATTTAAAAAAATAGTTGTTTTATTACAAAGGTAAATTGCACCACGGTCTAGCTCCGTGAGGTACAAACTTATAAAACTTACTGAAATTGAGAACTCGTTCATCAGGTGTGAGGAAAGCAGATTGAGAATGGTTGTATCTCAAAACATAATAGGTGATCTGAATAAGCACTAAACAACTGTATTTATATGTATATTTAATAAAGCAAAATGCCTGATTAATCTCAGAATAAAATAACTAAAACGATACTTCTTGTACGGCCTTACAATCTTAAAATTACTAAATTAAACACTGTAGATAAGCTTACAATCTATGTTTACTTAAAATTCAAAATGCAATCTATTCAACATGTATTCAATAATGAAACGTGTATTGACCTATGTTAACAAATTACAGTTGTGATAGGTTATGAACTCAAATGTTTTTATTTCAGGAGCAGGACTCAGCTGTTCCTTTTTTTAACCGTATCAAAATAACACCAACTGATTTGTTATTTACTTAACTGCATTAAAAGGATAAGTACTTACTTGTACAAAATAAATATTTTAATCTCGTCTTAAACGAACTGTAGCTTGAGAACTTTCATTTCCAATTCCAAGACAAATATACGATAATGTAAAGGTAATTTCCATTTGTAATTAACGTACAAATAAACGAAACATAAACGTATGGGAAGGCACTATAACTTTCCTCTGTCTTCAACATAAAATTAGACGAACGGTAGCATATGGTAACATTCGATAATTGGCACCAAATGTTGACCCTACAATAATTGAAAGATATAACGACGAACGCAGAATATGTATAACAGCATATATGATTTATGCAAAACAAAGGTATCTCCACTTATGTTCATAAAGGTGACATTGCATTATCCCGCCATTTTAACAAAGTACTGTTCGTGACGTCATACCCACGCTCCTCAATGATACGTAAATTTACCAAAATAAAAGCTTTTTCTTAAGATAAACGGTTTCCTTGTTCCTACCTTTGTTCCACATTCTTATTCCCTATTAAATATAATATATAGAAAATGTAATTAAACACCTTTACATACCTTATAAAAGGGAAGCAAAACTTAAAAAAGATAACGTCTGAAATGCATGGCATAATAAACGGAAATGTATAAGCATGTTCAATTCACGTTGCGCATAGAACTAAAATTGAATGTCTAAAATATACACAGGGACGTTCGTAATTATGTAGACCGAAGAGAAAATATTGAGATATAAAAATTTAATTATTGAACGAAAAAAGAAATGCTTAAAAATACTAATGTAATGTAAATATACTTATCAATAATAATGCAAATTTCAAAATTTAAATTAAGGTAACGACAGACAAGAATTGGCACGTTACAACGCATTGCATCGTTACCCAACAAGTTAATTCAAAGTATTTTTCTTGATCACATTGATTTTAACTAATAAATGTCAAAAGTGATATTTATGCACCCATTTTTTTGAAAAAACGACCCAAAAAATTGTGTCGATGCCCGATAACTAAATTTAATATATATGGATTTTAGTAGATATGTGTAAAAACCGCTATTTATGCGTTAGAAAAACGCCCCAAAGCATTTGATCGTTGTCCGATAAGTAAGTTTAAAACATTTCTCTTGACCACATGAATTTTGACCAAAAGCCAAAATCGTTATTTATGCACAAAGTACGTTGGAAACATGTCTGAATGTATTGCACAATTGTCCAATAGTTGATTTTACATGTATAAGAATTAAAGAAATTTTAACATTTTACAGCGTCATTTCTTATTTTCTCCTTTAAGCATGAAACTATAGGTGATCAGTGGCGGTTAGTCGGGGGAGACTTTCAGACTGCGTCTCCCCTGGAAAATCAGTACGTATGTACGTAAATTTTAAAAAATATATTAATCGGTATTGAATAAAATATGAAACTGATTTTTGTATTTTCATATATAAAAATTATTATTTAATAATAATAATAAAACCATCTAACACATCTAAATAGTAAATTAGAAGTACTAACAAAGAATTACGACTGCAAGGTCGCTGAGACTGCCGTGCGATATACTCTTTTGTAATAAATACATGCGTAGCTTTTCCACGCGATTCGTATACTCTAAATGAGACTAGGCTCTTCAAGTTTTTCACGTTTGCTAAAAGTTTTGATTTAATTGTTTTAATATATTTTTATAATGGATAAAACAAAATTTATACCTTTTACTAGAAAATAATTTTAATTCGTTATCGTATGAACAAAAATGTGAGCTTAAATCTAATAGACCAATAACCAATCTCTCATTAGAATAGAAGGCAGATTCATTCGAAAGTTTCAAAGTACCTGGTACAATAAATTTATGTGACTTAGTGGTTGCCATTAACGAAATAAAATGTTTTTTCGGACACCCAATGGAAATGGAATAAATATTAAACGTACAACTATTAACGTTAGAAAAATTTATGCTGTAAATCATTAAATGATAGTGACGATTTTGATAAAACCTCATGATGAACTCCTCCATTTGATTAGAAAATGATGAATCGCTACATGCAGGAGCCAACTGTTATTCAGTACGCTCTAGGACAATGCATGATAGATGCTAGCACCCGCTGTTTGGCGATGATAGCTGATTAAAAATCGCTTTCAAAGATGCCATTTTATTGCTAATGCTTTCTTCTGTATATTCTTCTGAACTACAAAGATTAGCCCTTTTGCAACAGTTCAAAGTGTTAAAATTTAAGGAAAAGAAATTAACTACGCCAAATGTAGTTTCTTCCGATGGAAAGGATTTATAAACTTATTTTAATACATTCAGAACTCTTCTTAATACTCTATTCGAATTACACTTTCTAGTTTAATAAATACAAAATAAAACTAGGTATTTCAATTCTTCGTCGTTGACCTTCATTTCGCACTGCAGCTCCTTCAAAATTTTCTTCTCTCTGTTAACCATCGTGGTTAGAATTAACTACCACATTAATTGCGGAAGAATATGCGCAAATACACACATTTTATATTGTAAAATTGAGAATCGTTGCTTCAGTTGACCGCTTGACCCCTTCTTTAGTATGGAATTTATTGTATGCCTTTTCTGATAGAGTATTCGGATTTTTGAATGGAGCCATGGAGCAATGCTATATCCTTCGTGGCTAAGAAATAACGCACCTTCAGTATTTCTTCGCTCCATAACTCGTTCAATTGAAGAATTATCCCAAATTCTGGAATCGTGCACCGATCTTAACCAAGAAATCTCCACGATGGTAAACCACTCGTTGGCACCGCAAGTAGCTTAGGGATAACCTTTACGATAGATACCGCTTTATGTATATGACCAAATTTACAGAAATATCGTGAGTGTGTGTGTGTGTGTGTGTGTGTGTGTGTGTGCGTGTGTGCGTGTGCGTGTGCGTGTGCGTGTACGTGTACGTGTACGTGTAGGTGTACGTGTACGTGTACGTGTACGTGTACGTGTACGTGTACGTGTACGTGTACATGTACGTGTGTGCGTGTGCATGTGTGTGTGTGTGTGTGTGTGTGTGTGTGTGAGTGGGTGCGTGCGTGCGTGCGAGCGTGCGTGTGTCTCTGTGTCTGTGTGTCTGTGTATCTGTGTGTCTGCGTGTCTGTGTGTCTGTGTGTCTGTGTGTCTCTGTGTCTGTGCGTCTGTGCGTCTGTGCGTATGTGCGTCTGTAGGTCTGTGTGTGTGTGTGTGTGTGTGTGTGTGTGTGTGGTGCGTGTGTCGTGTGTGCGTGTGTGCGTGTGGTGCGTGCGTGCGTGCGTGCGTGCGTGCGTGCGTGCGTGCGTGCGTGCGTGCGTGCGTGCGTGCGTGCGTGCGTGCGTGCGTGCGTGCGTGCGTGCGTGCGTGCGTGCGTGCGTGCGTGCGTGCGTGCGTGCGTGCGTGCGTGCGTGCGTGCGTGTCGTGTGCGTGGTGCGTGTGTGCGTGTGTGGTGCGTGTGTGCTGTGTGGTGTGTGTGTGTGTGTGTGTGTGTGTGTGTGTGTGTGTGTGTGTGTGTGTGTGTGTGTGTGGTGCGTGGTGCGTGCGTGCGTGCGTGCGTGTGGGTGTGGGTGTGTGTGTGTGTGTGTGGGTGTGCGTGTTCGTGTGCGTGTGCGGGTGCGTGCGGGTGTGGGTGTGGAAGTGGGTGTGGGTGTGCTTGTGCGTGTTCAGTAGTAACCTGAAACCAAAGTTACGTGTTATTCTTATTATACAGAGTAGACTGAAAGACTGGAAACGCCCAATTATCTCGTAAATTGCTAGTCCGAATTGTCCAAAATTTGGGATAACCCTATTTTGGGATACGGAGATTTCAGATGTAACATTTGCAATGTTACCAGATTTGCCGTTTCTCTGATATTATTAGTCACTTTGGTTTTTTAATACATCACCCTGTATTTGGAATGTCCTCTTCAATACAAGTTCAACCATATGTAACACTTATGATTTTATGTAGTCTAGAAGGTCTTAAATACATAAAACAGTGCAAAATATGTATATCTGAAGAAATTTGTTTGTTTAAATATAAAATGCTATGATTTTGACATTTGTTCACCATTTACATTATTAAATAAAACTGACAGTAGTTTGATGTGTTTTGAAAAGTTTTGCAAAGAAAATTGTTTCTCTAAAATGGTTGTTAATGAAAAAGAACGAATTACTGTTCTACTGATGAGAGGGTACGGTGACAGAAAAATACCTTATAGTGAAGTAGCCAACTTAGAACGCTTTGAGGACTCTGAAGGAATAAAAGATAGATTCCGATCAGGTAGACCAAAAACAGTTATAAATAACAACAAAACTTTAGATATAATGCAGTTTCGTTGAAGATCCACATACATCTTTACGCAGGGTTGCACAATTACATGATATAGGTGATTCTTCAGTCTTATCTGTAAGAATAAATTTCAATCATACAAAACTCATTTATTGCAAGAATTAAGAGAAGATGACTTCGACCGTAGATTAGAGTTTACTGAGGTAATGATGGATAAAATTGAAAATGACGGAAATTTCGTTAACAACATATGTTTTTCCGACAAAGCAACCATTACACTGTGTGGGAGTGTAAATCGACATAATTTAAGGTGCTGGAGTGACGTAAATCCACACGGGATGGGTGAAAATCATACTCAAAGACCACAAAAATGAAATGTATGGTCATGTATAGTGGGTACTCATTTAATTGGGCCGTTCTTTATCGACTGAAATTTAACGTCAGAAGTACGAAATGATACTTAGAAATGAAAGTGTACCTACACTGTGAAACTTGTTTGGAGCCAATTTTAATCAGACATGGTTTCAGCAGGATGGAGCTCCAGCTTATTTTGGTGTTATTTAAATGAGATATTTCCCGGACGATGGATTGGTAGACGAGGTAGTATTGAATGGCCTCCATGTTCACTTGATTTCAATCCTAAAGATTATTTTTATTGGGGATACTTGAAATTTACAAAACTAAACCAGTAAGTCTTGCAGAGCTAAGGCAACGAATTATCTGTGAATGTCGATTAATTTCTAGACAATCATGGAGAAATTTGGTAGACGCATTCTACCATCGATTAGGGTACTGTCAACTCACAAATGGAGAAATTGAGACAATTAGGCTTTGTCAGACTTCTGTTTTATGTATTTACATATGGTTGAACTCGTATTAAAGAGGAGATGCCAATAAAGACAATATACAGGATGATGTATTTAAAAAATGAAAGTGACATAATATCAGAGAAACACCAAATCTGGCAACACATCTGGAATACGCGTATCCCAAAATAGGGTTATCCCAAATTTGGTACAGTTCGGACTAACAATTTACGAGATAATTGGGGGTTTCCCGACTTTTGGTCCTCTATCTATAAGGGCTTGAAGTATCATACTTTCACTAATATGGCTTTGTACTTTTGTTATAGGTATACAGATAAAGGTTTTTATATCTAACATGACGATTTTCGCTAAAAAAAGTGGCATGGCCAATTTTTTTTCAGAAAACTTTCCAGAATGTGCTCGTTTTGCGGCATAATTTGAGGGAATCAGTTTCACAATACTAGCCATTGTTTTTGTAAAAAAAAAACGTTTTTTAATATCACGCATTCTTTATTACAAAAAAAAAAATTTTTCTCAAAAAACCCACATACACACCACACCCACACACACGCGCACGCATACTCACAAACACGCACACACGTACTTACACACACCCACACTCACACCCACACACACGCACGCACGCACGCACGCACGCACGCACGCACACACCCACACACACACACACTCACACCCGCACGCACGCACGCACGCACGCACGCACCCACACACACATACACACGCACACGCACACGCACACGCGCACGCGCACGCGCACGCACACGCACACGCACACACAGCACACACACACACACACACACACACACACACACACACACACACACACACACACACACACACACACACAAGCAGGTACGCACGCACATACACACCCACATGTTGAGCGATCTTGGCGAGACTGTCCAACGTCTTAAAATGAGCTAATAAGTCGATTTAAAGAGTGAAAAAATGTCGATTACATAACTTTTTATGTACCTACATATGTATATGTACGTTGGAAGATGATTAACTGAGTTGGAAAGTAAGTGCATTAAAAATGGTGCAAATATTTTCTTTAAACGTTTTTAACCCTAAAAGTCACATGTATCGAACAAATGTAATATTTTGATAGTACAATGCCACTTTATACCATTACCTGTAAAAGTATAATTCTATTTTAATTTTTTTTTTTTTTATTAAATTTCATTTAAGTAATGAATCCTTTTCATCCCATGTTAGCAAACAATAGTTATTAAGTTCCCTGTATTTATTCTTTATCAGTACTAAATGCCACGACTTTATTATTTCACACATAAACATGGGTTTTTTATGTCTGATATAAGGTTTAAGTTTAACCCACGACCAGTACGTAACGGTCGTGGCTTCGAGTCCCACTCGAGGCAATCTTTTACTGTACGTACGTTGGAAGTTTTAATAATTCACAACTTATATACTGTTATGACTTTGTCATTAATAGCACTTAGATCCACTAGATTATATTTCTCTTTGATTTAAATACTAGCTTAGATGTGATCTCGTTTGGTATTATACTTATATTTATCCTAACTCTCAAAAAAGAGAGCGATAAGAAATATAAACTTGGTTACATTTAATAATTCATCGCCCTTCTATGTAAGTCTTCTGAAAATATACTGGCCGCCATAAATAAATGAACACCCAGTAAACGCTGATGTATTTTAATGAAATTTTGAGAAAACGTGTATTTTATTCCTAAGAAACGATGAACATTTCAGCAAGATACAATAAAGATTAGTTAAGTAATCATCGACAATGAAACAAAAACTCTTTCTTTTCATTTGACATTAGTTACGTAAATGTCAATGTTAAGCACATTAAAGTTGAAATAATGCCTCTTGTATCGAAGAATTCTTTCTTTTGGGCTCAGATTATACCGATCATTGCTTTGTTTACCTCCAACTCCACGCCATCTTACTGGACGGGGGCAATGGTGTAATGAGAGGTTGCATTGGAATGTACAATGGAATCAAGTCATCTTTAGTGACGAATCACGATTTTGTTTATGGGCTCATAATGGTCGCAGATTCGTTAGAAGACGTCCTGGAAAAGACGCAATTTGCAGTTTCCTGTACAACGACATACTGCTCTCACTAAAGGTGTGATGGTGTGGGGGACTATCTGCCATGGTAGCAGATCTCTTCTAGTAGTTATTGAGGGAACATTAAATTCAAGTCGGTACATTAACAACGCTATTGAATTGATGAATTTGTTTAGAAACGGAAAACAACGTCTTATATATGTCGCTGGATATTCTAACAGTGAACTAAAGGAAACGCTGTGGCTCAATATCTCAAGAAGGATCAACACAAAAGCTGGTTTCAAATCAACATCTTAGACTTACACCTTGTTTTTGTATTAAATCGAATAAGGTTGGCAGAAGCTGATTTCAAATCAACAACTTAGACTTGCATCTTGTTTTTTTTGTATTAAATCAAATGAGGTTGGCAGAAGCTGATTTCAAATCAACATCTTACACTTGCACCTAAGGTCGTTTTGACAGAGGTTAGTTTCAAATCAGTATCTTACATTTTTTTTATTGATTTGGTTGATTGTCTTATGAGGTAGTATGCGGTCCCAATACCATTACAAATTCCCCACCATAACAGTTAAATCTACTTTTAAAATATACTACTACTAGATGGAGCCACAATCAACCTCTATTACAGAAAACATTTGTTAGTTTTAAAAATACGCCACTAGATGGCGTCACAAACAATTAGGGACCCCGACAAGGGGCTAAGACCTGACAACAAGTTCCGGAGGCCTATGGTTGTCTTACGAGATAGTATGCGGAACCCTAAATACAAGAGATAACACACGGAGACTACCACCCATATGGAAATTAGTATTAAACAAACAAAAACATCACCGTCCCGGAATAAATACAATCGCAGCTACGAAAATAACAGAGAAACCAGAAAGGCATAAAAGTGACAGTAAAAAATGGAAATCGGAGTAAGTGAAAGCAGAGAAACCCACGCAAGGGTATATAATCAGGATACTACATCGGATGGCAGTTCAGTTCGAGTAACGAGACGCGGAGTTAAAGTAGTAGCGACCTGAGGATGGTAAATATGATTTTACCGAAACGTCATCGTAATAATACAAGTTCTTATGGGAACTTCAACGATACACGAGGAGTTAAACCCGAGAAGAATGTAGTTAACAATGTAACTGGATGCAAAACTTGATGAAGACTTGAAATACAACATAATCAGCATCTACGAAGAGGAAACTCAAGAACTAACTGGAAATTATGGAAAGAAGCATACTTCTGTGTAAGATCAAATTCCTGGTACGATGCAGAAACAGCAATATTATACCTTGAAAAACCATGTACTTGGATGCAGCGAATGTGTACGTGATTTGACCTTGAGCAAAAACACTCGTAGAAAAAGTTTAGTAGAAAAGTGGGTTAGGATCGGTATAGTATATCTACTAATGTATAGGACTACTATTCACCAAACATAACAACCAAACAAGAAGGGAATTGCACAAAATAAACAATCGATGAAATTACACTTAAAACTCAGCAACCGCATACATCGAAGCTTATGGAATACATTAGAACAGGTTTCTAATTTTCGGGGAGAGACCGATGGAATTTTGACAGCCGAGAAACAAAGGCAAAAGTTTGAAAAACTATGCAGAAAGCAACAATTGGAGTATAACAAAATGGTGCACAATGGATTTCGATGAATCAGCTACTATCCAAATGATCCAATTACGCAAAAACACCAGGACAAATCTCTACGGAAGACATTATATGCAACATTGAATCTACTATAACAAAGATGGACATCGAAACAGTGGAAACCATAAGCCAAGACGTAACAAGGATATTGAGGAATGCAGAAGCACCGAGAAGAAACATAGCCAAGAATGAATTTCAAGCACTAACAACACTCAAGAAAAAGAAAGATATAATTATCCTACCAGCAGGCAAAGGAAACGCGATGGTTGTAATGGATATTGAGGACTAAATAAAAGAGTTTGCTTCGAGATCCGGCATACCAAAAAATCAGTACAGATCTCACAACATATTTGTAAAAAACAACTAAAACAAAAATTAAAACACCAATATAAGCCAAGATGTACAAACAAGAATAATACCAAGGGAAAAATCGTCAACAATTCCAAAATTTAGGGTTTACCAAAAACCCATAAAACTGGAGCACCCCAATTATGGAAACGTTGGAAATAATTAAAATCAAATATAACTTACCAAAGGACATTGTTAACCTAACGGAGCACTGTGTAAAAAATACTTATTTTATATATGGACACCAAAAGTACAAACAAATAGAAAGCGTACCGATGGGCTCATCATTATCACCGGTTCTAGCAAATGTATTTTGAGTGAATTGTAAGACAGAATATTGAAAACAGCGAAATACACTCCAAAATTGTAGTTAAAGTACGTGGGCGACACGTTCGTCATTTGGACACATGGACGAGAAGAATTGGAAAAATTTTTGCAACATCTGAACGAATCACATCACAAAATAAAATTCACAATGGAGATCGAGAAAAATGGAAAGTTGCCGTTCCGAGATGTGTTGGTATATAAAAAAGACAACAACCTTGGTCACACAGTATAGAGGAAAATACACACCAACAGATACTTGAATGCTAAATCTCACCATCATCGGGCACAATTGCAAGCAGTATAGTGAAAACACTTATGACCATTTCAAAAAGATTAACAGATGAGTAACATTCGACAAAGGAGATGGAAATATTTAAAACAGCTTTAGTACAAAATGGTGATACCGAAAAACATATTCAAAAAGCGCTGAAGCCCAAGAGAATTAAAAACGAAGACGAGGGAGATGAGTCAGCTAATAAAATAACTCTACCATATATCAAGGGAACCACAGATAGAATATGCAATTTTTTAAAGAAGCACAACATAAAAACCATTTTCAAGCCAGATAAGAAGATAGGAACGGTTCTCCCGAACCCAAAAACAAAAATAAATCTAGAGGGCCAGGATATTTATAAAATACCCGGCGGAGATTGTGACGGAGTATAGCAACGGCCAAACTAATAGATGAATTAACACAAGAGTAGAGGATCATCGGCTAGCAGTAAGAAAGAACGCCACAACATCATCTTTGGCACATCAATTTTGAGCAAACAAAAAGAATCGCATGTGTTGACCATCTGACGAAAAGGATAATAAGGGAAGCTATTAATATTGGAAAACATCCAAACAACATAAATACAAGAGATGGCACACGGAGGCTACCACCAACATGGAAATTAGTATTAAACAAACAAAAACAACACCGTCCGATAATAAATGCAGTAAAGAAAGTGAAAGTAGAGAAACTCACCAAAAGAGTATATACTACATAGGACGTCAGTTCAGTTCGAGTAATGAGAAGTAGAGCTAAAGTACTAGCAACCTGAGGATATCAAATATGATTTTGCCGAAACGTGGTCGTAATAATACAAGTTCTTATGAGAACTTCAACGATATACGATGAGATAAAGCTGAGAAGAATATAATTTATATATATATATATATATATATATATATATATATATATATATATATATATGATAAGGATCTTACTATGGGTATCTCGGAAATGGTAATAGATACAACTCCGGTTAAATGTGAAAAAAGTTGTGTAATTAGGGGACCAATAAAATGACCAATATAAATGCTAGAGCAAAAATACAAACACTTCTTTATGACAACTTGCTACGGGCTTTAACATGGCATAGTCAGCTTTTCAATCGGACGTTTCAAATTTTTATAGCCGTCATCAACTTATTTTTTTTAAATACGGTCTTGATATTTTGAAAACCCTTTATGAAAGGTTTTTTTACTACAAATTCAGCAATGTATCACATTTGATGGTCTGATCGCGTGTTAAACCTTTTATGGACCATCGTCACGAAATTTTTGAATACAGACCTGCATTTTAAAAAGTTTATTTAGTTAACTTTCCTTTGTATTTAATATTTTATAAAATAAGGAAAAGTACAAAAATAAAATATTGTACGAAAGATAAATAATATCTTACAGTTATATCTGCACCATCATAACAAAGATGTTATGTTCTAAAAAAGAATAATAAAAACAGGCGGCTTTGAAAAAAATAAAAATAGACGACTTTGAAGTAATTCAGTATCTATCATAATTTTGTATTGTACAGTTTTGTGTTTAGCTGGAACTAGTATTTAACTCTGAATTAGTTAATCTGTAGTACTCATCAAAAAAGTATGGCGCAATTTTCAAATGTAGAAAAATATGATATACTATCGTGTTGCATACTATGTCAACGAAATTCCAAAGAAGCGGAACGCATGTATTTAAACAAGTATCCAGATAGACAGCAGCCTCATAAACCACATTTAGGAACTTGTCAGTCAATTTAAGAAAATATGGTGCATTTAAGAAACCTGTAAATTTCCGTAAAAAACCTCGCAATGAAAAAAAAGCAAATAATGTTTTATTAGCTGTTACGAAAAATTCAGAAATTTCTACACGACACATTGAAGAGACAATTGGAGTGGCCCATTCTACTACTCATTTTATTTTACAAACAGAAAATAGTACGCCCATTTAAATTTAGAATTTGTCAGGGACTTCGACCAGGGGATCCAGCGAGGCGCAGAGGGTTCTGTGAATGGTATACCAGGCAATGTGCAGATAATGAGCAATTTCTGTATAAAGTTATTTGGTCAGATGAAAGTCAGGTGACCAATAATGGAATTTTCAAGAGAAGAAATTCGCACTATTGGACGAAAGGAAATCCCAGTTTATAATGTACGCAGACATCAACACCGTTTCGGTTTTAATATGTGGGTTGCAATATTTGGAATGTGAATAATAGGTCCATTTTTCTAGAACGGATATTTAAATTCTGAACGGTACCAATTTATTGGAAAATGAAGTAGAAGCAGCTTTAGCTGATTTAGCTCAAGCTGATATTGAAGATTATTTGTTTTCACAAAACGGTGCTCCGGCACATAATTCCAGAGCCGTCCAGGAGTATTTATCGGCAAAGTTTCCAGCAAGATGGAGTGGAGCATATTCGAGAGTAAGATGGCCAGGGCGATCCCCCGACATTAACACCTCTTGACTTTTTTCTCTGGGGATATGTCAAAAATTATATTTACCTACACAATATTGAAAATTACAATCAATTGCGGAACTTAGTTCTCGAACCATTTGAAAGTATTATGCCTCAAATGGTTGGCAATGTTTTGAATTCAACGGTAGGACGGTGCTATTTGTGTTTGGAAAAATAATGGAGAACTGTTTGAACAACTATTATAAAACTTATAAGCACAGATGTATACATCTGTGTTATAAAGAAGTAATTCTTACTTTAATTTATACTAAAAACAAAAGGAATTAGTAGTTTTTCCTTTTACCATCAATTTGTTTTTTGATATTAACTAAGTTACTACATCAACTTCTTGAAAATACAGGTCTGCATTCAAAAATTTCGTGATGATGGTCCATAAAAGGTTCAAACCGCGATCAGACTACCAAATGTGATACATCGCTGAATTTGTAACAAAAAAACCTTTCAAAATATATAAATATATAAATATTAAAAAAAATAGGTTGACGGCCATAAAAACAGGAAACGTCCGATTGAAAAACTGACTATGCCATGTTAAAGCCCATAATAAGTTGCCATGAAGAAGAGTTTGTATTTTTGCTCTAGCATTTACAATAACGCCAGAAAAAAATTAAATAGAAATTGCAAAAATTTACATTTTTTCAAATATCTCAAAAACAATCACACCATCGATTTCTTTGTGCCATTTAATTATTCACCTAATTACACAACTTATTCCCATGTAACCGGAGTTGTATCTATTACCATTTCCGAGATCCCCACACTGAGAAACTTTATCTTGGACACAGTTTATCTTAGTTGGAAGACGGCCAAACATACTGTCTCAATGGAAAAGACTAAATTTACTGTTTTTTAGATCTTTTAATAATTTCAAGGCTAAATAGGTATGTCTGAAAACCGTATTTACCAGTTTTGTAAGAAAAAAACGCCCCGATGGGCAGGAACTTATAAATTTTTTATTGATGTTTTGAGACTAACCACACTTAAAGAATTTACTTATACGCCAATCACGAAGGAATAATGTCCAAACGGACGACGAAGTATTAAATGCGTTGTTGGTACCAAATGTCCAAACTCGGATGAGTTCGTAAAATCCGGAAACCTCTTCGACAGTCTCCAGTATCATCTCCAGACGTACAATGGCGTGATCATACCCACTTAGTATAGCTAGGCCTATAACACTATGCCAGTCAAGATATAATGTTACAAGCCTAGTGTGGGCCCGGTCGAGCTGCTCTCCTAGAGAGCTCTCCGTAATCACGACATCATAATTCCGGACGAATAGCACTATGGTTATCAGCTGTAATGAAAAGAAGAATTATTAACATAGACAAAGTTGTATCAAGACAATACATACCATGAACGTGAGACGGTCCCATGTGATGATGCGATGTGCGTAGAAGAGCCAGTACCACCCAGCGATAATAAGAAACGCAGAATTGCGTTGAGTGGTACTATCTACCGACGCCATCGCACACATAACGTTGTATAATAGTGGAAGCATAGTGCGACCAATCGTCATAGGGATGTGTACAGCCCAAAAACAGCCATCGTCAAGTTCTTCGTCGTCATTGTCGTGCATATCGTCGTGACTGTTCATTATTTCCGTGATCCTGGACCTGAGGACTGGCGTCTGGAACCCTGCCAATGTCATTGTCCTCGTCCTGTATGCTATTATGTATCTGTTTCTGTGCACTTAGTTGTTGTACTACGTATGACAGTTCTTGAGAGCTACGTTCTAGTCGTTGCATGTTGTTAGTGAGTGTCCATAAAATCGTCTTCATCGCTACTGTCTTCAACGATAATTTCGTTACAAAAGTCTGTACGTGTTTCACGAAGTAGTAGCTGTTGTCGTAACGCGTCATTGTCGTAGTCGGAACCATAGCTGTAGCCAGGGTCCATGTCTACGTCGGAGTCGTAGTCACCGTGTTGAGGTAATCGTTCCCAGCACAGGAAGTCATCACTATCATCGTTATGTTCGTCTATGTCAATAGGTAGTGGTGTGTCCTCGTCACTGATAATGATTTCGGCATTGGTCATGTCAATTATTACTGTATCCGCATCAAGATTGTAATCTAGTAGAGAGTCCAGGACTACGGTCGTCAGTTCATAAATTTCGTCGTCGCTGAATTGGGCGTCCACGGTAATAGGAGAGGATGCAGAGGGCGGGATATAGAGAACCTCAGGTGAAGAGGGCGAGGAATTCCGAGGAGTGGGAGTTGAAGGGAGGTCAAGGTCAATTGGATAGGAAACCTAAGGTGTAGGAGTTGGCGGGACGTCGAGGAGAGGAGATGAGGAAGCTAGCGGAATGAAGTGGAAGGGATACAGGAGTTCCCCAGGCGGTGGAGAACGGGGGAGTAACAGCAACCTGTAAAAAAGAAATAAAACGATAGAAATGTATCCATGAAAAAAAAATTAAAAATATAAAACTTGTGGTTTTACCCGGGAAGATGATGGGGAACTTGCTCTTAAAGTCATTGTATATTCAGTAATGTCAATTATAGAATCAGTTGTACGAATAATTTTCAATAAAATCTTTACAGACTATTATGTAGCGACTCGTAAAATTTACAAAAGTTCTTTCATGTATTACTGCCACAGATGAATAATTTACATTCTTTTGCTTTTAGGTAGGTCACGAGCATGCGTGGCTTATGATCGTCCCGTAGCGGTAGGTGGACGAGTTAACATCATAAGCCACGTTGTGATACTATCGCGGGATGAGACTCCCATCCTGAGGTTGCTGGGAGACCGACCTCATACGAATCACGCACAGGATGTGATGGAGCTACTCTAGGAAGGCGGTGCTGCCGGTGACCTGGTGGAGAAGGCAGTATTTCGACCAGGATGACTGTGAAATAGCGTTGCGGTTTTTTGATACACCACCTCCAGCGGAAGATTTGGATGTGGTATTATTACGCATGTACGAGCAGGCAGACGTGGACGAAATACTGTTCACCCTACAACCTTGGGGATGAATGGTCTCCACTTGCGGAAGCTCGTCCATCGTCAAGCTCTGTAGCGTAGCCGGTGTTGGGGAGAGAGGAATCTCCTGTTACTCTGACACCTGCATGTGTTTGTAGATGAGCAATCGTCCACATCTGCGACATATGCAGAGCGCAGAATAGTAGGGAATCCAGTTGAAGGTTTGCTGGGCCCTGCTTCTACCGTAGAATTGATGGAGGAGTGGTCGTACAGTAGTTCTACGGCAGGACGTCAGGGAGCACATTTCTGATATTGCCCTTATCCTTACTTGTATCGTAGAGTTCGCTGAAGAGTGGAGTCCTTTAAACTCTTCGCTACAAGTGGAGCAAATGGATGAGTCATCAGAGAGTATCCTACGTCCTGTGTGTGCTGCTGATTTTATAGATAATTAATGGTCGCTAAATGACTTAGAGGTATCTAGGAGTCTTGCAGCACCCATACAATACTTACCTGCGCAATCAACGGTGAGGGATATAGTGGAAAACGCAGTATCTTCCCGCCAGAGTGTATTGAGCCCTACATGCGCTGCGGAGTTCCTGGAAAACAGGTGAGGGTAATACCTTGCTTCCATCCCAAAGCAACACTCTATCCCGACTATCATTGTTATGGTTTCCTTACCCATATACTACTCTACCCCTCAACCTGATATATTCATCATACATATTATCCTATTCGAGGCGATATGTTACGTTGCGTCCTCGTTCGCATCGCTGTATATGATTTTTCTTTAACAGTTGTAATGTATGATAGTAATAAATGCTACAAACCAATAAAGATCAACAGAGTTAAAAAAAGGAATTATCACAAAACACGTGACTACCCGTTCATTTATACATTGTTTATACATTCTCTCTGTTACAGATCGCAATAAAACGTTTCAATGTGAATGTCTGAAGAGATTTTCAAGAAAAGACTCTCTACTGCGACATAAAAAAACATGTATGTTGGATAAGTATTCCACCTACCCCACCTTCAGAGATGTCGCAGGCTGTACAGCAAAACCATACCGCACTTAGGAATGTGGCGCAAGCAAGTACTTCCGATGCGAACAGAAGGGACATAGTCATATTCTAAGCGTTTTGCACAACCTGGACCATCAGCGTTAAACAACTTGAAGAATAATGCACAACACAAGCATGCTGATGATCCCTTTGCAGAACCAGGACCATCGGGTTTGAACAACTCACGGAAGCGTAAGTCAGACCAAAGCAGCGAACCAGTATAAAAGAAAAGTAGCAAAAGTGTTGAAATTGTGCACTGCACTGATTGTTCGATTGATTTTCCTCGATATGCTTATCAAGGACACCTTAGAAGCAATAGGCACAAATCAAATGTGTGTCTACTCGTTGATACTGGGATTGAAGTGATTCGCAATGCTTTCGTATAGACTATCACGATGCAACACCCATACGGATGTGCAGACGTTTATGGGTGACGTTAAAGTGAATGTTTTGAAACTAATACAAATTCAGTTGCAGAAACACTTCTCGTTGAAATGTAATGTTGAGTTGTTTGGGTTGTACTTTCTGAACAGTAGAGAAAGTACTGAATTAAAATCCATTGAAACGAAATATGATATATTGAGTGTCGGGATGGTGTTGGAAGAGTATTTTCAAAGAGTAGTGGAAATCTTGGATGCTAAGCAATCAGAATTTCAGCTTAAAGATTCTGGTAAGTGTGAGTTATGAGTAGTAGGGTATAGGCCATAGTGAATGTGAAGAATAGTGATAATTGCTGCTGTGCGTAGGCATTAGTGACACCGACGGGGTTACCACAACGGACGACTTCTTACCCTGATTTCAGGACGTTATTCAACTGAAATGGTGTAGAATTTCCTGTTAAGCTGACTAACATCTCAACGTTTGAGACAGAACCGCGGAGTTCTATGCGGAAAATATACTTGAGTTTCGGAACTATCACAAACAGATGTTTCTACCATTCGTAATATATGCAGATTTTGAAGCTCTATTAGTACCAGTAAATACGGCTGAACCCGATCGCGAACAACCGTTCACGATAAAAACGTGTAAACATGAACCATACTCATTCAGTTATTATATTAAGAGCGGTGTAAACGATGCTTGGTCCCAAATTAGAACTTTACAGGGGGGTTAATGCCGCGGAGGTATTTATTACACGACTCGAGAGTGATGTGAAACGGATATATGAGCATTTGAAAACTGTTGTTCCAATGTTACCACTAAGTGATGAACAACTGGTGATACATGAACAAAGTCGTAATTATTACATATGCGACAAGCTTTTTACGTACGATCTTACAAATTCCAAAGTCCGAGATCACTGCCATATCACTGGTATATATCATGGTACGGCACATTCAAATTGCAATTTAAACTATCAATTATCTACATTTATCCGTTTTTTTTTCATAATCTCAGTGGTTATGATGTCCACCTGTTCATCAAACAGTTAGCGAGTGAAACTGAAGAAATTACCGTACTCCCTGTTAATAGTGAAAAATATATAACGTTCGGTAAGCATATTTATGTAGATGAATTCATTAACGGTCGCGGCCTTAGGGAAAAAAGTACATAAATTTGCGATTCGTCGATAGTTGTAGGTTCATGGCGGCATCCTTAGATACTCCATCTCAAAATTTATCAGATAATCAATGTAGAGAGGTAAGGAAATATTTTGGTAATGATAATGACTTTAATTTAGTTAGAAAGAAAGGTAATTTTCCCTACGCGTACGTAGACAATTTTAATAAATTAGACGATGTCACTGTACCTTCCTATGACAAATTCTACGATAAAATGCGTGATGAAAATATATCCGATGAAGAATACTGTCGCGTCCTACTGGTGTGGGATCACTTCAAGTATAATACACTCGGGCATTATGCTGACATATATTTAAAATCAGACGTGTTGCTGTTGGCTGACGTCGAAAACCTTAGGCGGCTTTGTATAGACATGTATGGATTAGAACCAGCGCAGTATGTCACAATACTGGATTGACGTGGGATGCCATGTTGAAATGTACTAAAGTAGATTTAGAATTATTGACGGATATGGATATGTACCACTTTTTTAAGAAAGGTATTCGTGGTGGAGGGAGTACTTGTATTAAGCGAAGAAGTATTGCTAACAACGAGTTTGTCCCAAATTATGACCCTAATCGTCCAAGTCTTTTTACAGTATTTAGATGCCACGAATTTATACGGATGGAGTATGCGGCAACACCTACCACATAATGGGTTTACGTGGTTAACTGAAGAGGAAATTCAAAACTTTGATGTACTGAAGATTAATGATGACACTGATATTGGGTATGCGCTAGAGGTAGATATACACTATCCACACCACCTGCATGATGAACACAATGATTATCCCTTTTGTCCCGAAATGATCTGCGTACCACATTCCAACGAGAAAAAATTAATTCCTAACTTATGTGATAAGACCAACTGTTATACATTACCGATATTTAAAACAATGTATACAGCATGGGTTAATTCTTACTCATATGCATAGAGTTTTACGGTTTTGTCAAAGTCCCTGGCTAGTACCATACATAGACCTTAATACAACTCTTCGAAATCAAGCCAAGAACAAATTCGAAAAGGATTTCTTTAAATGCATGAACAATGGTGTATTTGGTAAAACGATGGAGAATGTCAACAAAAAAAGAGTAATAAAGTTATTAACACATTGGTAAAATAACGGACGTCGCTTGGGTTTTGCACGGTACGTCGCAAAACCGCAATTTAAAAATTTTATTCAATTTACTGATAAATTATTTGCAGTGGAATTGTCCAAACAGGTCGTTACTCCAAAATTATATGTCGATTTTTTTACGATACCTTGCGCAGTCATTACGGTAATAATGTAACGTTGCTCTATACAGACACATATTCTTTAATTGTCGAGATAACAACTGATAATGTGTATGCGCATATGCGGCATAAAATTGATGAATATGACACATCCGACTATCAAAACGGTCTGCATGGTATTACAACGAATACATCTGTCGTCTGAAGAATGAAAGATGAGTATGCAGGGAAAGCTCTTCAATATTTTTATGGAGTAGGATCAAAATCTTATTGTCTAAGCTTGCTGATGATCAAGTGGTTAAGAAAGCGAAAGGTGTTAAAAAATCGTTATTCAAAGTGCTGACGGAGGTAGACTTCAAATCTGTTGCGAAGGCGTGTGATAAAATAGTAATGTGTAAAATGTTCGTGTTTAGATCAACTTTGCATGATATATACACTGAGATGTTAAACAAAATCGCCTTTAGGTCCCAGGATGACAAACGGTATCGATTGCGTGACACGTGTACAACATTGGCGTGGGGGTATTGGCGAATTCCGGAATTGGAGAACGTCGATCCTTTTAGCGGTCTACTAGAGGTTGCTAGACAAATGAATTTGTATAACCCAGATATAATAGTTTGGTTACTGATACTTGTTAGTTTTAGATTTGTATATATTATCTCCATAATGAAGCTATGAACATACATAACCATACATGTTGATATGTATAATATCGCTACAGCATTTCAGGTCGGATACTCCATTTTGTAACTTTTTAGTGGAATATAGACTAATATTATGTCATAATTCATTATCGAGAAAATATATACAGAATGTACTCATATTGTGTGATATATAGAAGAAATAAACAAAATATATATTTACAATTTTTATTAAAAAAAAAAAAAAGCTTTACTGCATTACATAAGTATCGTACATATGGTATACAATAAACAGAGCGCAGTGACAAAATGATTTACAATGATAATAACAAACTGATTGCAAATCAGGAAGAGTAGGATGTTCCTCAAGTTCTATAACGGGTTGTGTAACAAATTTTCTGATGTAATCCGCTTTCTCTCTACCCTTGACGTATATAGTATCTGTAGGTTGAATCAAGCGACTGATAATTCTGCGAAATTGGTGTGGTGGTGTATGTCACTCTTCCCATTTTATACAATGTTGATTATGCATTAACGAAGTAGCTTGGCGGCGACTCTCCGCATCTAACGTATGCCATGGATACGGCGATTTAAACATGTAGTGTTGCTGGATATATGTTTCGCAACTTCTAAATGTTACTGGAGTATTTACATTTTTATCAATGTACTTCGTTAACTTCAATTCCTCCGCTAATGTTGGAATGATGTGCGGAACTTTTCAATATATTTTATCTATGTTAACTTTTAGTGCTTCATCTGCAACAGTTGAAATTACGGTGGCAATGTTACTGCGAATTAAAATCAATTCTTGTCTGATGTTCAAAATCACTTCGCATCACATTCGCAAAGGGACACAAACATTAAAATACCCTAACGCATTAGTTAGTGCGCTATTTGAGGTAGGAAACCAACCTGCATTTTCATGACGAGCGAGGTCGTTGGGTGTGAATGATACCAATCCTTTCATTGTAGACGTTAATCAAACCTTCGTCACGGAATCTATCACTATTCCATTCATTTCGTATCTAATTTCAGTGAATAAAAATGCAATGCCATTATTAACAAACCGTGCGGTCTTAGAGACGGCACCATCCTCCCTCAGCAATCTTCCCTCTACGTAGACATAACTTTCTGATGGTAAGGTACACATGTCTTCCTGAATGGGTATTCTGATTTCATCATTGTTTCCAAATCTCATAGTATACGGTTGATGGGTGTGGAGTTCGGAATTTACTACTACTTATCAACAACAACTTTTTCGTTTACGTTTAATATACTCATTGTAGTACTGTAAAACCGAGGCTTTCCAAGAATGCTTTGTTCTGCGCTGTCAATGCTTTGATCGCTGAACGATTACTGACTCCCGCATTTCCACACTTCGATTTTTTATAGTTCACCTTGTTGCGGCTACACGCACGTGTTATAGTGCGTCACCATCTTTTCTTCAAACGTAATCCTATGACTTCACCATTGAAATTGAGGTCTCCGTCTTGGTCTACTATTTTAAGTGTTACGGTTGAAATGGTGGATGTATTTATAGGTAAATAGGTGACATGTAGAGGGGATTCAATTAATTTGTATCCCACTGGTACACTGGAAAAAAATTGATGAATAATATGTGACGCCTCTCCACTTATCCGATAATTAACGAATTAACTTAATAATGTTAATAGGATTTTCAGAGGTATGTAAAATTTTTTGTTAAATCCCAGCATAGGTCCTATAGAATTTTCTACATTAAAGTTAATATCATGTGTTGCTTTCATAAATGCTTCCAGTGTTATTGTTCGCCCGTAAATTAAAATTTTTTTTCGAACCCTTCATTGTATCATTTATATGTTTATTCACATTCGCGATTTCATATGATCCTGGTGGTATTGTAATTCTAGTTCCTTCAAATATCAATTGGTTATTCTTGGAAGAAACGTTTTGTATAGTATTGAAAAATTCAAAACTAGTCAACCCCATTACATATTCCGACTCATAATCAAGATAAATCGGTGGGTTAAAGTTGGCTTGTAAAATACTGCTTGTATCGGTAAATGTGAACGACATTACGTTCAAGCAACGACTACTGAGAATCAAAGCTAACCGTCATATAAAAATCGTAACACTAATTGTAAGACCACAATTGTATGTATTGAAGTGTTGAACCTTGGTATAGTTAGTCAATCGTGTTTCTGCTACCATCACTTTTAAAATAGTGAATTAATTCTAATGGTGGTTTAATATGTCCTATGTCCTATCAAAATATGTAAAATGCTCATTAAGCTTGATGTAAGCCGTCCAGTGTATTCCCCTGTTATTTTGATCATCCAGATTCACGATACCACATTCGTATGGATTCGTGTAGGTAATTTATCTCGCATGTATATCCCTCTTTTTTTTATTTTTAATTTCTCAACGAATTTTGATAGCTCAACGTTGCTTAAGGCGTGACGTGGTGGCTGCAGTGGGAGTTTTTTAATACGGTTGTAGATATAGGCCTAAACCTCGCTTATATGGTTTTATATATAAGCCTTTTCCTAAGGTAGCTGCTTCCATTGCTTGATTGTGTCGTTTGATTTCTTCTAACGTTCTTGACGCGATTTTTGCGTCAGTGACCGCTTTTGTAACTGCGGCAGCACCTCCACCCAAAGAACCTAAAGCTGCTAATGCTGCAAATAGGGGAATAAGAGGTATGAATCCCCCACGTTTGGTGTTGGTAATATTCTTCTCTTGAGTGTCAAGATTGTTTCATGTTTTAAAACGTTTAAGGCTTGTTGTGCCGTAGATTTTAACGATGACCGAAGTTTACCACTAAACACGACGTCGCGCTAGGACTGCTTTATTGAATGAAATTGGTCTGTTTCTGTGAAAACGGTTCCTAGGTCGTGATTTGCTTCCCATTCCCATTGTTCTTTTTCCTTTCTTTATACCGGCTATGGTTAATGCAGCTGATCTTTCTCCATAGGTGGGGTTTGAGGAACGAAATCTATTCCAAGCTTTTTGTTGCACGCGCCCACGCACGCACGCACGCACTCACGCACGCACGCCCGCACGCCCGCGCGCCCGCACGCCCGCGCCGCCCGCCGCACGCACGCACGCACGCACCGCCCAACCCCGCCGCCCGCCCGCCCGCCCGCCCGCCACCCACACCCACACCCACGCACCCACGCACACGCGCACCCACGCACGCACGCACGCGCGCACCCACCGACCCACCGACCCGCCCGCCCACCAGCCCGCCCGCCCACCAGCCCGCCCGCCCACCCGCCCGCCCGCCTTCCCACACACACACACACACACACACACACACACAAAAACTTATGACATCACTTTTAACAATAATCACTACTCAAATCATCGTAGTCTACTAGAACGAGGTTGTAAACGAGGTATAATCGTCGGTCCATCAGGTTGCGGAAAACAAATGTTATGATTACCTTATTAGAACATCCAAATGGTTTACGTTTCAAAATGTTTATGTATACTGCAAATCTTCATATCAACACAAATACCAGTACCTACGAAATTTACTTGCGCCTTTAAAAAATAACGGGTATTTCGAATACAGTGATAACAGTGACGTTATATCCCCTAGTGATTCACGTAAAAATTCAACCTATAGCACAACCATTGAAACAATTGATTACTATACAAGATGGTTCTCCCGTCAAAGCTGAACCCCTTACATCAGAATTCGGAACAATTGAGCCTGTTGCACATGAAAAGGAAGTTTTTTTACATTGTACGCTTAAAACATCTGGAACTTGTTCCTGACGCCATTCCACAAGTTTTAGAGGAAACTGTGATTGCTGATACCACACATGATGACGAGAGGGAGATTCCCACTTTACAATTGAAATCAGAATTGTTAGCTGTTGGATCTCAACCGGCCTTTGAAGAATACCTTAGTCAGTATGAAGGATCAGCGAAATATTATGTGGAAGGTATATTTAGAGATCCCGAAGGCGAGTATGATTTAACATATGGTGTACATTTTCTTCCCGAAAAAGAGAATTTTTTTATTGGTGATGCTGAACTAGACTTTGTTGGAGAGAATTTTAGAATTGCTCTGCCTGATGGATCATCATTAGATTATGATGGAACTCCGGGATTATATACTATTTAAAAAAGCTCCTACGGGATACAAAAAGAGTGAACTGCAACAGTACACTGCGCCGCACAAATGCTGCTCGACGTAATTATAACCCAGATAACCAAATCCAAGGCACTAATAGTAGAAAATAGATTGAGATCATCAAACCATTACTTCAACCTACAAAACGACCCGCTAGATCAGCTATTTCACCTCCTGCCGCAAGATCTCGCACAACTTCTGTCACCAAAAAAGGGTGTGGAATGCAACTATTACGATATAATAACAAAGCGATTGAATTTGTACCTTGGAATGATCCGAATAAATTAGTGGATTGGTTGCGGGAGTTATTGGGATCAATGTCGGCAGGAAATACTCGCAATCACAACAAAATAATATATAGAATTGACGAATTACGTAAAGCGAAAGTAATAAAGTAGGATCTCTTGTTATAAACCTATTACTATATTCATTTCATTTCATTGTTACAACGACCATCACTATAGATGTAGATAGATAAATTTGACGGACACCTTCATCATCAAATGACAATAGATAAATTTGGTAAACATGTTGTTCAGCATTCTGGTGATCTTCATTATGAAAATTTCATTTCTTTCTCTGGAATAGTCATTAAAAGGAGATTTAGTATTCCTACTGGTATAGTTGACAACTATACCTTTCCCAGTAACGAGGGCACCGTAGTGCATTGCAAGTGGAGTCATCCAGGTCTCGAGCTTAACATAAATGATAAAAAGTTTGCGCTTGCTAGCGATGTAATTGGTCACCACATAACTAGGAATGCCGCAATTAAAGTGACTATAGCAACTGCGACGATGTTCCATGTAGAGCTCGTAGTACAATCCAAAGTGATAAAATGAGTAAAGCTGATGTTGAATAACTGCACAAGCCAGCAGGAAGAAATTTTCCGCGGCGTTGTGTGGTACTTAAAGGTTTAAATGGTACCTTATGCTCGGCTAAATAAAGGATTTGGATATATTTTAGTAGTAATACATGCATTTTCTAAATATGTCTGGGCTTATCCCATCAAACGCAAGAATGGCGAACTAGTTTCTATTTTGAAACATTTAAAATGTCATAAGGTTCTTGACCGGAAGACGCCTAAATTTAAAGTGGGGGATTATGTACGTATTAGCAAATACAGAAGCATTTTCTCTAAGGGATACACGCCTAATTGGAGTTATGAAGTCTTTCGAATAACAACAGTGAAACGTTCCAGTCCAATTTACATTAAGTTATAGTCGAGAATCTCTTCATCTCGACTATAACATAATGTAAATTGGACGTTTCTATGAGCCAGAACTTCAAAGTGACATTCACCTAGTTCAACGTGTAATGTGACGAATGGTTAGGGTTTGATAATTCTCACAATTCATGGATTTCTAACAAAGACATTATATAATACGCTCTATACGATTCCTTTTATATATATTGTAATATTATTATGTAATAAATAACTCTTTTTTTATTTATTATTAATACATAGCATACTATAGACTACTAAAGCGTTTCATAAATACGTAATCACGATGTTGCTTTTCCAGGACAGCTGAAATTATTTTACTACATTCTTCTATTATTTTCCTAAAGCGTGCAGTCTCTAGCTAACTGTTCCCATTCTCCTTTTCGCTCCCATTCTAATACATCGTGAACTACGTTTTTGAGCTCATTAATGCAGACCCCCTTCACTTGTCGTGTTGTCAGCTGTTGAAATATAATTCGGTAAATGACATTCTATTTCATGTACAAATTGTTCCAAAGATATTTCTCTAAGGTCTTATATTAATCGCTTAATACAACAAATGCACTCTACACCATCGTCATGCGATAGAAAATATTTCTCACACAGACGTATTCCATTACCATACTTATAAACTAGATTATCTAAATAGTCATCACTAAACGTACCCCGTCCATATACTTTTTCATGTTCAGCATCAAATTCTAATGATTGAAATTGACATATTAGTCTTTGCACTGCACTAACACAAACTACAACCTTAGGCCATGACTCGGCACCATAACACATCCACATATTGACTAAACATTTATTATTATCCCTATTCTCGATATGTTCGTTACCCCACTTATTACTTAACGGCTTTCGCAACTTCTACATCAATATCAATTTTCTCCTTGCCAAATTCTACAATTTCCACAACACATGCCATATTGAGATGAAATATATCTTGTAATGGAACTATTAACCTGTGTATGTCAACATCAGGCATTTCCGCTGCTGCATGTATTATTTTATAAAATGCAGGAAATTCCATAGTAGGTACTAAATCCAATCGGTAACTGACTATCTTAAGAAGTCTCCATAACTGTTCTATGGACCCCCATCCTAAATAGATTTCTGATTCTTCACAATCAGAGATGCGTAATAGTTTCATACGATATCGTTTTCGAACCCATCTTTGTAGGTAACCATGTCCCTTCAGGAGTGTAGAAATAATTTGTAATTATCCCTGTATTGTCCATAAGCATGTGCCATTCCTGCTTATCAAACATCACTCCATTACTTTTAGATCCACCAAGTTTCACGACTGGTTCAAAATTGAATTGGGGTGACAGACCGACACTAACATACTTCAATTTACTTTTATTTAAAAAATACTGCACATTGTTAATTAAAACATCACAACATCCACTTGAATTCATAACACTCACAATCTTCGCCTTTTCTACCGCTTGACATAATATGTTCTCCATTAGATACAATACTAGTTTCACATGTACTCCCACTGCATTTATATCCTACTTTCCCCACTATGTCTACCGTCAAGGTTACCTGCTTCACCTTGACCGCCACACTACATGTTACTTCAGAAATCCTGCCGTTTCAAGATCTTCATTCACGGCGTTTCTACGAGGTTGGCAGGATCTCACCAATCACTTCAAGGATGTCTCCTTGACGTTTCCGGCCCCCACATTTTCAAGGTCCCCCATCGTCAAGGTTCCCACAATTACAATGTCCTCCATTCTCACATTTGCCACTATTCCAAGGTTATCATTTTTTAAGTTCACACACCCCCAAGGTTGTCACAACCTCAAGGTTCCCACACTTACAATGTCCTCCCCCTCTCACGTTTTACACTTTACCAAGGTTACACAATCCCGCTATCAATCATGTCATTCTTCAAGGCTAACTATTCATGATTTTGCAAGGTCAGTGCTTTCTTTAAAAGTAGGGGTAACTACACTTATAGTATCGTTATTTCTAACAGTATCAGTATGCCTGCTAGCCCAGTACAAAACAATTCGGATGATAGGGAGTGCTACCAACCATTATCACTTTTAATCTGAGTGCGAGGCGAGCATGTGAAATAATTCCAAACTGGGTGCAATTCGAAAAAAAGGGACTACTGCCTTCTACAACATTAGAAGCGCTAAAGAATACATATAAAGATGTGCAGTGGAATACTGAATGGTTTGCCAAGCTAGATAAACGAATTCGCTACTTCCACCATCATGCCTTCATGGGTAATTTGGGATATTATTCACACACATTTGCCCTCCAGACTCGTTATCATCTTGCTGACCATATGCATTTATGTTATGACTGCTACAAAGCATTGCAACCAAGTGAATACAGAGACCACCATACACGTATGGATAGATGGGTCGCAATTTACCACGTCACACCAAGAATATTGGTGTTCATCGTGTAGAGCGCCCCTAACAATGCTACACAAGGTGTATGAAGATGATTCATGCATTCTCTGCGGTGAAGTGTATTATTTGGACAATTAGTTTTTGTTATACTGCATATATTGAATATAATAAATTATTTCCTGTTAGTATCTCACTGTGTTCTACGGTGAGAAGATGTGTAATGTGACACCAACATTTTATTATCCTCAGTATTACAATTGTTTCGATAAACGTTTACTTACGTATCGAACATGGTCTGGAGTTCACTCAACTCAATCGCTTGCAGCAGCAGGGTTTATTTCCATATCTTCAGACGGTTGAATGCTTCATGTGTGGAATTCGAATAAACCAGTGGCGGTCATCTGACATTCCGCTACAGGAGCATCTCCGATGGGCACCACACTGCACGTACGCTCAATTACTTGCACCAGGTCCTCCCAAGTGTAATGATACAGAAGTAGAAAGGACCTTTTGCATTTGTACTAAATCAAAATGTTTTGTTTCTAGGGAAAATCATATATCTGAATAATGCACTGATTACATATGTACATGCGACAAATAAATATATTAGCATATCATTATCTTTTTTTAATTGGTTCTAAGTGTGGTATCAGAGAAGTGTAAAAAATTACATGAGCAAGCCTTGAAAAAGTGAGATGGCTATCTGAGTAGGTAGGATCCGCAAATAGCCTTGAGAATGTGTGTAGTGTTAGTGACCTAAGCATGTTGTTTCACCTTGGAGCTGTGGCAATCTTAGAAATGTGCGACCTTGGGAAAGTACTGTATACACATGACCTACTTATTTCGCGACCTTGAGCCTGTGAGACCTTGAAATTGTGGTAACCTCGGAAATGTGGGACCTTGGAATTGTAGTGTATGTATTTTCTTATAATTCGTCCGACATTTGAAGAAGTGGAACATAACATCGCATCTAAAGATGCAGAGTACATTTTCCTGAATACTAAAATAAATTACGCTTGTTTGCATTCGTTTGCTATTTATAATTTTTCCTATGGAGTAATGAACAATTATGTTACTGTAAAATATTCCATCAAATATTTGTACAAATTAATTAATAACAGGCATCATCTCTAAGTTAAACTTTCATGTACCTAGATCAAACTACAGACAAAACTTGTGTTTTTATTACAATACTCCACGATGTCAGCATATATTATTATATTTACCTACATCAACTAGAGTTTGAATTTCAGATGCGCTTGAAATATTTTTGTAGTACTAGAATAATAATTCCAAGTTAGTTTGTAGTTTTATTACATTAGTTTAGTTATAAATTTTACAAATCCTGTTAAAGAATGAATGTTACACTTGAAATTTGTTTAGTTGTTTACTTGCATAGAATTGAATTTTATCAAGTAAGTTATGTTTTGAATAATAAATAAGTTCAAATTTACTGTTTTCATATTTCCTATAATAGGTGCTGTGCTGTTGGAAACAAATTTATTATTATTCTTTAATAATCTGCAGAAAACTTGTAAGAGCTTGTTACTGTAATGAAACCGAAATTGCACAGTTGTTGACTAATCCCTAAAAAGCTATCTTATCAGAATACTAAAATAGTTTTAATAAATATCTGAACAACTTTTAAGTTTTATTATAAGTTCGTTCATAACAAAAACTTATAATAATTTAATATTAGTCAAGTTGCTTTGGTATGTGTGAATCCTTGTGATATTACAGGCTCACGTTCCATTAATATAAGTGATTTGATAGTAATCTCGTTATATTTAGAATTTACATCAGTTCTACAGTACATAAAGACAAAATTTACATTGATTGATTGGGGCTTGAACCTTGATGGCGCAGTTGGTTAGCCCGGTACTCTAGCAAAGTACAGGTCGTAGGTTCAAATCCTACTCGAGGTAAACTTTTTATTTATGTATTTAATAAAATTAATAATAATTTTTAACTATTAAGTTTAATTCAAAAAGTATAGAGATCTGGTTTAAAGGTAATTCAATTTTAGAGTATGAAGGTCTGATAAAAACTTGTCATTTTTTATTTTTAAATTTTTTAGGTGAATAAGTAAGAAACAAAACCATATTGTAAGCTGAAATGTGAACAAATAAAAAATAACTGGTGTAGAACAACACATGACCTTCCAACCTACAAGGAGGAAATATGTTCATGACAAAAATAGGCAACATTGTAAAAACAAAAACAATCTGCTAACTAAACATTAAGAGTTCATGTCGGGCAAAGCTTAGATGCTAACTTGAAAAAAAATTCTTAATGCATTTTGGCTTCGTATTAAAATACTTTATAACGAAAAGTTATGTGAAATTAAATTATCTTTAAAAAATATGTCATCACATTTTTTTATAAAATTAATCGTTATTCAAATATTGCAAAAATTTAAACAAACACTTCATTCCACCTTAGGAATTTTTTGCCATAAAAAAAAACTGCATAGAACATAATTAATCAATATGTTTAAGATTTATATCAAGGTATTTTTATACCTTTGAAATATGCAGCTGTTTCACAGATATTTCATAAAAACCAAAAACTATCCCAGCTCCAAGAGAAATGAAATGAAGCTTAAACGCAAAATTTCAAGTACGTACATAGTATGGTTCTGGAGTTATCGTGGTTAGAAACATACATCCACATATGTACACACATCATGGCTGATCTTAGCAAAACTGTCAGATGTTATAAAATGATGTAATAAGTTGATTTAGAGATAGTGAAAAAAATCTATTGCACAACCTTCTTTCTATGCCTACCCAGGCATATGTAGGTTGGAAGATAATAGTATGACTGACACCCTCACGAGGAATGCGTTCTCACATTATCATGTACACAAACGTAAAAAAGTCATGTGCTGACCACGTTAGATTTTTTCAATTGTCTCAAAATACGCAAATTTCCTTAATATTACCAACTGGAGATAACTGAAATCCCTGTAGTGAAAAGCAAAAATTGAGCACTCTGTGATAGTGCAAAATGTTGAATACAGTGGGCTAGATATCAATACTTGAAAATATACAAACCCATGTTTGTACTACGATTACTTTGCCGCCCTTGCTCTTTTATTTCACCTGGATGTAAAAAAAAATGTTTTTCTTCCACTTACTTTGAGTGGAGTTTTCCCTATTTTATCATTTACGAAAACTACATAATTTTACGAAAAAAGCTACCTTTATTAATAAAACGTTTCTTATGTCACTAAAGAATATTAACTATTAAATGATTTTAAACGTACGACAAATTTAGAATAACTTGTGTAATCAATTTTGTCAATTTTTCACAATTTCGGTTACCTCTTCGTCACTTAAAGCCTATACACAAATTTATCAAACAATAGTATTCACATATTTCGTATGTAAAAACTCCTTATATGTAAAATATTGCTAATGAATGTATTCATATTCAAATATAATACACATAGTATCATTAGCACAACATAAAATAGTAAAGAAATTAAACCAGATAAAATATACAAACTGTGCAGGAAGTTATTATAATAAGGAAACTGTATCATTAAGTAAAAAATCAGAAAGAAATGCAACGATAATGTAAAAATTCGAACCATGTGGCCATCTCACTTGTCACATTCCAATACACCCCACTATCAAACTAAACCACTGTGCGTCATACATAAACATGAGTTTTGTTGTGATATAAAATGTTATTCAAACTTCACAAGAAACCGATGCATCACCTCTTTTATATTTATAGTTTTGCTAGTATTCATTTCATCAATTTTAACCATATAAATAGTTATATGTTCCACTTTGTAATTGCATATAGAAATATTCCCATTTATTATTATTTTGGATTTTATGTTATTTCTAAAGAAAACGTATATATTTCAGTTGAAATTAAATATAAAATGATAGGTATTATATGTAAATTCTACTGATTTAGTTTAGGAACTCATATTTTATCTTAGGAAAAGGCAGAATCGTGTAAACAAGAACATATTTACTATAAGCATTAAATAATCAGGTACACAAAGAGATGACTAATACAGAGAGCATTTTAGACTGTTGCTGATGTTTGGTTATTTTCATATGTTTTCTGTATTATCTTTACGAGGAGTGGGCAGTTAATTTACTCAAATTTTCATAATAAAACGTGGGACTCGTTGCAGTTAATGCGATTAAAAATGTAAACACAAATCTATTAAGTAAATGATTCAATGTAAGCTTAATAAGAAGAATGAACTTTTTTATTAATTTGCAAAGACTTAAATTGTTTGAGTTTCTAAGGGAAACATTATTTTAATTAACACTTTCCTTATCAAAATTGAAATTCAGGCTTAAAAAAAGTTGCAATAATTTGCTTCCCTCTATATACACTTTTTGTAAGCGTGCAATTAATACGTGAGACAAGAATACGTGTAACAGATTAAAAGAAATATAGAATAGGCATTAGTAAAGCGATAAGATAATTTTCTAGTCTAAAGATATTTTAAATCGTCATCGGATGTAACAAAAAAAAGCATAACACCATTGAACTCAATGCTTTAACGCTATAAGATATTGTACTATAGAAAATCACCGCGACAGTCACAACGCCGAACTGAAAATCAATTGTTGGGCCACCTAGATCTCGCCAAGATATTCTTATCACACAGTCGCATAAGGTTGCGACTCTTTATGATTTTTTACTCAATGGATATACTATTGGTCAACTATATACTGGTTCAATATTTTTTTGAGGTTAAACTGTACAAATGGAGCATAGTAGTGATACCTCAATGTGAAAGAATATAATGCACTGCTAGATTCCATAAATGAGTTGTTATATTAACTAAATATGCCATCTTAAAAATAGTTTTTAACTAAATAATTCCGATAAATGATCATACGTCAACACTAGCGCTATGAGAACGTTCCACAGCAAGAGTGACCATCTTAACTGCCAAGATACAAAAGGCATTGAATATTCATCAACTGAAAAAAAGTAATTCCTGTTTAACAAATTTTATTATAAAATCACTAAAACTTAATAAAAAATTTTTATTTCAACAAATTTATTAAACAAAAGGAAGAAAAGCATTTTATTTTTCAAAATTATGAAAACATACAGAAAAAGTAATTGTGCTATTATGCAATTAATTTTTTTTTATCAAACTTTCCCTTCCCCATTCTCAGTAAAAGAAAATAACAATGATAATATTTAATCACTGTAATCCTATTTATGTATTATAAATATAAATAACCATATAATTTGCACATCAAAAATTATAAAATATCAAAGTTTCTTTGCACTGTCAAGTAATAAAAGCAGGATTAGCTATCTTTACAAGAATTATTTTAATAACTAACATTATATATATTTTACAGTAACTACAGTAAACAAATCTTAAAATAGGGAGCTTGCAAATTACATCACCATCTTTTTAACTAATGATTTGTTTAACATAGACTGTAATTAATTTTCTTATACAACTTTCTTAAATCACCTCCACTACAATCGCACGTATAATTAATAAATTTCATTGTATCCTGTACAAATAAAGCTAAAATATAAATTCATTTTTTAAATAGAGAAATGCGTCCATTTTCACATTTAGTGCTAATATTCAGCTGCTGCTCAAAAAATAAGCTAACCTACAGTGACTTGGTGGCAGTCTCGATGGAGGCGCTCTTATAGAATTATATAAAAACAGGCAGTGTCTACAAAGATTAAAATAGTTTAATAAGTCAAAACAACAAAGCAAATTACCTATGCAGAATCACGAATCTTTTTCTCCTTTTTTTTCTTCAAGAAAGAAGGAGTTCTTAACCCTTTCTTCTTCTTTTTATCTTTTTTAGGAGACCCCTCCGATACTGAACGATCCTTTGAAAATGAACCCTAAGGTGAAACAAATATGTGCCTTTTACCTAACAATTAATAATTTATACTTCACCTCTTTGCTACTTTGTGAAATTGTGCTTAGATGGGCATCTGACTGGTCACCATTCACTGTATTCTCACCTATAAAAAACCATTATTAATATCGTATCGAAATATACAATGATGTAAACAAAACAAGCTAAAAAAAAAGTTTAAAAAGCGCATGCAGTGTATTAGAGTGTAAATAAGAAAAATGGTTAAATACCTTCAATGCAGCTATAAAACTCACACCAGAAGCAATTGATTGTTAAATGTGAAACGTGCGTATTTTATTGTGAAACAAAAGAAACAAAATACAAAATGAAACTGAAAATGATATAAATGGAAATAATAGACTGATACACCAGTAAAAAATAAAATATAATACCTATCGATTGTTTGACACCTAGTTGCAAATACTTTAACACTAAAACAGTGTATTGCAAAAAAGTACACCTACAACAATCTATAAAATGTAATAACAACACAATAACAGACATATTTGCAACAAAGCTCAAACTGAATATCAATTTAATACTTATGTTAATTCACAAATGTACATGAAGTACTAAACAAAACATTAATTCTTAGAAATTTAAGTTACATTACTGGCTTATACACAAATAAAAAGTAGAATATGAGAGAGGGTTTGTTTTAATTTTTTTTAATTTTAACTTCTCAACTAAATCTAAAACTTAGCACCCTCATAACCCATCCAATCACCCTCATCATCTGAATATTCAATAACACTAGTATTGTAAGAAAAGTTTGTATCATTTTGCAGGTTAGTAGGTAAACCGAAATGGCCATTTGATGTTGTTGATGAAATGCATTCACTATTTCGAATAAAATCAATATTTGAAGCTTGAGTATAAGAAAACGCATTTACAGTATTAGTTCTGTAAAAAGTAACAGAATTGCAAACTACTGCGGTACTTTCTGGACGATCAAATGCGATATATGTAGATTCGATTTTATTACTCATAAAATTACTAACATTTTGGTCTAGGTTAAAGTCAGGTATTTTATTTAAACTACGCTCTACACCCCTTTCATCATCTGGGTTTACAAAATTAGAAAATAGATTACAAGAACCCTCTTCAGGAATAGGTGACAATGAAAAAGGTTCAGTTATAAGCGATTTGTAATTGTTAAGATCTGGTGGTGGTTTTAATGGGATATCATCGACATTTACTATTTCGCGTTTCTTTACTTCATTTTTGCAATCTGGTGATTTAGTAATAGCAATCCAATATTTTTCATTTCCTAAGTTTTTTGACTCTTTCGCTTTAAAGCTAATGACGATTTCTTCATTAGTTTTACTCATGCTTGTGTTAGATTCAGGTGATTGTTCCAATTTCTTCTGTTGAGGAGTAGATTGTTGAACAGTTTTATTTTCTTGTACATCCTCAGTAAATTGAGTAAATGCTGTAGAATCACTCAGTTCATTACTAGCCGTGTAATTATCAACATACTTAATAAAAAAATTGTCGAGAATGTCGGATACTAATTCTGAAATAGTAAAAATTTTATCAGACACTACCTGAGAATTATCTGATGAACAATTTGAAGAATTGCTGTTTGATAATTGTTCTTGAGCTTCAAATTTTTTCATTACAGAATTAGTAATGCTTAATCGAAGATGGTTTTTATCTTCATCAGAAAGATTATTGCCACACAAGATATTGTACTGTGTTTGTAATTGAGTGTACAATTTTAAAACCTGTTCATCATACAGAATCTCTGGGAATAGTACAAGTTCTTGAATTTCAAAACACTGTTTAACAAGATAATTGTATATAGCATCTGACATTGCCACAACTTTTTCGTCATTAATTTCTAATTTTTGACACTCAGTGGTATTTATTGAGCTTACATTAATTCCCTCATCAATACTGCAATTTTCAACCACAACATTCTTGTTAATATCCACATGATTGTCTGCTATGCCATTATCCTTATCAGCAACAAGTGGATCACTTTTGCTTGAAATGCATGATGACCATGACTCATGACTGGCACTTTCTAGTAAATCATCCTTACTCTGAGCCAAATCTTTTGAAATTATTAAGGCTTCATGTATAACACCTTCTAATACGCTAAGGCCCTTATCAAAATATTTTGCTGTTTCTATAACATCTCTAGCCAAATCTTGTACATCCAAACTTGAAGCAATCAAATTTTCACTGGCTAATTTTCTATTACCTTCAAGATCGATTTCCACATCTGATTCTTGACTGAGAGATTCACCTAAAAGATTGTCACGTAAATTTCGTATTATTGTTGTTTCATATTCAGAAATTTCAGATTGGTCACTGAACGTTCGTGGAACTAACTTATTGTTTTTGTAACATAATTCAGTGATACTTAATAATGATGAGTTATTACTACAACTTGGGATTTTCATAAATGACGTTTGAGATCCTGTACTACATAAATTCTGTGCTTTTGTGAGATTTAATGCATTAGCAAAGGGGTAAATAAACTCCTTCAATGTATCAATTGAAATATCTAGGGTAACACCTTTAGCATTTCCGATGCTAATAGTAACTACAGGTTTATTTTGATCTTGAGGTGATTTGCTACATCTGTATCTTGTCTTATTATTGTGATAACCAAGTTTTACAAGCGTAGGGCGCATAAGTTGAGCAGTTTCACAATACTTTGCAAAGTGAAAATGAACTGGATTTGGTATAGAATATGATCCCTTCGGGTGACCAGCATGACTATTTGTTCGATACTGAGAATTGATTTTGTACATGGAATCAGCACAATCTTGATTTATTCGTATATCTGAAAGTAAGGACCTTAATGATTAACTAATAAAATAAAAACAAATCGCATTTCCTTGATTTCTGGAATAACTAACTATATGACAAAATGTTTAACACACACATAATTAAAAAAACCCTAAATAACAAAAAAGTGACATAAGTTTATGAATGTTTAATTATTATTGATGTTTAATCTTATGCATATTTAACTCAACACCTTATGTTTGTTAGCACAAAAAAAAGTTAGTATGCATAAACATAAACTTAAATAACCACCCTCACTTACTCTTATTACTATCCATAGAAATTCGTTCTGTCTTTCGTTGTTGAAAAGGTGTATCATCAGCTAAAATCATGCAATACATTACATGCAAAAGAATAAAAATTGCTTGAAGTAGCTATCCAATACTTGTGCCATTAGTATGATTAAATTATAATGCTATAAAGTCAAATGTTTTACAAAACCATCTTTAACAAAGTTTAGTTTTGTTTCTTGAAAATAAATTAAAAAAAAAATGAAATAATATATACTTAAAATTTGAAGGTTTGCTGCTGCACAAAATGCTGCAAAAGCATAATGTATTACCAGAGAAAAAAGTTACCAAATGAATGTAATAATTAAAAATCTGAAGTTCGTAAAATGCTAGGACAGAATAAAGATGCTGAAGATGTTAATATCAAGCTCAATAACCCAACAGTAATGTTACTCAATAGCACTAATGTTTATGTACAATATAATTCCACAATTTCTTTTATATAATTATTTATTTCTCTACATGTTTCAATACAACATACATCATTTTCAAGAGAAAATATATAAGTAAAATAATAACAAATAGTTATGGTAACAAATAATTATGGTAAAACAGCAAACTCGATGTAAATTATAATTCTATATTTAAAATATCTGTTAAGATTATGAGATTATAAGATTAACCTGTTTGTTCATTAAAGGTAGTTTCTGTTTATGCTTAGAAATTTCGAATGCTTCCACAACATGTAATTTGTCGTTTTATTACAAACATGTAAAAATTTAATATTGTTTTGAGAAGTCATAATTTGATTTGTCTGTGTGTTTGTATTTGTAACATCTATTTAAAACATTAGTGCTATTAAATATGGAATTCCACAAAGTAAGGTTAAAGAGTATAAATTTAATGTTACTCAACTTCACATTTAAAAGCAATCATAGCCATCTATATTTTTATTTTATAGTGATCAAAAAATCTGCATACTCAAACTTTCTACTGATTTCAGTGGTTTTTAAACTAATTTGATAAATCTAACAGTTTGTGTTCTGTAGGTATTTAATTTTACAAGAATAGTGTTTTTAACAATATTTTTTTATTGTATTTTTGTTTGTTTATTTTCTCTCGACTGAAGCTGTCTACCATATTTAATTGCTACATTGTATATGTACATATGTAGGATGGGCCACGCTCATCGGCACAAAGCGTACATATCGCTTTGTTCAAAAATCAGTTTCGTACGTATATGTGCATTAATATAGACTGTTTTAAAATTATATTGAAATATGCAGTGTTCCAAATTTATGTGACATTTTTAATTGCGCGTAAAAAAAAACTTAGTTAAAGATTCCCTATACCTAATTGTAGCGTCATTGTGATACAACACTTTCTTTGAAAATGTTAAGATATTTTGAATGACCTCATACTATTGAAACAAATACACATTAAGCAGATAATTATACAAATGTGATATTTGTATTTTCCAAAAGTTGTGGTGTATAATTTTCATTCTTCAGTTTGCTAGAACTTTGCTAATTTAAATAGAAGACCCCGTATTTTAATGCAATTTTGAATTTTACTTTGAAAAACTTTGTTTATTAAATGTTCTCTATACCCATGACTACTCATTTAGTCATTAATGCCCATACCAATTGTTAATAAGAGAGAGAAAATTTCAGGAGCTGGTAAGACCATCAAAAATAAGTGTACTTTACTTAATAAACTATTATCCGAAAATGTTTAGTTTTCGTTGTTCTTGCGAGTTTATCATATGATAATTGCTTATGAGTAATCTTAAATTTTGTACTGTCCTACATTAGCTCTTCTTTAGGATTTTAGGATTTTTAGGATTTTTATTAACAATAATAACAAAGCAAGCTGTTGATAAACAATAAGAATAAGTTGTCAGTTTACTTTACGTTTGTATTAGTTGTTTTACATGTAGGACTAGTTTTTAAATAATAGTTTGATACACATTTAAAGAATTACCCTATATTAAATTCATGTATGGCTGAGCAAATGGAAATACTAGGCAAGTTCAACGATTTTATACAGAGACATTTCCCTACCAACAATGTCCTTGTAAAAGCACTCTTTCTGCCACTCAGCACTCTGTATGTACGTCAAATTTTTTTTGTTGTGAAGTTTTCACCACTAATAACTTTTACGGCCGATAAATTTTGATCTATCTATCATATTAACGGCACTATCTTCCGTGCACGCAGTAATGCAGAGGCCTATATATTTCGATAGGTTGACATTGTAAACGAGCCTAATTTTAAGTTTACTTTGATAAAAAATTCCATATTATCAAACAGAATGTTATGGGAAATTGTTTAAAGCATTTTCAGCTAACATAGAATTTTCTAACAAACTCAGGTCACTTAAATAACTTTAGTCTCTGATTAAACATAAAGAATGTTGCATGTTAATTGTAATGTTTGGAGATTCCAAGTTCATTGCTATATTTTTCCTAGAACTTGAAGTAAATGCTTTACAAAGTAAGTATGTAATCATCAGACCATTTGAAATACATAATTAAATTAAATGTAAACATTCTCTCTGCAATATATCATGATGCAATTGCAGTGTTTAAGTTGTAACGAAAATATTTACTAATTCTGTAATTTACATAATATTTAGGTTTTTATTTGTGAATTAATTTAAAACTTTTATATAAAATTGTATACAATATTGCACCAAGAGATTATACATCAATTATAATAAATTTTTTAGATGTTAGATTATGATAAATTAAGAAGGTTACAACATAGTCAGAACAATCAGGATGAAGTAACCTGCTCGTGGATCACATATGTACATGGAGCGTTGGGTGAACTCAGTCATCGTAGTCGCACTTTAGGTTTGTGCAGTAACACATGCGGGCTGATAAAATAAAAGTAAAACCTTCGGCGAACAATTATATTCTACATTTCGGTTAGTAATGTTTTTTTTTTATTATTCCGCTTTATTCTGTACCGTTTGTTATAATATAATTTAAACTATTAAACGAAGGGTTTGAATCTTAATAAATGTAAAGTAAAAAACCCAACAGGTTATGGCACAGTGTGATAAACAAGGATAAATAATCGAAAGTGTGTGTTCGCAGTAAAACAGTACGAATAATCTAAAATAGTGAAAACGGCAAGAACAATTAAAACAGTAAAGTAAAATTAAAAATAAAACAATGGCTAACAAGGTTGAAACGTTAAACATCGAACATCACAAAGACGAAGGAAATTATGAAATATGGAAATTCCAAACCTCGATTTTCTTCAAAGCGAAGCAGATACATGACATCGCCAAAACTACATGCCCAGAAGACATAAAACTGAAAGAAGAATGGGAAAAAAAGGACGCCATCAAGGATAATTATAACAACAGCCGAACACAAGTTTTGATGCATTTGATTAATTGCACAAATCCAAGTGAATTGTTTAACAAATTAAAATTATTATTTGAACGTGATAATCAACAACGAAAATATAACTTAGACCAAGAATTCTACAATTACACTTTCAAAAAGGGCAGTAATATGTCAACACATATCTGCAAATTAGGAAGTTTAGTGTACAAACTAAACAGCATCAAACAGGAAATTGGTGAAAGTATGATAACAAAAATATTATCTACACTTCCGAAAAATTACAGATACTTTATAAGCGCATGGGAATGAAACCCAAAAAGTAAACAGAAATTAACTGAATTAACATCAAAACTCTTATCAGTAACAGCCGAGAAAAGCCAACTAGCATTCCGTTCCGCGGGTGAGCAAAGTAAAATCTCAAAAAATTTTGTACGTAAAATGAAACGAAAAATTGTTTCAAATGTGGAAAACCTGGACATTTTGCAAGAGATTGCAAAAAAACCGAAGTAAAATGTAATATAAAAAAAACGAATCACCTAGAAAAAGATTGTTTTTTAGAAATAAAAATGCTACAAGCAGTTCGAACAAATCCAATGGACAAATCGAATAAACCCATGTCGTTATTAACGCACCAAAAAAATACAACGTGCGAAGTCTGCATAAAAGCTAAGCAAACAAGAAATCCATTTGACCAAACTTGGCAACGTGCGATAAGACCGCTTGAAATAAAACACTCTGACCTCGTCGGCCCACTGGAAGATGAAAAATACTTCATAACATTCCTAGACGATTACACACATTTTTGCACGATAAATTATTAAAAACTAAACATGAAACAGCTACAACGATAAAACACTTTGCAAACGAAGCTGAAGCGAAATAGAATTTCAAAACGAGCATAATAAGGTGTGAGGTGAATACCGAAATACTGAAATAACAGACTGGTGTAAAAACCGAGGAATACGCATAGATTTTACCATTCCCTATTATCCGCAATTGAATGGAAAATGGGAACGACTTAATGAACAAATTCAGGTCGTCAATGTTCGAAGCAAAACAAACTAATAAAAATTCGGGAGAAGCTGTTCAAGTAGCAGCTTATTTAATCAACCGAATACCAACCCAACCATAAAAACAACCCGGTATGAAATGTGGTACAACAAGAAACCAAATTTAAAGTATCTACAAATTTTTGGTAAATTTGAAGAGCAAAGTAAGATATTTATTTTTGTTGGATATGCCCCAAATGGTTATCAGCTTTTTGATGAAAAAAAACAAAAAAATTATAATTGCCATAGATGTAATATTCGAAAATACACAGAAAGTAAAAATGAATTGCCAGAATTGACATCAGAAAATAAAAACCATGAACCAGCTGAAATATTTTATTGATCTGACATCAACAGTGAAAATGGATCAGACAAAGAACAAACTGAAACCGAAGTTGAAGAATTACAACCAGAAAAATAATTAAGAAAAGAACCAAAACGGTTTGAAGACTACATAATGTTAACATACGGACAAGCCATAAAAGACGAAGATAAAGAAAAGTGGATCAAATCCATTGATGAAGAAAAAACATCGTGGACTTTGGTAAACAAGTGACGTCATAGATAAAAAAAACTGTTAACCAACAAATGGGTGTTTAAAATTAAAGAAGACGGTTCATATAAAACAAGGTTAGTAGTTTGCGGATTTCAACAGAAACAAGGAATTGATTACAAGGAAACTTACAGCCCCGTGATCAGCAGTTGTGCAACAAGGTTTGTTATAGGCTGAACAAAATTCTGAATTGGTGAAGTTCGATATTAAAACTGCTTTCTTATGTGGAAATTTAGACGAAGAGATTTACATGCAATTACCGCTAGGCTACAAAGACGTTAATCAAGTATGTAAACCAAAATAGGCGCTATACGGATTAAAACAAGCTTCAATGAAATTTAATGAGAAATATTCAAATCAGAAACAAATAATATGATTCTCGCAATTAAATTTATATGGATGATGGTTTATGGAGTAGATAAAATTAAAATGAAAATTTTTCTAGAGGAACTAAGAGGAGTTCAAAATTAAACTTACCGAAAATCCCAAAACTTTTCTAGAGAAAGACATAAAGCGGAATGAAACCAGAATATTGTTAAGCCACAATGAAATGGTTAAATGGTTGATACATGCAAATATGCAATATTGCAATCCAACCAAGATACCATTACATGGGGGAGATATACAGAGAATTGAACAAGTCGAAAATACAACATTTCCATATCTCGAGATAATTGGAAGTCTGTTATACACAAATAATAAAACACGACCCGACATTAGCTTCACAGTGCATTTTGTAAACCGATACATACAGAACCCTACAAACAGTGATGTAAACAATTTAAAACATATAGAAGATTAATTGCATTCTCGGACGCTGTTTACGCGCAGGATATCGAAAGGAAAAAAAGTACCACCGAATGGGTAATATTTTATAAAAGATGTTTAATAAATTAGGTATCACAGTAACAAAACATGACATCTTTGAGCACGTGCGAATCAGACATAATAGGTGCAGCAGAATGCGTGAAGGAACTTATTGACATAAAAAATTTCTTAGAAGAGGTTTTAAGGTGAAAGTGACTCTTTATGTGGATAACAAAAGTGTCATTGAATTAACGAAAAACTGCATATTAAATACGCGTACTAAACGTCTTATTTGTTGAATTTAAAATTTTAAAATTAGTATTTTTTGTAAAAGCGTGTAAAATTGTTGTTTATTTAGTAAGTTTAATATGTAATAATAAAATTGATTTTGTAACCATCTTACACTTAAAGAGGGGTGTTAGATTATAATGAATTAATAAGGATACAAGATAGTCAGAACAATCAGGATGAAGTAACTGCTTGTGGATTACATATTTACATGAAGAGGTGGGTGAACTCAGTCGTTGTCGCCGCTCTCATAAAAAGTCAAACCTTCGGTGAACGTTTATATTCTACATTTCAGTTTATTTATGTTTTGTTTTATTATTCCACTTTATTCTGTACAGTTTGTTATAATATAATTTGAACTATTAAACAACGAGTGTTTGAATCTTAATAAATCTAAAGTAAAAACCCAACATTACAATATCATTTTCAAGGTGACTTAATAACAATTAATCTGTTAAAGATTTAGCTCTTAACTGTTAATTGTATAAACCTCAAACAGTAAAGTTTTCATTTATTAAGTTTAAACATTGTAAGCTATCTACAGAAATATAAAACACTTAGTATCTAAAACTTCAAATTACAGTACTAGCGCACACGTCTTATGGTGGATTACACTGAAAAGAGGTACAACAACCACTAATTTTTATTAAACTTTTCGAATAAACTTATACACCTAATTTAAATTCAAAAGCTGTTTTTATTTTCTGTTTATCGTTTTTTATTGTTTCTGAAGTTCTTATCAGAAAAAACACTTAGTATCTAAAACTTCAAATTACATTACTAGCGCACACGCCTTATGATAGATTACACCGCACCAACTGAAAAGAGGTATTTGGCCAACTAAATTAAGGTACACAAGGTCGCAGTGATGACAAAATGTAGCAAACGTGCTGCAAGGCATACTGGGAACAATACCAACTTAACTTAATCCCTGCTAAAATTGTCCTATATTCTTAAAAAAGTGCGGTGAATTCCACCAGGTAGAGCGCCACCAGGTAGAGCGTGTAATAAAGGGTTAATCACTATTAAACATGATACAACATTCAATAACAAGTTTTTAAATCAGTTTCTTATAGCAGGGTATATTTGCGTTTTATACTTAACAAATTAATATTTGCTAATACTGTTCTCTTTTTACTGAGAAAGAAGCTGCGATTGCTATTGAAAAAAACCTTGTAAGATCTTCTAATTATTTTTAATATGAACGTTAAGTCGCGAATATTTTCATTTTTATGGCTGCCATTAGTGGCTGCTCTAATTTTGAGAAGAATAAGTTGGAATCCAGTCACAGTCAGTGCAGTGCACAAACATAAGTCAAAAAATATCAATGAAATGTTCAAATGTTTCATATTTTCCCAATGTATAGCAATTTTGAAAAGATATTGAAGTTTCTTTTTTTTTAATTAACAAAAAATTAAAAATAATTTGTGTTCCAATTTCACTAATGTTAAACAGAACAACAATGTTTCGCAATTCTTGTCAATTTTTGCTCATGAATGTAAAAAACATAAAAGAATAAGTATGTATAAATTTTAATAGAAATGTAGAAAGTTTGAGTTACTTCTTTTTTAGTATGATTACCTTAACGAAAAATTGAGTTGCATACAGGGTGTGCAAATAGTATCGCACCAAATGGGATTATGTAGAAACAGTTTGACATTTAGATTTGACTCATATTTTGATGAGTTTCATTTGTTTTGTGAGACTGGTGTTTGTCAGAGGCAGCCATCTTGAACTTTTATAAATGGCAACCTAGGTTGAGTTTAGTATATCATAAGCTTGTTTATTCTAAAATAACGAAGAAAATTAAAATGTTAAACAAATAGTTCAAGTGAATAAAACAAAAGATTTGAACAAGAAAATTGAGTTACTTAATTGATGAAAATCACAATAACTGCTCAAATTGTTGTTGACAACATCTAAGTCTATCTACAAAAGCACGCAATGCATTCTGCAGATATTCCGGAGGAATGTTCGTGATCGCAATTCTAATTCGAGATTCTAATTCATCTAATGTTATTGGCCCATTAAATAAATAAATAAATAAATAAACAGTTATTTCCACAGAAACCAAACCGTATTTTACATGCGACTTTACATGCGAAAAACAGGCTTATGATAATATCGTATTGTAGTATTTACTATCAGTTCGAATTAGAAAAGCGATAAAAGAGTATTAGAAATTGCTAAAATTGATAACAATCAGTAGAGAACACACAAATGCTACATTTGAATAAAATTTGTGCATAAGTTGTATTTATTTACAGCCCTTTGTCCAGAAAATGTTCCCTCCACAAAGTTAATTTGGCTTTTTAATTTTCTTCGTTATTTTAGAATAACTAAGCTTGTGACATACCGTAGTGTATTTCTAAATCAAATACCTGTCAAATGACACCAAACTCAACCTAGGTTGCAATTTAAAAAAATTCAAGATGGCTGCCTCTGACAAACACCAGTCGCACAAAACAAACGAAACTCATCAAAATATGGGTATTTATGTATGTTTTAACCCCACCAAATGTCAAATCTAAACGTCAAACCGTTTCTACATAATCCCATTTGGTGCAATACTATTTGCACACCCTGTATATGTTAGCCCAAATTTGTTTTAAGAACCTGCAATGACGGAAAAAAGCTACAATAAAGTATAAAATGAAGTAAATGATCTATTAGGCTTTGGTTAATAAGAGTCATATGTTAAAAGGGGCAACCTTACACAGAAAAAACTCCTCCCCAATAGATTGGCCAAAAATGACCTATAGAGTGACTCTTTAAATCGCCTAAATAGATACAATGTCACTTTTTCTTTAATCACAAAACAATGTGTATTTTATTTTCAAACCAAAACAGAATTTCAAGCACTAGCAATGAGAGCATTTTATATCACCAAATTCAAAATTTAGAAGATCTTCAGAAATTGTTGAAATCTATCAACAAGTCAATGTTTTTGAAAATGTGTCCCACAAGTTCAAATTTGCAGTTGTACCATTGTTAAATGTATTAAATTTTTTAATAACCGACAATAAAATGAATTAAAATAACAAAATGTAGTGATAGGTGTTTGATTGGGTTTTTAATATAAAAGAATAAAACAAGTTTTCCAAAATATCAATTTAAAACAATAAAATGGTTAAAGATAGTTATTCAAATTTGGAGTAAAAAGTTATCCCTTTAATAACATTGTTTATATGTTATCACCAAATTTGGTGTAATGATTTCTTGTCACAAAATAGTAGGGGGCAGTTGGAGTATCCCCACCATTAGTAGGATGATTTCTTGTTACAAAATACTAATCTGGACAAATTTTAACTCAATTGGTCAATTTGTTAAAAATAAATTCAAATTAACTAAAAAAATGAGGGTTGGAGTATATAACCCCATGGAGTGGTCTCAGATGTTTACAAAACAACAAACAAGGTTATTGCCGTGGTCGAGCACTGAAGATTTCAGCTCAAGAGATTAACTCGTTCTTGAATTATGACGTATACTGCCAGACAAACATTCAAAAATTGTTATTATAGGGAAAATGATGCCTGTATCAAATTACATTGTACCTCTAGAAGAACATTGACGTAAATGCAAATTTTGATTTTTTTTTGTTAAATATGTCTGAAGCATCTAAAATTATCATTCTTTATTAAGGAACAACGACCTAATTGATCTATTCCAAGTATACTGGGAATTGAACTCATTGCAACGTCAGTGTGATTACTTGAGTTCATGTTTAGAAACACTTCAACTCAAGTATCGTCGTATATGTACATCTAAAGAGCTGAGAAGACAAAAATGTGTGTTTTTCTTAATGAATAATGACAACCATTTATAATTTCCACTTTTAGATAATAGAGAGAACAATTTGTACAGTCATTCAATCTAAAGACACCGGTTTTGGAAGTATCCCTGAAGCCAGATGTGGAAGGCATCATAATCACAAAAAAATAGATAGTGAAATAATAGAATCCGTGAGAGCACACATAAACTCTACTCCTAGGGTAGAGAGTCATTGTTTGAGAGCAAATATATCACGAGAATTTATAGATGGTGGGTTATCAATTGCGGAAATGCACAGACACTATCAGAAAGTACAAGAAGATGCTAACAAACGTGCAGCAAAATATGAAACATATGCACGCATCTTCAATGAGGATTTTAATATAGGATTCTTTGTGCCCAGAAAAGATCAATGTGATATTTGTGAATCCTATAAAAATGCAATGGGAGCAGAAAAAGAAAAATTAGAAAGCACTTATCAATTACACCAAGAAGAAAAAAAGTTAAGAAGCCGAGAAGAAAAAGCTAAAGATAAAGAAAACGATGCCAAAGTGGGATCCAACATAGTTCTGGAACCATACGATTTGCAAGCAGTACTGGCCAGTACCAACGGGACAAACATCAGCATTTTTCTATAAATCTAGGTTGAATTGTTACAAATTTAACTGTAAGTATTACAACACAACTTAATATCCAATTTACCTTAGTTACAAACGGAAATACAGAATGACCATACTGTATGTTACTTTTGGCACAAGGGATTAGGACATAGAGGTGCTAACGAAATAGGGTCATACGTCTTAATGTTCCTTGAAGAGCTGTCCAATACTCGCGCTGATACTGACGTATGTTACATTGACAATTGTGATCAACAAAAGAACAAGTAAAAAGCACAATATGTGTAATAATGCAATATGTTTGATGTGAATGCAAAATAATATAGTACGTACTATAATTTCTGAAATTATTATTTTCAGATTTATATTAGGAATGTATTTATATTCAGTAGAGAACTTCTATTTCAAGTCAATTACGCATAAGTTTCTCATTCAGGAATACACTCAAAATGAGCACGATGCAGTTCATAGTATAATCGAAAAATCTTTGAAGAGAATGGTGCCAGGTCAATATGTTTCCTTAATAAGAAATTCAAGAAAAAAAGGAAATCCTTTCATTGTAAAAAAATATAAATGGCGATTCAATAAAATTGGCGAATATAAAAACAATTACGTTTTTTAAAATGTGCCGATTCTTATTTTTACAAAACCAGTTACAATCAGGAAGATTGGCTACAAGTTAAAAGTGGAACTGTAAGTAAACGGTTTTCCGGAGGAAAGGAAATAAAAAATATTTGTACAAAGCCAGCATACCAAACAAAAGGCATTTAGAGGCGTTTTAATGTGAGGTATTTTTTCTTTTCTAATAATACTTAAGTAATAAAATTTTCTTTAAAATTATTTGTCTAGTTATTACTATTATTTTATGACAAATTAAAATTATGCTTATGAAATGTTTGAGAGGAACAAGGACATAAATGGAAGGTCATTGACTTTGAAAAGGTGTACCTACTTAGTTTGTCGGTAATTCCTAAAAGACATTCTATGATTTAATATTAGAACACATTTACTATAAACTGAGAATTCCGTTTATTATTGCAAGATTGCTATCATTTAGTTTTTCCCATCAAACCGTACAAAGAAACTTAAAACCGGATTTCTGAGGAATTACAATTTTTGTACTTACGTTAGTGTTCTTCTAGAGGTATGAAATGATAATCCCAATATATTAGTACATCAGACATTATATGGGTATGAACTAAGAATAATGAATAAAATAACAACACAAGAAGGTAGACAGAACAGTGGTGATACTAGTATGACGTCCATAAAACCTTGAGGCACAAAGAAGAAACCTCATCCATGGAGTTTTGTTGAAAGAGCTCTGAAGGTTAAGATGCATCTGTGATTATCACATTTATGAGTCATACTTTTTTCATTACCTTATTTTGCAGGACTTTAATAACAATAATAACTAACATAATCATGGAAGACACTCAATAATTGTTAACAATTAAAAATGTTTAAAATAAAAAAAAATATTATTATTATTATTATTCACCACAATTCACTATATGAAAATAAATGATGTAAACATAAATCACTACTGTACAATTTTCTGTATGTTCAGAATTTGTTACTGCCATTTACAGTATTTAAGAGGTTTCAAACTTTGGGTACACTTCCTTGCCCAGTAAAGAGTTGAAACCATGCTGTAACCGATTTAATTTCTCCTTTATTTCTATAGAACAAATATTTTAACTTTTCGATTTTACCCATTTGTGACACTCCATTTGAAAAAAATCTTAATAATGGGAATTATTGAATTCAAATTAGAAAGATATTACCCAAAAAAATTGAAACGTATTTTTTTTATTTTTTTAAATCAAACAGAAGAGAGAACGGGAAGAAAGTGAAAAATGATTTGTCCAAATCAAGCTAGTTCAATATAAATTAAATTTAAATATAAAGTGCTACTTAATATAATTTTACTACTGAGACCTGTGACTTGGTTTACAAGCAGCTGGATGTCTTGACAATTGAATTTTATGTAGATTGTGATGCTATCTGCCAATGTACATTAAATAATATTAAGCTATATGAAAATGGAAATTTTCATCATTTTAGTTTATAATTATAAATACTTATCTTTTGGGTAAAAAAAATGGTTTATTTAAAACGCACATTTTACAAACTTTATCATTTCAATAGCAATTGGACAACAAAATTATAAAGTATAAAAATGTAAAGAATAGCTTGGTATAAAACTGCCGTGATTAGCAGAAACACAGTACCTACAAAAATTACGAAAATGATATTTTCACTTGTTCCTACTTATAAGTTAGTTTCTTGTCTATATAACTTGATAAAAATGCCATAGATATCACCAGAATTACAGAATACAACCTATATTTTGCCGTATCCAACAATAATACAAGCTTTTACTTAGTAAAAATGCAATATCTTAGCAGGATCGCGTCAGTTGCTGCGATTTTCCTAAACATACTTTCTTACTGCGTTTTTGTTAAGCAAACGTCACATATTTTGTCAGTGATAATGCAGAGAGAGGGAGTTATTTAGAGGTTAGTTGTCTGTTTATATTTGTGCGGGTAAGTGACTTTTATAAATAATGTCGAAAAACAGAATAAAGCTAATTATGGAATTAGCTGAAAATGCTACTAACAAATTTACAACAAATGTTTGCAAATTAACAGAAGACAAGATTCAAATTGAAAACAAAAATACGTTCGATAGTGACTTAGGCAGTGAGGTTAACTCAACAAACTTTAATCATGCTGTAACAGTTATTGATGTGAATCAAGAGATTCTTACTGAACTAATCGAGGTAAGTTATTTTCTAATTTAGGCAATTTTTTATGCTATGATTTTTTTTCTATTATAGATACCTGAACAAACCAAAACGTATCACACACTAGTTTCTTGCAGTAAGGAAGAAGGAATAACAGAGATTTATACTCATGATACACCAACAATTATTGAGGTAGACAATAATCAAATTACACCATTAAAATATTTCTTAAGGGTTTTCAATTTTATAATTTTGATTTATAACTACAAAAATTAAAAGGTCAATTGTTTTTAGGCACTAAGTACGGAGCTTGATGTTGCTACTTTTGTTGAGGGTTGTAATATTCAACCGATTAATCCGTGCAGGTCATTTGAGGTTGAAGATATCGTATCTGACGTAAGGAACTTCATAATGTTGCTTTAGGGTTTAATTAATAATCATATTGGTTATATTTTATTTTAGGAAACCATCCTAAGCAAGGCTGAAGGTGAACAGCAAATGCATGTTGTTCAGACACACTCACATTCTTCTACCCGTGTCACCGAAGAAGAAACGGTTTGTTTACTCATGTGCGTTTTTCAAAGATAACACTTATTTATTTCTAGATTATAGAAACATCTGATCTTACAAAAGCTGGAACAATTCGGAAAAGAAAAAAGCTCTCAGACACCTTGTCAGCAAAGAAAAAAAAAAGAGCTGAAATTATTAAAATAATCATCCAGTTCTTAAAGGTTGTGATATTGATGTTAAGTGTAAATTGAAGTGTACATCTGTCATTTCGGAAACCCGAAGAAATTAAATAAATAACCAGTTCTGGGAACTTCCTTATGCTGAAAGACGAGCATTCGTGTTAAATTATTGTGAACGCTTGCAAATTAAGAGAAGAACCACCGAAGGGACTGATGGATCTTACAGTAGACGCAATGTGTTCAAATACAACCTAAAAGACATCCTTGGGGAAACTAAACGTGTCTGTAAACATTTTTATTTAACCACGCTGGGTTATAAACCAAGCAATGACCGGTTTGTATATGAAATACTTTCAAAAACCCCAAAAGGAAGTATAACACCTTTAGCAGACAAACGGGGAAGAAGTCGTTCAGGAAATTATACCCAGAAAACTGAAATAGATGAGCATATCGAATCCTACAATCCTGTTAATTCGCATTATCGACGGGAGCATGCACCGCATATTCGATATCTGCCTTGCGATATTACCGTAAGATCGATGCATGCTGATTTTTTAGAAAAATTTCCTAACATTAAGGTTTCCTATAATACATATCGCTGTCAAGTTAAAAAAAGAAATATATCTTTTGCCAGACTGGGAAACGAAGAATGCGAAACATGTGAAGGTATGAAGCTTCATGGACATAAAGAAGGTAATCTTCTGTTAGATTCTTGTGATGTATGCAAAGTTTGGAAAGTCCATATTGAATTGGCTAAAGAGTCACGTGAGCTATATCGACAACACGCGAAAGAAAATGAGAAAGGTAATTCTTATTTTTCCGCTGATTTGGAAAAAGTCATTATGCTGCCCAGATTGGACACCTTTAAAAAAGTTTTATTTACAAAAAGGCTTTCAGTTTACAATGAGAGTTTTGTTCCTCTGGGCAAAAAAAGCCCTGTAAGACCATTGGCTGTTCTTTGGCATGAGGGCATAACTGGAAGAGACCAAGAAGACATCATAAGTGCCTTCTATGCTTTTGTAAAAAAACAAAGAGACTTAAAAGCGATAACGATTTGGCTTGATAACTGCTCAAGCCAAAATAAAAATTGGTGCTTTTTCAGTTTTCTCGTCTTTGTTATCAATTCAAATGACTTTAATGCTAAGCAAATTGTCATTAATTATTTTGAACCAGGACATACATATATGTCTGCTGACAGCTTCCATCATCAGGTGGAACTGTCATTGAAAAAGCAAGGAAAAACTTATGACTTTCCAGACTTTGTAGATGCTGTAGCACAAGCAAATAAAGGTGTCGTTGATGTAAAAAACATGGAATATCAAGATTTTTATACTTGGAAATCATATGTCTCCCAACAAAAACTCAAACAACAAATCAGTCGAATCTATCTAAGAGATATTGTACAGATAACTCCTCGTCGAGGTGAATTTAACCTTTTTTTTAAAGTGTCCTATTGTCAATTTGAACCAAACAATTGCCTAGATTTTCTTCAAGTAAAAGCAACTAAGCCAAATGGTATGAAATTGCCAGCGCCATTAAGTGGGCCTCGTGGATTTCCATTAGATAAACAGGAAAATCTTTTAAAAAATCTAAGTGAGGTTATGCCAGAAAACAGAAAAGAATTTTGGCATAACATTCCAACTAGAAATGATTAAAACAAATTTAGACTCTACTTAAAAGTTTGTTTTTCTTTTATACAAAATATAGATTATCGTTTGTTTTCATATATTACATATAATAAACTTTAAACAGTTGTTTTGCGCTTTATCCAACACTCTACATTTAATACATGTTGCAGTGTACTTAGAAAGAACGCAGTAATGCATTCTTTTTAAGCAATTAGCGACACATGTTAAAGTTGTGGCTTAGGAAATAGACAGTATCTCACATTACAATAGCACCCTTCATTTTGTTGTAATTTTTTGACGATACTGTTATTTATCCAATTAAACGCAATTATGTTTGAAATAAAAATCTTGTCCAAACCGCTTAAGTTACTACGGCTGTCAAAAAAACGTAAAAGGTGTTTTTCTCTATTATTACTTTTCTGTAGATACTGCGTTTCTGCTTATCACGGCAGAAAAGCCTATTAATCAATGTAAACATTTTAGCACTAAATCATCTTGAAAATGACATTCCAGAACAGGCTCTACAATTTTTAAGTAGTATCAAAAAATGTTTTCTAGTTCTTGACTTGGTTATATCAAGGTTTTTAGTTGTGAACGCTTTTACGACTTTCACCTAAAGTTTTCTAAATCTTTGAACTGATATTATGTGTTTAAATTTTGGTAAATTTGTTTTTTCAAGTAAGATATTTCTCATTGTTAGCCTTCACCCAGAGGGGGTGTTCTGAATATCTTTTTCAAACCGTTTAATAAAGATTTAATTATTAATTGTTACTAAAATAATACAACATTCAATAATCGGTGTTTAAACCGTGTAATGATTATAGAAGACTAAAGGAGGAAACGCACTAGCGGGCCCGCAGTCGTGTCTCGTCACGACTCAGTCGCAGTCTTGTACTTGAGTATTCGCACTTGGCAGTCGAGGGCTCATCGCAGTCGCAGTTTATCAATGACCCCAGTGTAGTTAAGATCCATAGAGTGATATGAAAAGAAAAAATGGCTTGTAACGATATGGAAGAATTATTTTTTTTAGCTGTTCTATTTGAACAAGAACAAAGCAAAGTAAAACAACCTAAGAGAAAACATTGGGTACAACCAATTAATCTGTCCCGGCCATTAGAAGGCGAGTTTTACACTTTATTTAACAGATTATGTGACGACGAAACACGTTTTAAACAATCGTTTCGAATGTTAATCGAAAAATTTAGGCAGTTACAAAAGCTACTGGGAGATGAAATTCAGTTACAAAATACAAAATTTAGGCCCATTTAAAGATTAGCCGTTTGTCCAAGGTTAGTAGTGAAACAGAGATATATACCAATATTTATTTGAAACGAAAATATATAATATTCCAAAAGAAAATAAATATATTTGAAATGAAAATAATAGTGAAACGTTTAAAAATAAAACGAAATGGCTTACAGATCCCTATTCTTACATTTTGAGTTATACAGTTGTTTCAGGACTTCACATGATGTACATAAGGCAAACGGATTTCTTCGTAAAGAAACCGTATCTAAAATCTTAACTAATTGTTATGTAAGTTCCTTTTCGTAGAATTCCGCTCGTCTTAAGTATTTTATCTGTAATCACTCACTGGAACAACTGTATCTAACAATCATATGACAATCTGTGTAAGTTTCTACTAGTCAGCATTATCTTGCGCAGAGAGGTTTGTGATCAGATTCCTAATATCACTTGACGGAACACTGGAAATGCAATAATTCACATCACTTGGAATGTTTGAGCTGGAAGGTTCAGTCATGGTTCTTGAATAATTCGTGTGATGATTTTGTGGTTGAGATTATGTAAACAATATGTGGCTGACGTGGTGGAATGTATCACCGAGTGTTATTGCTGTCATTGGAGCTATTCATTGTTGAGGTTTCTGAACATGCATAAGGGTGGTAGGTATTACATGTGTACATTGGTCTCGGTGGTGCTTCATTTTCTACCTCAATTTAATTTATAATTTGAAATACTTTCCCTTTTACCATAGCTTGTTGGTGAGGTGTGAAAGTTTTTACAATTTTTTCCATACTAATAAAAAAATGTATAATCGGGTCGTCTGTATCATTATTCAAAGCCATTCCACATTCTTTACGGTGTGCTAAGTAATTTTGGAAAACTGTAGCAACGGAGGGTTCATTTTGTTTACTTTTTGATTGTGGATATCTTCTTCTTGGCGGTACTGTAGCGGTTGTAACGGAGTCGGTGTACTGCGAATACTTTTAGATGGTGAAGCAACGTTCACTGCAATTTCTTCTTCCTCATTGGAAGCTGTGTTGGCGTCATCACTATCTTGGGATAATGAAAGTGTTACTTCTGCGATATTTGATGTAGTTCTGTAATACACGTTTGTATAACAACGTGACATAATATATTATATAACATTTTGTACTTACTCTTCGTCTACATGTAAATGAAAGAAACTCATTTCCACTTCAAAGCGCCATTTTTTTACATTTGTTGCCTCTTGACCGCTACGTGTTACTTTTCTTTTTCTTACGGCTCTTCTATACATGTTTCTAAGGATCAACCAACGCTTTTTGACATCTTTTACTGAAATAGATGAATAAATAAATATATAATTCAGTAAATAAACAAAACTATAAAATATCTTATTTGCTATTATTTTATGTAAGTAGTTAGTGTTTATTGTGTTGTTATTTTATAGGTATCTTGCTACTGGAGATTCTTTTAAAACCATAGGCAACAGCTACCGACTTGGATACACGAGTGTTAAAGAAATCGTTATCGCGACTTGTAATTCGATTTGTAAAATCCTTACCAAAGGTTATGCCACAGCCTACAGGCGATTTATGGCAAGACATAAAAAAGCCTTAGACAGCAAGCATGTGTTAATACAAGGTCCTAGAAAAAGGGGATCGCTGTACTTTAATCACAAAAAAACTTTTCCGGTAGTGCTGTTGGCATTAGTTAGTGCTGATTATCACAATTTGTTGCTATTAGTATTGGTAGTTATGGAAAAAATAGTGATGGTGGCATTTTTGCAAGATCTTCTTTAGAAAGGAGTTAGAAAGTAACCAAACACAGATACCACAACCAAAACCTCTTCCTGGAACACATGAGCCTCTGCCACATGTTATTGTCGGCGACGAAGCATTTCCGCTTAAACCCTATCTCCTTCGACCTTTTCCTGGCTCGGCACTTCGACAAGAAGAGAACATTAGAAAAAAATTTTCAATTATAGGCTATCTCGGGCACGAAGAGTATCCGAAAATGCTTTTGTGATTTTAACTAAAAGATTTGCTATACATCAACGTCCATTAAAACTGAAACCGGAAAATGTCAAAACGGTCGTTTTCGCTACATGGTGCCTTCATAACTTCTGCCAAAATAACGATTATTCCCTACAAAACGAAACACAAGTTATAGTCAAAGGAATGCAATGTTGGTGGTAATGCCGGACAATCTGCTTTGGACGTCAGAGAGGCTGTTTATTTTACTTCAGATGTTGGTTCCGTACCTTGGCAAATGGACACAATTTTAACTGGATATCAGAATGTTTAATTTTTACCTATGCCGATTGTAAAATAATACTTGAACCACTTTGATTTCGTTAATATTCGAATCACATAGTAAAATTCATGTTATGATATGTTTTTTCTAATAAAAGTTTTTACTTACCCAACTCGCCCAAGTTATTGCTTATTTCCAGCCAACAGTTGTCCTTCCGCTGTTGGTTTTGAATAAAGTTTTGGATATTTCTACACTTCCGTTATTAACTTTTCGTCATCCATTTCCAGTAAAAAATAAAATAATTCACGTTTAGCACTCTACTCACAATAGTAATTGCAACTGAATTGATGTGTGAGTAGCTTCTATAATCAGCCGAACGCTCTCGTCTGTTGTCGAGAATACACGACAACTCAAAGTTGTCTTATTTGAAACGTGTCTGCGACTGTGAGTGTACGCGCACTAGAGAGTCGAGGGCTCGACTCGGCTAGACCGCGACGTCTTGAGATTCTCGTTCAAGACTGCGTAGAGCCCTTGTCGGGACTGAGTCTCGCCCGCGACTTCCAAATGCATTCATGATGATTAAAAACAATGTAAAGAATCTAAGCTGGACTAGACTGCGACGACACCAAATGAGACTGCGACCCTCTAGTGTGTTTCCTCCTTTACTCTTTGTGTTTTCATATTTTATAAATTTGTTGACGGTAACATTAGTTAAGTTGCTTTTCACTGAGGATGCATAAGAGATAAGCATTTTTAAATTTTAATTATAAGCTTATGATCTTTGTATAAAAAGGAAAACACATGTATGTAAAAAAAAAAGAAGTTTTATCACTTCATAAAATTATTATTTATTTTGTGACAACTGTCTATTGTAAAACAAGTCAATGAGATACAATACAGGGTGGTATAGATTGGAATGAACTAGTAAGAGGATTGTACATGACATCATTTTCTATGTAAATCAACCTACAAAGGACATACTTTTGCAAAAGTAAATAGTATATTATAAAATTGTATTATTCGTTACATGTAAATGTATGTGACGTGCAAATTCATATCTAATTAATCGAAAATTTCTAAGTCCTTTTCAAGTTCCCCTTTTAACATATGTTTTATATATTAAACAGGTTATCTTTACAAAATATTACGTACAGTGCGTTCATATAGTGTGGAACCGATTGTCTTACAAGTTAATTATTTTTGGAGCTAAAACTCAGACAGGTCCGATTTTTTACTTGGTTTCTTTTTTTTTGTTTTTAATTAATTTTTATCCCCAATACCGTGCAACATATGTCGTAATCGATACTTTTTTTAAACTGCAACCATAAAATTTGTTTGGAGATTATTATTCGCTGTTTAATTCGTTATTACACAAATAACCTTCGAGTTTTTAAACTTCACTCAAGCATTTCGGAGATATTTTTTTTGTTCAGAAAATTTAAAACATTCTAAATATCTCATCAATTTAGTTACTATTTTAAATACAAAATTAATAAAAACGATAACTCATACAGAATATTATACAAAAAAAATGAAATTTTACAGAAGATATGACTAGAGGTTCACATATCACAATTGTTATTGAAAATAGTAAATGTTCATTTGCTTTATTGAAATTTGGGTGTAGGTAGTTCATCAAAATTTGATGTAAATTAAATTCCTGTTTTTTTTTTTTTTTTTGTAAAATATTCCTTTTTATGAATATTTGTTTTCATTAATTTTGTATTTAAAGTACTAATTAAATTGTTTTAAGATCTATAAATTTTCTAAATAAAAAAAATCAATATTCCCAAAATGATTGAGCGACTGACTTTAAAAAATTCAAAGGTTATTGATTGCACACAAAATTCAATGACAAATAATAATCTGGAAAGATATTTTGACATCATATTTTGTAAAAATTATTTTTTTGAAAAAAAAGAAAGCTGAAGTAAAAAAATCGAGCTGTCCAAGCTTTAGCCCTGAAAATAGTTAACATGTACAATAATAGATTTCCACACTTTACAAACACACTGTATAAATGTAAATAGAAAAGAAAACACATACATGTACATTAAAGAGGGTACACACACGAATCTCAAACAATACTACGGTGTAACATAAGATATAAAAACAAAATTATGCTTTTAAGCTTATTTCAGGTTTATTAATTATTATTAATTATTTTTTGCATTTCCATGCAAAAAAAACCCATTATGTGTCTCTGGATACATCTCACTATATGTGAGGACATTATTATTTTTTTCATCTCACTACCACTTATTTTAACAGATAGAAAAAACAATGTTTTAATAAGTGTTTCAGAATCAAAAGAGTTACACACAAATATACAATTTCAACAGTGTATCTCAAACTTATTTTTTTCTCATTAACTATCCAATTTTTTAGTATCTAAATATATTTAATAAAGTTACTCGTAACTTTAAATCCAAATCCATACAATTTATTAAATCTCCACATTAAAACAGATTAGGGGAAAACGAATATGAAAAAACAACTTTGATTGCCAGTTGAAATTTAATATCCACACACAACTTTTTAATCTGAAATACTTTTTTAAATACAGATTTGTTCTATGTTATAAAACTAATATTTCATATTTTTTGGACACTCTGAATGCTATATGTACATTTTAATTAGCTAAGAGCTTTTCAGAAAAAACATAACTAAAACTTTTTATAGAGTGAGCTTATTATTTAAAATAAAAAAGCTTACAAGCACAATTAAGTCTACACGGGAACTCACTGTATTTAAAAGTTAAGTTAGTAGTTGTCATGCGATTTAAAAATTTCTTGCAAAATAGGTTAAATATGCATACATATTCTTATCAATTTCCCTTTAAAAAAATAATCAATATCCATATCACGAAATTTTTATTCACATTAATTATATTTAAAACAAAAACAGATGAACCATGATCTATTGTGCTTTTCTATTGAAATGTTAATGATTCTTCTCCAGTGATGAACACTTACCCTCTGTCCATCACTGTAGTTTTTCATACTCTTGCAAAAAGCGTATAATTACAAATTAATTTACACGCAAATGTCGCCTACAAAAAAGTCTGATACTTACCATCACTAAGAACAAGTTCCGGATGAGTTCGTGTTGGGACCTGTTTGGTTTCTATCCGTAATACTTGAGGTTCTACAAAAATATATTATACAATAATAAACAAAAGTTTCGATAATAATAAATATACAGATCAACTATATAAAAAGTATTTACCATCTTTGCTTTCCTCTTCTGTTTCGCTAGTGATAGATGTTGGTGATCGAATATTGCTACCATCAATTCGTTTATTAATATTGGCCGATGATAGTCCTTCAGATTCACTAAAGTCTGTGTCATCTACAAAATATAAAATAACATATGTACTTAACGTTTCAAACCACATATTTACATTCGCCTTTTGATTTCTTCTCAATAACTTTTTTGTATTCGTCTAATTCTTCATCAGTAACAGAGTCAAATGGATTTTTTGCATATGGAGATTTATACATCATGGCATTATGTTGGAAGCCACGTTGGATAATTCCTTTTGAAGCTGCTCCCATTAGTACAACTTGGTCACCAGTTTGGGTAACTCCAGCGTCTTGCATTTTTTTAGCTTCCTCCCATGTCACACCTTCTAGGATGTGAGATTGAGGACCTGCTGAAATTTTATCTGCTCTTCGATAATCCTTAATCTGAAATACGTTGAATCAAATAAATTGTTTGTTGCTTCACAGTGAAATCAAAAACATAAAATAGAATAGAAATTCAAAAGATCTTGTTCTACATTGTTCTTACATTCAATTAACATATCGGTGTCAAAGTATAACCTCGTTAAAAAAAATTAACGTGGCATATTTTTGGTAATTATATTATTATTCAGCACTATTGAATCATGTGATGAAGTCACTCCAGTTACAGTAGTGATATATTTTACATTTTTTCTGCAAAAATTCCCATATTTCTTCTAAATTGGCTAATAAAAACCAAATCAGCTACACAAGGAAACATTTGGTATTGATAGGTGAGGACCTTCCTGAGCCAAACCTTCATATTTCATTGTGTGACGAATTTTTTTAAGGTTTCACTCTAGAGTCCTTATTGGACTATATTACACAATTCACATATTTAGAAAGTAAACTGTGATATATATACTAAACATATAACCATTGAGAAGATTTTAGTACGTAGAAGAGAAGGTGCAAGTCATTGGAAGTTTCTTTGCTGATCATTCAGTGGTAATTTTAGAATATAGAAAGATACCTAGAAGTATACATTACTGAAATTGGGTTGCATTAGTAAATTCCGCGAAAAATGCTCTAATGCAATCGTTTAAAAATCGAAACGGTAAGGAAAGCTACAAAACATAAAATGTGTATGAGGTGAAATAATGCTACTGTGCTTTTCAATCTTTTGACACTGCATAATTATTGTTAAACATATAACCATGCACAAAATACTTTAAAGTATATTGTATATACAGGGTGAATGAGACCACCTGTATCAGTATTTTTTTAAAGAATGGTAAGTGGTAGAGAGTTGGTTTAAAACAAATTATTATAAACCCCATAATAAAGAATTGAATGGCGATATTATTTCTCAGAAGAGTCAGCATACTGAGTAGTTTTGTCCAGAATGTCTCCAAAATTTTAAAAGGCACCATATGTCGAAAAAGGTATTGTTGAAAAGATCGTTAAAAAAGAAGAAAGTTTTATAGGAAAAATATTTTATTACTCCCACCCCTTTTAAGTAATATTCAACTAAAATTATTAAATTTGAAATTCGTTGTTAACCGACAAAATTGAAAAGTCAGATTTTACCCCGTTAGACAATGTTACAAGTGTTCAAAATGTCTTCCATTTACTGCTAAACACTGTTGAGCTCTTTTAGTTACACTATCAGTGGCTCTAAGTACTTCTACAATGCTTAATGAATGGTAAGCATTGCGAATTCTCAGCTTCATATCATATCTCATTGTTGGTTTTTCTTTATACATATATACAATAACCTTGACCTGACCCCAAAGGAAAAAAATCTAGTGGCGTACAATCTGGTGATCTTGGCAGCCACGCCACTATGCTTCCTCTGCCGATCCATCTGTTGGGAAATAGTTGATTTACTGTGTGTCTGGCGACCAATGAAAAATGAGCTGGGCAGCCGTCTTGCTGAAACCACATTCTTGCTCGCGTTAAAAGAGGGACATTCTCCAGTAAGTTGATCAAGTCGTTACTTAAAAACTCGGCGTATCGTATCCCATTCAAAGTTTCTTCGAAAAAATAAGGACCTATATTTACTTCAAGTATACCACACCACGTATTAACACTCCGAAGATGTTGATAGTCAATAGTTTGTATCCAGTGAGGATTTGTTTGCAACCAGTAATGTGCATTGTGAATATTGACTTCTCCAGTGCTTTTAAAAGTAGTTTCGTCAGTCCATAAAACTATCCTAGGAAAGTGTGGACCTTTATTTATTAACCAATTACTAAAAGTGATTCGAGCTTGAAAATCATTCTCATTTAATTCTTGGTGCCTATGAACATGGTATGGATGAAAGTTGTGATTTTTCAAAATTCTGCATACAGAGTATTGGTAAGTAATTCCAGAATCCCTTGCAAGTCCTCTCATTGAAATATGCGGATCAACAATTACTGCAGCGAGAACATCAGGCTCTATGTCATTTCGTACATGTCGTATAATTCGATTTCCGCAATCGTATGTTGGCTGCACCTGCCCTTTGGTGAAAGTACGTGCTGCTGATCTCCGAAAAACATTGATGGATTGACGGACACATGCAACCACTAATGATTGAGTAATATTTTGCGATTTATTATGTAAAAGTTATTTTTTTTAGTTTGAATAATAAGTGTCTTATTTGAGATTTGAAACCAAATTAATGTTAAATTTTTAGTTTATCTGGTCGATTAAGTTGAGATTTTTAGTGAAAATCAATTTTATTTTCATGATGAACTTTTGAAGTTACGATATTTAAACAAAATCCAATGCATTGTTTTTATCAGTATAGTTTTATTGCAAATTAAGAGAGCGTTGAACGATTAAATAATACATACAATACATATAATATAACTATAAACAGTGAATTTTGTAGTCAATTTACAGATTTGGGCCAAAAATTAAGGTGAATGTTGAGGTAGTTCGAGCACTAGATGTGATTTCTGGAGATTATATAAGTTTGCCGAATTTTTAGTGAACAGTTCGCATTCTGACTTACGCGGACTTTGAGATCTAGTTCATGACGTGATTGAAAATCAGGCGGCGCCTTTGTGACATTTTATTATTGATTGTGACTTTATTGAGTTGTAACTAATGCTTTTTTTATAGATTAACAACCACGACTCGACCAATGAGCTATGTCGGTACTATGCACTTTGCCGTTAAACGGGCTGATGTCTATTGAGTATCATGCCTGTCATAATGTCAATAGTCATTCTACTCTACCCTATACCTTAAACGTGTAAATACCCAAGTAGTTCGGGAGATGTTCTTGCTTACAGTAAACAATGGAGTTTTTTTTTTGCAAAATAGCTACCAAACTCCACATATATAAAATTGGCACTTTTCATTACTCTTTTTCATTTCAAGTTTTTGTGGATGAATACAACCGACCTGCCTAATATCATACCCCAAGGAAGGAAACAAACCCCTAAACTATTTATGATTTTCATGCAATGCTATCTTACTGTATCAATTGCCAAGTCTGACCATTTGATACTAGAAATGTAGGTAAGATTTTATAAAACATCAATGTGACTTTAACTCAAGGTTCTGAATAAATCTAAATAGAATATAGCTCTCGCATAATGTCGACTTTCAAATAGTCTTTACTTACATTAGAAATAGGGTTAATAGCATCCATCTTACATCTATCAGACAGAACCATATTTGTTCCCTGAGAAAAATCTGTTACTTTGAAAATAAGCAATAGTTCAGACAAATTATTTTTTCGTGCATCTTAAAAAGACAAGTAATATGGATAACATAGGCTTTTTAGTTAGCAACCTTATTGACATTTCCTTCAGGTCAGGTCAGGGAACCTCACTAGCCTATTTCACGGTCCCAGAAGTCTCATCCATCTATCTTCGAACACTTCAGTCGGCTGTTGATGAATTTGATTATGGCAGTGACGTGGAGCCCTGTCTAATTGGTACCAACATTTCCTTAGTTGGTCTAAATGTATATCATCCAGAAAATCTGCCACAACCATTTGCAAAATATTGATACCTGTCAGCATTTAAATTTTCTCTGTAGACATGGTAAGAAATTTGGTAATCTTTAATACACAAAATACATTCTCTCGCAAATTTTGCCTCGTCTGTCCATATATGTCGCAAAAATTGTTAATCTTGTAGGTATCATATTAACATTCTTTTACGAAATCGCACACTTTGGACGGTACACCCAAATGAAGAGCATAGAGTAGTTGTATGGATGCAGACCCTCAGTGTTTTGTAAATGGACACTCACGAAATACGTAAATCATATTCTGCGGCATGAGTTGAGGATTCTGGATTAACATTAAAATAGGCTAGCATATGTATTACACTGTCTTCATTTGAAGTAATTGGCTTTGGTAAAATTCTTTCTGCATTAATTCGACTATACTCTAGTTGATTTTTTAAAATCCTTCTCAACTTTTTTTCTGCTCATTGACAGCAAATTGTGATATGTCTTATTAACAACTGTAGATGTTCTGTTTATAATCCCATTACAACATCCATAAATAACAATAAATATATATACTATGTTCCGATAAGAATTTGATTGTATAATTGAGATGTCAGTGCTGGTGACCTAAATAAAGTGTAATAAACTAATTAATTCAAAGTGAAGGAATAGGGAGGGAAAATAACGGATCCCGTACAATATTTAGAAGAAAGAACTTAGAGTGATCGACGTAAATAAACAGTAAGCGAACACGGGAAAACAAAGTGCGCATTAATGTAAAGACCTTGCGCGGGAAGGGCAGTGCGTGAACGCGCCAGAAGAAATACCAACTGAAGGTAATAAAACCAACGCAAGTTTAAAAATCTCACACAAAAGTGAAAAGAAAACCAAAACCCGCGAAATTCGAAATTTTAAAAGAACCAAGTGCCATAAAAATACGAAGTTCAATTACCGTTAAAAGCACACAACATGGCAGAAAACAACGATATAACATTGGCTTACATTATGAAACAACTGAACCAATGGAAAGGAAAATGGACGAAAGAAACACGAGCACCAAATAAGCGGAAATTTTTTTTAAAAAACATGAAGGAAAGGACAAAACAACAAAAGACAACAATTTTAATACTTGAGAGGGAAGCCAGGAAAAGGAATATAAAAATTTTTGGCATTCCAGAAGAGGAAGAAGAAGACACAAGTATGCTGAAAAAGAAATGAAAATGATAGAAGTGGTAGAAAAAATAGGCGTAACCGTGGAAGAATATGAAATGGACACAGTAACAGAATTGGAACCCGGAAAGAAAATGTAAGCAGACCAATAAAGGTAGACCTTACAACAAAATTCAAACAAACAGAGTTATTAACAAACCGAACTGGATTAAAAGGAACAAGAATTGGGTAAACGAGGACGTTAACAAGAAACCGGGAAGGCCAGAAAAAAACTAATACCCCACATGCTGGAAGCCAGAAAAAAAAAGGAAATAGAAGAAAATAAGAGGGGACAGGCTGATAATAAATGGAGAAGTAGGGAACGCATAAGAACTTGAGGGAAAAGAATGGGAAGAAACAGGAATTACCAAGACTGTAGAGGAGAATACGGAAGAAAAGAAGAAAAGAGAAAGGTCCACAGATAACGATAATCCCCCCCAAGGAGCAGTACCAAAGAAAAAGAACTGGGCGCAGGCAGACCATGCTAACACCACATGTAAAGGAAAGAAGGGAGAATGAAAAAGTGACCCCACGACACGAGGAGAACTTAAATGAAACCCTGAGGAACGCAACGAAGACAGCACCATCACAACACAATCCAAAAAACTAATAGGAACCGAGAGAGGGACTGAAACACAAATGACGATAAGCAACAAGAAAAGACAACGAAACAAAGAACAGGAAGACAAAAAGAAAACGGTAAAAGAAATGAAAAAGAAGAAAAACAAAGAGAAATCAAAAATGAGAATTGGAACATGGAATGTGAGAACAACGCTAGAAATGAGGAAAATGAAAGAAATAGGGAAAGAGATACAAAATAGGAATATTGGCAATACAAGAAATAAGATGGAAAGGAGAAGGAAGAATAGAGAAGGAAAAATTTCCAATGATGTGTGGAGGGGAAGAAAAACAAGGAAAGAATGGAACTGCGTTCATGGTAAATAAAGAGGTAATGAAAAAAACATTACACCCACAGAAACGGAAAAAGATAAGTTCTATGAAAAATTAGAAGGAATATGTGAAAGAGTGCTGACACACCACACAATAATAATTGCAGGAGACCTTAACGCTAAGATAAGAGAAGGAGGAGTACATACGGAAGGTGGCAAGGAAACATACCATACATGACAAAACCACAGCTAATGGAATGAGACTATGCAACCTAGCAGCACAAATAAATATAATATCTAGTACAATATTCCAACATAAGAAGGAGCATAAAATGACATGGTTACTGCCAGGATAGACAGAGAAAATCAAATTGACCATATAATGATTAAAAAGGGGCAAAGAATGATACAAGATGTAAGATCTTATAGAGGGACAAGTGTAGGCATGGATCACCAATTAGGGATAACAAAAGTGAAACTGAGAGTAGTAAAGAACAGACAGGAAAGAAGAATAAAAAGAAAATGGAACATAGAAGAACTAGAGAATAGAGAAAAAAGAAGAAAGTATGGAAAAGAATTAAAGAAGCAGCTAAACAAAGAGAAGGAAAATGATAATATAGAAACAGAATTGGAGAGCATAAAAAATAAGATACTTGAAACAGCAAAAAAAGTAATAGGTAGAAGAAAGGAACAACACAGAAAAGATTGGTTTGACGGACAACGTGAAATGCTAATAAAACGGAAGAAAGAGAAACGGTTAAAATGGATCAGAACAAAAAAAAAATAACAATAGGAAAATATGATATGTAGAAAGTTATAAATACTTAGGGACAATAATAAATAGAAAGAACAGTGGAAAGGAAGAGATAGAACGGATGATACAGTTGGGCTATAAAGCATACTATGGACACAAAACGATAATAAATAACAAAAAAATAAGTGAGAAGATGAAATTAAGAGTACACAGACCAGTGATAAGACCGGTGGTGATGCATGCTGCAGAAAATATGTGCCTCACAAAAAGAGATGAAGGGAAACTGAAGGTTTTTGAGAGGAAAATAATCAGATAAATATTTGGAGGAAAGAAGATAAGCGAGGAACAAAATAGAAGACTAACGAATAGAGATGTGGAAGAAATATTAAAAAACGAGAATATAGTCAGAGTGATAAAATCCAAATGAATAAGGTGGTATGGGCATATAAAAAGGATGAGTGAGGAGAAAGTGGTGAAAAGAATGACAACATGGAAGCCACATACGAGACCAAGGCGGAGGCCAAAAGTACGCTGCGAATAACAAGTAGTGGAAGACTTAAAAAGAATGAAAGTCAACGGATGGGGTAAGAAAATGAGAAACACAAGAGAATGGAAAATAACTGTGAAAAAAGCAGCACATCAACTTATAAAAGAAAAAAAAAGAACAGAAGTGTAATGAAGATAGTGTAGTGGAGTGACGCACCACCAACACTGAAACAGTCAGAAGAGCCCCTTAGGGGCGGTTCCAACTCCTACGGTAATGTATAGTCTTTAATAATAATTATGTTCCATTTTTTATAAACACTAGATTAAACTGGCACTGCAGAAAATAAATAACTGGTGACAGCTTAGTTGTTTGTTTTGGAGTTAAGAATTTCACAGCCATCCTCGTAAGAAATTACATGATTTTAGTTGATTCCACAAAAAACAGTATATATCTCAAAAAGTTGAAAAAATAGATATATGGAAACCTTGTATCGTTCGAAAGAGAAAAAAGTTTGTATCAGAATACTGAAAACATACAGGGTATTTCATTTGAACAAAATGACCTATGAAGGTTTGAATTTAACTAAAGTCGACATTCAATTTTCACCACCCTGTATGCAATTAAGCCACTTTGAAAGTGTAGATGGGAAGCTTAGGGATCCAGCTAGTCCTCCTGTGAATATTGCTGCTCTATCTTTCTTACTGTAAAATACATATGATTTTAAACTAGTTACTGTTTCTTTTAATTTAAAAAAATATCTTAAAAAATGGTTAGAATTTGGGAATAGCGAAACTTGACGGAACTCCACCTAAAACGTTAGGTAGAATCTAAAATTACAATATACAGGGTGTTCCATTTAAAATAACGAAGCTGACGTCAACTTCAGGTATAACTGGAAGTGGTATGTGGACGCCATTTCTTTGATTTGAGTAGGGCATACCCAAAAACACTGGTGTTCAAATTTTCAAAATTCCAATGAAATAACTCGAATTGGCCGTTACCGTGAGACACTGTATATTTTTTGCTTTCTATAAAACTACCAGCAAACTGAATTCAATTTATTAATTTGTTCTTTCAGTACTTGAAAGTATTCTATCACGTTTTTTATGTTTATGAATTTTAAACCCTGCAAAACATCTAATTTTATTTTAGTATTAGAACAATATTAAAGTTGAATATTATTATTTGAATTTAGTGGGCATCACTGTTTAATGTTTTTAATGAAACTGAAAATGTATAAGTCAGAACTTTAATTTGGTATGTCTAGGTTTTCTGGATGTGATTTCCTTTAGGCCATGAAGTGAATGTTTTACTAGTTAGATATAATAGCGTCTTTCACAACGTTGTACTGGTACTGTATGTGATTAAATTTTGCTAAACTTGCTGTTGATTGTGGCATTTCTTATTGTTAAACATCATTCATTAGAGGGTGTGCTCGAATGTAGTTTTCAGGAATTTAGTGTTGGTATTAGTAGATTCTTTTGTTATTTCAAAGAAACCTAAAACAAATGTCTTCAAATACTGAACAACAACCAACGCATAAAACCGAATACTTTCAACAAAAGGTACAGTTTCGTTAAATATGGCAAGTCTGGTCTCCACAACCACTATGGCAGTTATAATCATAATTAAAATTTTACAATTTAAGCCGACTTTCAAAATTTAATCAGGTTAAGCCAATCACTCTAAATTATAGCAATGATTGTTACAGCAATTATGTATCCATAACAATTTTCAATGCTTTAATTTTTGAAAACGCCTTTAGTGTCACAGTAATTAGCTGTCAATGTCATATACAGGGTGTTTAAAAAGACATATTCAAAGGGGTGATTCCGGAGGTCATGTCAAGATATATATTTCCTATAAATATTGGTCCGGAAACAGTTCGTTTAGAAGATACAGGGTGTTGAAGTTTTATTATTTTTCTTAAATTACTCCTATAGTTTTTAAGATATCGATCTGACATTTGGAACGCTTAAAAGTCTTTAGGAGATCAATATTTTGGTTATGTTACCGATATTGAATACATATTGGGGAGTCAGGTTCACTTTCTGCCCCCAAATGTTGGCTGGTTACGCCACTGATCTTCGGCGATCAAGGATGTGTGTTCCTCATTCGGATTATAAACTTTGTTGTCTCTTGCATTTTTCCCAGAAATGCATCGATTTCGAGATAAATGCGAAACTGTGGTATAATAAAACGGACGTTGTCTTCTACCCTCGGAAATGTATCACCCCGTAGCTATTGTATATTAGTAATTTTTGTTGGGTTTGAGTTTTCGGCGGATGCTTACTTTCCGAAATAAAAAATAAAAACCAATGTATTGCAAGTACCTTCACAAAAACGCGCATTAAACATTTAATTAATGATTCATTTTAATTTGTGTAGCGAACAGTATAAAAATAGGTAAACATTTTTATTTACCTTATGAGAATATGTGCAACAATCGTGGGAGTTAAATAAATTACAAGTTTAATTGTAAAATATTAATGAATTAAAGGCAGAGCATACAAGCAATTAAATTACACACAGTAATAGTGAAAACATTTAAATTATCTTAAGTACTTTTACTAGTTCACAAAAAAAAACAAATCTAAATATTTGCAAGAATGAGTAGTGTTTTATTTCCAAACATTGAAAAAATGTTCAATTGTTCAATGTAAATATTAATTTGACAGCATCTCCAATAATTGTTATCAGTCGAATTGTGTAAAAAAATTAATCACGAATCAGTATTCCAATGCCGAGATTATTGATATGCATTTCATTTACCAACTGGCTTATGGCAATTCACCAGAAGCTCGTCGCCTCTACGGTGAACGATATCATAACCATAATGTTCCTGATAGAAGACTTTTCGAAAATATTCATCGACGTCCATGTGAAACAGGCAAATTGAATTGAAATGTAGGATGAGGGAGACCAAAGACAAGACGAACGCCAGAGCTAAAGAGAATGTGCTGAACAGGATTGAGGAAAGTCCACGAACCTCTACCAGAAGAGTTCCCAGATGCTTTACACGTAAGTAATGGAACTGTTATGCACATTCTCATAGAAAATTCTTTGTACCCATATAACATCCAACGCGTTCAAGAACTGCTTCCTGCTGATTTTTCACTTCGTGTTGCATTCTGCCAATGGCTTTAGCAGAAATTAATTGACATCCCTCAACTATTGTGTTTGATTTTTTTTACCGACGAAGCGAATTTTTCTCGAAATGCTATAAGAAATTTTCACAACAACCATGTCTGGGCTGATGAAAATCAACTTCGTTCCCAGCATTAATTCTCGTTGAACGTTTGAGTTGCAAATTGTGGGTGACTGCCTGATTGGTCCAGTATTTCTACCAGGAAGGCTGACTGGAGAGGTATATCATAACTTTTTGCAAAATACGCTTCCTGGCTTTCTTGAAGATGTACCATTAGCAATACGACATAGAATGTGGTTTATGTATGATGATCACCGCATTTTAGTAGGGTGTCCCGAGAGTTTTTAATAGCAACATACGGAAATCGCTGGGTTGGCCGAGGTGGACCTGATATATAGCCTGCACGAACGCCGGACCTAAACCCGTTGGATTTTTTCCTATGAGGCCATCTGAAGTCGTTGGTGGACGCAACTCCTGTTGAAAGTGAGGAGGATTTAAGAAATGGCATCATCGCTGGGTGTAACACAATACGAAACGACTCTGGTATTTTTGTGAGAGCTCGGTAATCGATTAGACGAAGATTGGAATCCTGCATTCGAGCCGAGGTGGTCACGTCGAACAGTTTTTGTAATGTTTGGAAATAAAACACTGGTCATTCTTGCAAATATTTAAATTTGTTTTTTTTTTGTGAACTAGTAAAAGTACTCACGATAATTTAAATGTTTTCATTATTACTGTATGTCATTTATTTGCTTGTATGCGCTGTATTTTATTCACTAATATTTTACAATTAAACTTGTAATTTATTTAACTCCCACGATTGTTGCACGTATTCTCATAAGGTAAATAGTAAATGTTTACCTATTACCTACACAAATAAAATGAATCAAAAACGTTTTTTAGCGTCTTTCCGCGTAAAAAAATAAAATGAATTCTTTAATTGTTTAATGCGCGTTTTTTGTGCATTATAAAATACTTATGTTTTTTGGGTTTATGGTGTATTTTAAATTATACAATCTAAAAGTTTCGATAACACTTACACTTATCTTCATCAGTAGTAATATCTATTACAATTGTTCAAGATGTTTAAAATAATTTTGTCAAAGTTGAAAAATTAAAACATAGTTCATGTTTTAATTTTTCAACTTTGACAAAAACTTTCAAAACATCTTTAACAATTTTAATAGATATTACTACTGACGAAGATAACTGTAAGCGTTATCGAAACGTTTAGATTATATAATTTAAAATACACCATTAAAAAACCCAAAAAAGATAAGTATTTTATTATGTGTAATAATGGTGAAAGTTTACATTTTCGTACTTGCATTACATTGGGTTTTATTTTTCATTTCGGAAAGTAAGCACGATCCGCCGAAAACTCAAGAGCCAACAAAAATTTCTAATATACAATATCTATGGAGTGATACATTTCCGAGAATAGGAAAAATGCAAGAGACAACAAAGTTTCTAAATCAAATGAGGAACACACACCTTTGATCGCTAAAGATCAATGGCGTAATCAAACAACGTTTGAGGGGCAGAAAGTGAACCTGACCTCCCAAAATGTATTACCCTATAGATATTCAATATCGGTAACATAATAAAAATATTGATCTCCTAAAGAGTAATAAGCGTTCCAAATGTCAAATCGATATCTTAAAAATTGTAGGAATAATTTAAGAAAAACTAGAAAAATAATAAAACTTCAACACACTGTATCTTCTAAACGAACTGTTTCTGAACGAATGTTTATAGAAAATTTATTTCTTAACATGACCTCAGGAATTACCCCCTTGAATAGACATGTTTTTTAAACACCCTGTATACTAAGGTTGTAAAATATTAAGATACATCTTAATATTATTAACACATGTATTATACCTTCAGTCCATTATCTCAAGTTGAAGTAGAATTAAACATATCAAATGGTTTGTTTGGTAATAATGTGAATACATAATTTAATATCTAAGGTGACCAAATATGTTTGTTAGATGTATAGTCAAGTCAGACTGCTGGGACGAAAATGTGTTACCTTATCAAAATGTCTACCATTTTCAAGATATCAACGGTGAAAGTTTAAAAGTTTAATTTTTTTTCAGTTTTCTTCACTCTCTATAGATGTATCAGGATTAAAAAGATGCAAATCATCTTTACAGACGGTTTAATTTGCATTTTGACAGTTTTTGAAAAATTAAGTTAATCAAGTTAGCCATTAGAATAATTTGACTTAACTGGAAAAAACAAATTTAATAAAATAAAAAATATATTGAGGAATTTCAATCCTAGAAAAATTTGCTTATATTATGAATACTATGATATATTAAAAATTATTATTAATTTTATTAAAGACATAAATAAAAATTATTATTAATTTTATTTACATAAATAAAAAATCATTTATGTATTTAATAAAATTAATAATAATTTTTAATTACATATTTAGCTTAGAACTTATTCGTTCATAACAAAACTTATAATAATTACATAAATAAAAAGTTTACCTTGAGTAGAATTTGAATCTACAAGTTTGCTAGAGTACCTAACTAATCAACTGTGCAATCGAGATACAAGCCCCAATCAATGTAAATTTTGTCTTTATGTATGTAGAATTCATGTAAATTCTAAATATAATGAGATTACAATCAAATTACTTATATTAATAATAATTTTTAATTACACATTTACTTTTGAACTTATTCGTTCATAACAAAACGTATAATAATTTAATATTGGTCAAGTTGCTTTGGTATGTGTGAATCTCTGCGATATTGCAGGCTCACATTCCATTAATATAAGTAATTTGATTGTAATCTCATTAGATTTAGAATTTACATCAATTCTATATACATAAAGACAAAATTTACATCTGGATAGCACAGTTGGTTAGTGTGGTACTCTAGCAAAGTACAGGTAGTAGGTTCAAATCCTACTTGAAATAAACTTTTTATTTATGTATTTAATAAAATTAATAATAATTTTTAATTACACATTTACTTTTAAACTTATGGGTTCATAACAAAACTTATAACTATGATATGTTGTTGGTGTACAAATTTTGTAATCCAAATGTAGTCCAAAAGCGGCTGTCCAACGCCATACAATCTGGCGGATCATTCCTGCACCTGTTGCGGATGGAATAGACGTAAAAATATTGTTTTTGTTAGTTTTTGACACTTCCATGATAATACAATTATGCTGCTGCTTATTCCCAAATGTTGAGTCACCATTTGAAACACGTGTTCACCTACCGTTCGCGTAAATTAAGAACTTCCACCATTCGAAAATTTTCGCTTCTCTTACCCTGTTCACTAAGACTTTGTTCAAGCGATTGGAAAACCCTCCTATTCAGCTGTTTCCTGTAGGAATTCGTCCGTAACTACCAACCATAACCAACAACATATTACAATACCAGTAGCAAAAAGGCAGCAACTACATTTTTTGGCGATTTTCAGGTTTAATCATCAGTTGGTTGATATGATTGTTTTCTACCTATATCCGAAGTTTAAAAGTGGTAAAACCAGTTTCATTAAATAAAAAATGCAGATTAAATTAGCCGTAAGTACGCAACGTCATCATTTCAGAAAGAAAGAAGGCGGTAAGAAAGCAGTAATTGCATTTCCCACCTTTTTATTTCAAAAAGTGTTTGATCGGTATACCATCATTAATATAGTGTTTTTCAGACTGATTTCGATGTGTGTTAATATCAATGTAGCGTAGTTGTCAGTTAGTTAATATTTGCGTCTAGTTAAAATATTATTAGTAGCATTGGTAATTGATTCAATCTGTTTTAGAGTTAAAGTGAATATAGCAGCAAATTTTTCTTTTTCATTTCATATCAGTGATACCATGTCCTAAACAAAACTTCACTATTATGTCGACAAGTCGAGATCTTCTTCTAGTGGCCATAGCTAGAAACGAAAACTGTAATGTGTAATATTCTAAAGTCTAAATAAATCAACCAAAATCTATAAAATGATGATTCTACGATTTGTTCTCCTGACCAATCTTTTTACTAAAGTAATTATAGTAATAGCAGCTCTTCAAATCTTTCTCAGTGTATCCAGAAAGGAGCTGCGAGAACTACAGAACATTAATTATGATAGTCCCCACAGATTATTGACAATAATATTAATATAAACAGTTTTGATGCGGGTAATTTTCAGCAGAGAGTTGACTTAGTTAAAACCTTACTAATTTAGATGTTGAATCTGTGAGGATAACTCTGTGTTGCACACGCTATGAAGAAATCCCTCACATTGTTCTGTCTTTCGATCATAACATTGTAATTCTTTTTTTAACGACCTTGGGGTTGGAATTCGTTCTGTACCTGTTTATATGCTGCTTTTGAGGGATATTGTTATTTGTACTTTGCTGTATTTATTGTAAGGTTAAAGAACATGTTGAAAGTAATAACGATGCATCTACAAAAACAATTAGATCTACTCACCTAATGATCACATAACTACAACTGATTTTAATGGTAACACATTAGACGTCAGCGGTACAAATAATCTGTTAATTAGGATCTGTAACCATACAAGGTAATAATTTACAAAAATGCACCCTCATCATTTTACCATACGCCTTTAATGAGAATAACAAAATTAACATTAGAAAGCAAATCATGTTATACAGGAACCATCCCACGACGCTTCTAAAAATCCATTCCATTCAGAAGTAGTGACGTCACAAAAGAAACAGGAGAAGTTCAGATAATGGAACCATCAAATAGTTTATCATTGGTTACCAAAAGGGTAAACCCAGAAAAAGGAGTACTCACTTGATGGGAGAAAAAAAGCAAAAAAATATGAAAAGAGAAAAGAATATTATGTTAAACTTCTATGGTCAGGTAATTATAGAAGACAATGTGTCTCGCATATAACCAAAAACAGTAGGATTCAGATAAATACTATTTGTTTAATTGGTGATATTTTTCAGGTAAAAAGCTGGGCAGAACTAAGATACGGCTCCATATTGAATCATTTCACCTCTCAATATCACATTGTCATATACAACATGTTCCTAACAGGCGGTACTTACCTTGCCACTTGTCTGTAACATGTAAGTGGAAAAAATTTGATAAAGATAATCTATATTTTCAATGTTCTTACGAGGTATATAGAAATGTTCTGAGTGAACTTAATATTTCCATTACCAAGTTTGGCCAACATGAATACAGAAAAGACAATTTGCAAGCAGAAAAAAAAAAGATTGTACCATTTGCACTTTGTACAGCTGCCATAAGGATAGAGTAGTATTGAAGACAGCAATATTGTAAACAAAGGCACATTAGACGTGTTTCTCAGCGGACCTGCAGTTACGTCATAATGCTACCCCACATGGACTGATATATAATTTCCTTGTTTACCCCAAACATTATTTCATTTCATGAAAGCTTTGTTCCTGTAGGTGTCAATTAACGTCAATTAATACCAATTGCAATCCTATGGCATGAGAGAATTGTTGGAAAAAAAAGAAGACATAATTAGCAGTTTCCATGCATTCTTTCTGAAGAACAGTGATGTGGCTAAGATAACCCTCTGGTTAGAAAACTGTTGAGCACAGAACAAAAATTGGTGTTTTTTCACTTTTCTGGTTTATATGGTTAATTGTTTGGAAAAATTTACAATAAGTATTTTGAACCAAGCTATACCTTTATGAGTGCTGATAATTTTCATCACCAAGTGGTACAAGCGATGAAGCATTATGGGAACATTTGTGACTTTAGCGATTTTAAAAAAGCAGCGCAAGAAGCAAATTCAAGAAAGGTATCGATCATTTCCATACAGCCAAAAGATTGTACACATTGGGTACTTGCACTACACAAGCTAAACTTAGGAAGGCTAACCCTTGTCCATATTTAAATAACATAATTTAGGTTTGTGCAACTAGGGGTTAGAATACTGGACGGATAGTGAAGTTACTGAGTTGAATTTTTTAACTGTAAAAGCAATGTAAACAGGCATATTGAAACCTCAATCTCGAAATGCTTTTCGACTTTTGTGGTATCTCACAAAATAAAAAAAGACACGATAATCAAGAATTAGTGTCCACTTAAACCGAAAAACAGGAAGCAGTTCTGTAATACAATGCCCGTTGAGGATATGGCAGATTTAAATGTTATTCAAAAACAATTGTTTTATTTCTTTTTTGTTTAATAAAGAATAGTTTGAGTTTCTTATATTCTGCTTCCATAACTATTTGATTCATAGTTGTACTACGGTTTTTGTGGTATAATTTTTGTGACAATGTAAAAAATGTAATGAAATATATTCTAAAACATAAATACTTAAATATTCCTCAATAATAAATAAAAATATATCAAGTTTTTTTATTTCTTTCGTAGTGCAGCGCAAAAAGTTTTTAGCCACTTTTCAAAAACTGTACATGCTGCAGAATACTACAATTGGTAAAGTTTTCTATCATGATTGAAAGTATTTGATATTCAGAATAACCCAAAATTTTGTCACCTATAATGTTACGAAAGTAAACCAATGTGAGGATTGTATTTGACTACAAACTTAAAAAATATTAATAATAGAAAATAATTACCTGTTGTTGTAACTGTTTAAATTCCTTTGGATTTGTGTTCTTCGGTACAAACTGAAGAGCTGACTCTATCTTCACTGGTGTACTGGAGTGTGTAGGTGAACTCTCGGCAACCCACTACAAGACAAAACCAGCACATTAGTGATTTGAATTAAATTAAAAAAAAACTTAACCTATGTATGCCTTGCCCTTTGTGCACTGTCGATCATCTCTAATGTACTGGTTTTGTCACACATTTAAGGGAGACGACAAATACAGTATGCAATGGGCACATGAGCAAATTTAATTAAACGTAATGTTAAATAAAATTAGTTTAAACACTTTTTTAGTTTTGTTGTAAAAGTTTTAGTAAGGTTTTTAGAAACAAAAATTCAAGTGGAATGTTTATTTATTAAAAAAAGCATATGTTAACATGGCAAATAATTTGTTTATTAAAAAAGACTGCATGCTCATATATTTAAAAAATGACACATTAAGACTAGATTGATTATATGCACAAGATTTAAAATATATGTTAATTTAAAATAATGTGTCAGTAATATTGCTAGTACATGTAACTTACAAAAGCTGCCATAAATCTCTGTAGGAGGTTCGTTACTTATAGACATTCAAGTTTAGTAACGAATTAATGACTTTATAGCTTAATTTGTAGCCCATTTTATACGACATGAGAACTTGAATTGTAATTGGAAGCTTTTGTTTTTCTACTACTACACTTAATTAATTTACGTACTATACTGGAAAATCGTTGTCCATGACAACTACATATCTATACATTTAATCAAAAATATGTAACTAATAGAGCATAATTACTTATTTCCATTCCAAGATGGACTAATTAGCAAATAGAGAAACACTAGCTCTACATAAATATCAACATTTTACGCATTTATTAAACACTGCTCTATTTAAGGAATGTTGGTTTTGAGTTAAATTAGACAATCCGACATAATTAAAAATCACTAATAACAATCAACAAAAAACTGAAAACAGGAATACTAACACAAAATTGTGGAAATAAAGAAGTCTAAAATGCGTATTTATAACTCAAATGTGATTTTAACACCATTCAGTACATATAATTATTTGTTAAACGGTTAAATGCGATAATAAGCAAATTACTTTCAAAAGCTTAGTATATTAATCATTTTAAATTAGTATTAATTACTCCTTATCCTCAAACTTAATATATTCTACCTTTGTAATTTTCTTGGGATCCGGTGTACCAGTTTCCAGAATTTCTACTTTTTGATAGACATTTGGTGAGTTCAACCATCGTGATCGATCAAATCCTTTACGTCCATCAATTTTCTTCCACAATCTGTAAGTAATACAAAATCAGCTAAAATGTGTGCATAGACTATTAGCGTTAAGTTATCATACAAAATGGGTACCATAATATCTGTGAGGAATTAACCAATTTTTATGCTTGTTAACAGTTATCATTTTTCATTAAAAAGGATTACAGTAAACCGTTTTGTGATACTGATAATTGTAACTTGTGATTTGTTGTAGTCAACAATGTTTCTACCAAATTTAGTTTGAAGCATTTTTTATAATTTTAATTTTTTAGAGTGAAACGTTATAATGTAATTTTCTTTACAATGTATTACAGCAGGTCATAAAAATCTACAGGAGTGTGGTGGCACTGTCAAATGAAGAAAAAGTTACTACCACAGCTTAACTTTTGAAAATTGTAGGTTATATTTGTAAAGTGAAACTAATGCAGTGTTGCAACACAGTTTTCCACGCTATATAGACTTTGCATGAAAATCGTTGAATCTCGAGTGATCTATTTCAATTTTAGTCTTCAGACACGTCTATTACCTACATAAAATGGAAATTGTACATTTTTTACTTTGTCATAAATGACAACATCGCCTTATCTAATACAATGTGATGTTTTGTTAACCAAATCTTCGTAAAAACTAACAAGAATGCCTTCTCCTTTTTTCACTCAAAATAAAAAACGGGATAAATACACAGGAAATCAAGAGTGCAATTTCATAAGTAATCCAATGTGAAGACTTACTTTCGTGATAAAGATTTACATAATGCATTTTCTCTTTCTTTTCTTGGTTATTAAACATGATGTAGAAATGTGTTTATATGCAAACTTAGTTTTTCGGTCAAAAAGTCAATAGGAACCCAGAACATCAATATGTATCCATTTAATTTAACCTATTTAAGAAATCCATAGCACTTGTTTTATAAGTAAAATAATGTGAAGATGTGCTTCCTTGATGAAATTTGCTGTATCGTACTTTTCTTAACTGTTACGTACACATTAAAGTAAATAACCAGAAATGTACTCATTTAAGTCGTAACTAAATGGAATTGACCACAAGATTTCTGCTTTCACATTCCAGGACAAGACCTCACAAAAACCAAATATTTAAATGTATTTTTACTAAAATTTTGATATCAACAGTGAGATCTTATTCCAACTGTACTATATCACCAGAAGAATCTAAATTCAAATCACTATCTAAATCGAATTCTCCTAATGCTATAATAATATGAGATATTTTCAATCAAAAAGTTTCCCATATGTTTCTACTAATCAGTTAAATTAATCTTTTCTGTGTGCAAACAAACATTTTGCCCTATTGTAGGAGAACATTTGGTTAAAGCGTCAAGCCACAATTTTCAAACTGGTCCCCATTCATTGTTTTATGATATTCCCGACCATGTTCCCCGAATCGAGTAAATAGTCACAGTTTTCCAAAAACCCTGAATTACACTCCACATGTAAAATGGTACCTTTACTTTAATTTTGGATGGATTACTTTTGATGTCAGAATCGTGCACCCAATGATGGATATTTTGATAAATCCACGTTTCGTCCTGATACATAAATCTGGCCTGAACTTTGCAACTGTAGACATTTTCTCAAAAACTTAATTTTGATTACCATGATGTTTCATTTCACATAAAATTTTCTGTCATTTATGTTTGTAACCCATTGATTTCAAAATTCTAAATAATGGCATTCGACCCCCATCCAAATTAAAATATTCATTTTTCGAATTAAATTGCCAAATTAGTCTTTGTAGATCTTTCCGAAAGGTGAAATCCTTGCCATTATGACGTCTTGGATAGTTCGCTGTGACACATACATACTTAATGTATGAACGAAAAAGTGTGTTAAGTTCCTATGTACTTGAAAAGGTGCTTATAACACCTTACAATTTGCAACTTTGTACTTTTTGCAATGACTTTTAGCATTTTCTCAGCAAATTATTATTAAATCGTTCAATGCTACAAAAAATTTATAATTATACTTGGGCCCATAGATTTCAAGCAATCAAGAAAAAAACCGTTGGTAGCTTGACAATTTTATAATCAAATGATTTTAATTTTTATCTTTTTTCCAACTTTGAAGGCAGTCATTTTTGAGTTGATATACTCTGATCTTGCATTTTTAAGGGTTTGTGTTAAATTGTATTATCCATAATTGGTAAACCCTAGGTTGATGACACACAACCCATTTTATTTAGGAAAAAGCATCCTAAATATTATGTGTAATATTCAAAGGATTGTCACAAGAGGAAATTTAACAGATTTACTTTCACAAGTTTCAATTTTTCAAAAATAGAAAATTTCAAAAACATTAAAACTGATGCATCGTATCTTTGTTGGGAAAAAATTTAAAAATCTGAAACTTTTAAAGATAGACCTTCCATACAGGGTTTCCCGAAAAATGTGAGAAATCTCTCGGATTTAGATAGAAGATGAAAAAATAACATGACAAGTTCCAATAAATTTTTTTCCTCCAGACCCTCCTTACGGAGATGTGAGCCCCTAAAGGACGCCGCTGGAAATAAGTTTTTCTTGAATAACTTTTAAAGTACTTGACATAATTTAATAAAAATTCAGTATGATAGCCACTAGTAAGGGCCTCTTAAAGTAGTATCCTTGAAACATATTTAGCTTGTTTAGTTTACCAAGGATGGACTAAGTTGTACACCTTAGCGCCTAAATTTTTAACACCCTGTATGATAAAGATCTAAAAAAAATATTTTTGGGTAGCCTTGAACCTTTACCTAAAAAAAGGTATACTTGTTTAATATCGATAAAATGAACTATTTTCGAGAAAAAAAATAATAAACGAATTTATGTTTCATTTTCATTTAATTAAAAACTTCATAAGTGGGGTTCAACATGGACTCCGTGAAATCCAAAAATCAGTAAATTTAAAGTAAATTAATATTGATCAATGTATCAGCGATGTGACAAATGTCAAGTTCCAAAATGCAGGTTATTTATTTATTTCGTATCATAGGAATGTTTGACATTATGTTTTTTTGAGTGAAGATAAATAAAATGAACAAGAAATAAAATTATATCTCGTGGGTCAATAAATTCACTTATGTTTGCAACATTTTTTAAATAATTAATATGTTTAATTTGGTTTTCCTAATTTATTATTAACAGAGTTATTAATTATGAAGCATTAATTCGTTTATTACTTTTTTTCTCGAAAATAGTTCATTTTATCGATTATAAACAAGTAAACCTTTTTTTTAGGTAAATGTTCAAGCTACCCAAAAATATTTTTTCTAGATCTTTATCATACAGGGTGTTAAAAATTTAGGCGTTAAGGTGTACAACTTAGTCCATCCCTGGTAAACTAAACAAGCTAAATATGTTTCAAGGATACTATTTTAAGAGGCCCTTACTAGTGGCCATTATACTGAATTTTTATTAAATTCTATCAAGTACTTTAAAAGTTATTCAAGAAAAACTTATTTCCAGCGGCGTCCTTTATTTGATAATCTGAATTCTCGAAATAATTTTGCCAAATATAAATTTAAGAGGTCATTATCCCTCGAAACGTCTGCGGAAGTTTTTACTACCTTACAAAATGTCAACAAATACATCTTGAGTCTTCATGTTGGAACAGTGCCGATTGTGAAAAGCTCTAGAAAAACTGGTTTTTTGGGTCTTTTAATAGATATAAACAGTTTCAAAACATGTACTAGAAATTCGTTATTGAAAAGAAATTACTTAAGTATATTTCAACACATAAGTTGTCGCAAGACCACTTAGATCTGTTCTTTGGAATGATCCGAAGTAAATGTGGTTACAATAATAATCCAACTGCAAGACAGTTTGAAGCAGCATACAAGCGGCTTATTGTACATTGCGAAGTTACAGCACCTAATACTGGAAATGTCCAGAATTTAGACCACATTTCCATTCTTCATTGTGAAAGTGATAATTTAACTAAAAATGGTGATGGGGAAGATATACAGCAAAGTGAAGAATATGAAAAGTTTGTCCCAAATGTCTATTCATAATTCAAAGTGATGAACATTTATCTTTGTTATAACATCGAAAGGAATATGGAAAATTAACAAAATCTTCTACCTTAGTTATATGTGTTTGTCAAGAAGGAGAAAAATATTTTAGATTTTGACAAAACTACTGTGATTTTTAATAAGAAAGTGGGTGATTTAATGAAAATATTAGTCACGAATACTGTAAATGTGCTGCTAGTGACAATTTATGATTACTTTGGTGAACATTTATTTGCAGATGACCCGATAGATGGTCATATACCAAATTCACTAAAATTAATGTTGCAAATATATTTTAATATAAGAATACACTACGAAACGTCAAAAAAGACTGAACAATTAGTTAAAGGTAGGATAAGAAGCATTTTGACAAAAACTATTCTATTTAAAAACCAATAAACTTCAATAGACAATAGTACAATGCTGTAGCAACACAATTTGAACTGTATCAACACAAATAAATACCTACCGTAATTAAATTTTGTTACAATTTTATGCCTTTGTGGTATTCAAGTTATGTGAGTTGACGAAGTGATGTGCATCGACCGGGTTTCAAGTGGGATTTGGAGTTTCCTGTTTTACTTATGCGACTAATGTTATTTTCTCTTGATATCGACAGCCTTAAGAACATTTATTTTAGCGATTTTAAAATTATACATTTAATTTATACATAGCTGGTGTTAAGTGAGTACCACCAGATACATATTATTAATTTGTAATGTAATGATTGTTAGGTATCTGGAAAAATAAATCAGTCCCGTTTTTCTACCTCTAAACCTTTCAATATAAAGTATATTCAAATCTCTAAACACCAAAAAGCCACCCACCACAACAAATACATTTTTACGCAATGGTTTTTTTGTGAAAATGCATGCAATGCTATACCTGGGTACTAGTGTGGACATATTTTGTCTGCTTATTAACCTGAAGCGCAAATACTGTTTCGAATTTTACTACAACTTGTTAATAAAGAATATGATATAACAATGACTATTAAACCAATAACTATTGTAATAGTCATTGCTATTAACCAATAGTCATTGTGATATAAGCGTTGTTTTTAACTGTTATTTTTTTGTTACATTCACTGTTATTTATAACCATATCCCTCCAGAAATGTACGCCTATGTTGCTGGCAGAACAGTCCCCTCTCTTTGCCCCTCTGAATTAATGTTATGTTGGGGCCAAACAATTCCTTATAAAATGATAAGGAATGCTGGGTCTATCTTGGTTCATAGTCATTGTTCATATCAGTTGAAATAATTCAAGAGGTATACCAAAAATGAATATAGTGTAGTTTTATATAAATTAACATAGTCTGTACTTTATTAAAAAGTTATAAAAAGCGTGAATGATCCTTTATTAATAACTGAATCACTCTAGGTTAACCCCAAAAATATAACGTATACTCACCCCTGTTTATAAAGTTCTTCTTCTTCAAGAAGATATCCAAGAGATGAAACTGCGGGTGGAAGTTCAACGTCGTTTTTAGGGCGAGGTAATTCTCCTTTAACTAAAGGATGTCTGTATATGTAACCAGTACGAAAACCTGCGTTATCCAACATTCTCATTAAAGCTTCAAACTCTACTCCTCCAATACGCCATTTTCTTTCAACTTTTTCCTCTAGTATAGATGGATGGTCAGGTCTAGGTGTGCTTTGTGGAGGTTTTCTAGCGGCATCATACAATTTTTTTCGTGCTTCATCCGACAATAATGATAAATTATCTACACCAATATTAATCAATTTGAGCTGCGTTTCACATGCCAGGACGGTATTACGAACATTAAAGAAAGCTTCTTCTATTGTCTCACCACAACATACGGCACCTTGATTTGTCAATAATAGTACCTTGTTAATAGGTCCCAAATTTCTAGCAATTTTTTCTTTCTCTTCGGGGTCATTTAATCCCCCAATATATTGGTGTGAACTTACTTCACCAATTACTACAGATTCTTGGCTAATGGGCAGTAAACCACATTTAAGAGCTGAAACTGCAACTACTGATGGTGTATGAATATAAATAATGCATTTAACGTCTGGACGAGCAGCGTGAATGGCAGCATGTAACGAAAATCCAGATAAATTTACCCCAAAATTGGTCGTTCCTTGTTCTACTATAGCCCCTTGCATATCGACTTTTATCAAACTAGACGCTGTAACTTCGTGAAATAAAACTCCAAACGGATTAACCAAGAAATGTTCCTCATCTTGGTTTAATCTGGCAGTGATTTGAGAATTGACACCTTGTGCCCAGCCATACAAATCAATTAATCGAAAAACAGCAGATAATTTACACCTTAATATTTTTTCACCTTTTGCATACCCCATTGCTTCAACACCTCTTATATCGTTAATAGGAATAACACAATTCGAATTTTTAAATACACTTCCTGCATTTTTTGATACGCCCATCATATCCGATATTTGTTGCATCAAATTGGTAGTTCCTATTCCTTCTTTTAACTGTGTTTCAATAATTCTCTCAAGTTCTTCACGAAATAATCTGCTATTCATTATAGCTTCTACACGTTTTCTTCGTTCCATTTCTCGTACGTCCGCGTCAATATCTGCTGGTCTTAATTTATTACGTTCGTCTTCTTCTAATCCATCTATACCGTTAGATTGTGGCGCTTCGCCGTGACTTATGTCTGCCATGCTTGATTTAATCTGAAAACAAATCAAAAGTATTATATCACAGTTTTGTCAAATAGTAGTTTATGTTTAGTAATTACTATTAAATGAAAATAACACAGAATAATTTTTTTTGATTTCGATACCGCGGGTACTTAATTATGGAAAAGTGATGTAGAGAAATAAACCAAATAACTACATCATGCCAATCTTATGAGTAATGACATTATATTGACGAGTTAAGAAAAGTTTATTGTTAAACAATGGTCAGAGGTAACTAAAATACTTTTTAACGATAAGCATTGTGAATACTATAATAAATTTCATTTAAGTAAGTATGATTCATAATCATATTAATTAAACAAATCAGAATATATTATTTACGGTAAATAAACATACCTCAAAACAATAGATTTTTTTTCTTTAATCGATTAAGTTTAATATTTTGCATACACCTAAAGAATGTTGCAACTTATTGCTCATCCATTATATGTTATATCACAAAAAAAAAAAAGAAAAATTAATATTATAGTTTGACGAGAAGTTTCATGCTTGTAATGACAATAGTAATTTATTGTACAACACGACTAAAGGAAATTTTAACCATAAATGGCGTAAATCACAAGTGACTGGTAGTATGTACTACAGTATGCGGTCTACCGTCACGTTACTACTGTAGCATGCGGTTATCGTCTCATTATGTAGTACCATGATACAATAAACAAAAAGTAGGATGTTTAGCAGTCACAAATCAGTCCGCCGTGCGCATGACGTCACTTGGTGAGTAAAATTGGAATGTACCGCATTAAGAGGCAGCAGTTATGGCATTTTAATCTAAAAATTACTGACTAAAAACATTCCGTTATAACTTTTTTTATTGAAAGTGTTACAAAAACACATTTGAAAATGTATTTATTTGATTTACTTGTAGGAAAAATATACTTTGCAAAATTTTCAGTCAATAATTGAATACACATAAATACGACTGCGAATGAAAGTAGAATTTTATTAAATATACACGGTCATTGATGGTCGATGGTACGTTCAACGTTTATGGAAAACGAGATATAGGAATTTTCTGACAATTTGGCAACATGGGTAATTTGCTCTGCTCTGTCGATCTAAAATATTTTCAACGATGCGGTGTCGCCGCTTCTACTCAAAAGTAGTAACAACTTTCTTATTTTTAATGGAACACCCTGTATATTATTTTATTTATAGAATCGTAATTTCTTTATGAACATTTTTTCTAAATAGTTTCCTATACCTATCTACACCGGTTTTCGAGATAATAATTATTTTTTATTTCTTTTCTCCGAAATATGATACCATTAAAATTTTAATTTAGTTGCTATTTGAATCCATAGCAGGCTGAAATTTTAGACACAGTTTGCACAAGCCTTGTATTATTATAGCTACCTAAATACATTTATTTCATGTTATACAGGGTGGTTTAAAATGAATGATTTTGCCGTGACACACATAAAGGGTGAAAACTTTATTTTTTCAAATAGAACAACCTGTATATTATTTCAAATTCTGAACGGTAATTAAATTTCCTTTAAGTTGTTGTACCATAGTGACATACCTAACTCGTCAAGTTTTCGAAATAATTCTTAAAAATCACATTATCTTCACATAATTTGTGTTAGTTGGCCATGGTACGCCATGTTATTTAACAATTGCTTAATTATTTAATGTGTTTGACAGACGCCGAAGTTATAAAGTTGTATTTGTGATTTTTCAGTTAATATTTATTTAAAAACAAGTTGAAATGGAGCGAAATAATTACTCATATGAAATTTTGATGAATCTATTATTCATGGACAATGTGACAAATACATCAAATGAAATGAAAATAAACTAATCAATAGAATATGTAAACAAAAATTCTAAACATTTTACAATAAATTCTCAAAATATCCCGCATTCGCTTCTAAGCACTTCAAAATCCGGCGATGTACAGCATCAGTTGCCGCTCTATGTATTTCATTAGCATATAGTTGGTCGATGCAATTGGTCACACATTGACGTAGCTCCTCTTTAGTGTTCACCGACGTCTGGTATACCTTCTGTTTTAAATTACCCCAAAGGTAAAAATCGAGGGGGGTAAGATCGGGAACCTTTCAGGCCAATCCCATGGTCCCAAACGCCTAAACCAGCAATCATCAAATATCTGAAATAGCTCACGTGTTACCTCTCCTGTGCAATGAGCGGGTGCTCAATCCAATTGGAGCCAAGAAGTACGGAAATCTTCTAATGTTAAATTTTCCAAAAGTCTGATACTACTGTTCTTAAAATGTGAAGGTATTGATTGTTATTTAATGGCTCGTCCTAAATAAAAAATCATATTTGGTTGTCTTTTAAGACGCAAAAAATATTAAAATTGAATTTGTTTTGAAAGCCCATCTGCTTGACCGCGCATGGATTTTGATCGGCCCAAAAATGTCGATTTTTTCTATTGAAAATGCCTTCTCCCGAAAACTTGGCTTCGTCTGTCCATATTATTTTTTTTAATTAAAGTTTGGATCCTCTGGAATGCGCATCAGGAGTGTCTCGCAATGTTGAATTCGACGTTGGTAATCATCTAGTTTCAGTTCTTGAACTGTTATAAATTTAAAAAGATGCATATTGTGATTGGCCAGAATCTTTTGCACCGCATAATAAGTTAGGCCTAAATCATATGTTGCACTTTGGATAGAAGCTGGTGGATATGCGTGGAAATAATCCAAAACGTTCGCAATATTTTCTCATTCAACGTTACAGGCCTTGGCACATTTGGGGTTTCCTTAAGTTTTGAATCATAATTGATAAAATTATCTTGTATTCGCACAAACTGTCTTTCGTTCAATGGTTACAAATCAAGATACATTTAATTGAATTTCCTGCATGTTCTTGCTATAATTTTGTCCCATTGTCCATGAATAATAAATAGATTCATCAAAATTTCATATGAGTAATTATTTCGATCCATTTCAACTGGTTTATTAACTGGAAAATCGCAAATACAACTTTAAAACTTCGTCGTCTGCCAAACACATTAAATAATTAAGCAATTGTTAAATAACATTGCATAGCATAGCCAACTAACACAAATTATGTGATGATAATGTGTTTTTAAGAATTGTTGCGATTATTTCGAAAACTTGACGAGTTAGGTATGCCACTATGGTACATCAACTTAAAGGAAATTTAATTACCTTTCATAATTTGAAATAATATACAGGGTGTTCTATTTGAAAAAATAAAGTTTTGACCCTTTATGCATTAATTTTAAACCACCCTGTATAACATGAAATAAATTTATTTAGGTAACTATAATAATACAAGGCTTGCGCAAACTGTGTCTAAAATTTCAGCCTTCCATGGAATCAAACAGCAGCTAAATTATAATTTTAGTGGTATCATATCTCCGAGAAAAAAAATTATATCTCGAAAACCGGTGTAGATAGATATAGGAAATTATTTAGAAAAAATGTTCATAAAGAAATTGCGATTCTATAAATAAAATAATATACAGGGTGTTCTATTAAAAATAAGAAAGTTGTTACTACTTTTTAGTAGAAGCGGCAACATCGCATCCTTGAAAATATTTTAGATCGATAGAGCAGAGCAAATTATCCATGTTGCCAAATTTTCAGAAAATTCCTTGTCTCGTTTTCCATAAACGTCTAACCTACCATCGACCAACAATGACCCGGTATTTTCCTATCCTGATCGCACCTATCCTTGGTCCCAATTTAAATATCTGTTGCTTGTTTCCATGACGATCAGAGTGCAACACTGTTGCGCTTCATATAGTTCTAAAACAACCCCAGTACCATATAAGTTTCCGATTTCCGGTAAAAAAATTCTAAAATATATCGGTAGAGTGTGCACGAAACCTACACTTGATCGCAACAAAACTTAATTTTTTCTTGTAGAAATTTTTAATTAGAATGAAAAATTTGGATGCTTGAAATTTAACTATAATCGTTTACTAAGTATACAATAACCAATTTATGTTTCAGTCAACCAAATAATATCACGTCAAAGAAGGAAATCTAAAATGTTTAGTACCTCTTCAAATAAGTGTAGTTTTCTTATCCATCTAAATTTTGCTGACGTTTCTACATTTGCAATGTTACACCTTTTAAATTAGTTTAGCACGCATGCGTAGCGTGCAATACAATTTTTATTGCACTAGTGCAATCTAGTAATATCCGACCTTCGAGCTTTTTTGTTCGAAAATGTTCTTTCAAAACGGTTAGTACATTTTAGGTTATGTGTAAAACACCGAAAGTAAACACTATCGCACCAGGCCGAAAGGCTATTACCTAAAATAACCTAAAATGTAGCATACAAATAACATGTATGAGTGTCAAAATATATTACAAAACTGATAGATAATAAATTCATTAATATCCAGTATCGTTTTAAAATTGAAATATTAAAAAAAGACTCGAAACGTTATAATTTGAGGTTATATTGTATCCTTGACCTTTTAGAAGAGTGTGAAACGCGCTTCTTGTCGTTTTGACAAATCTAAATTCTGTTACAGAAAGCTAAATCTTAAGTATACCCTAATCAAAAAGAAGTTGGAATGAAGTATATCTATTAATTGAAACTAAGTAATTGTAAATACAATAGTATACACACTTCGTTAAAGATTATTGAATAACTGTTGAAAAGAAACTCAAATCGACAATAGCAATATCCTTCACTATGCTCACTGAGGCTTTAGGAAGCATTACAGTGAGAAAAGTTTTATTTATTTCAATTCTTCGGGTACAAATTATTTCTGACACCTGTGACAAAATTAAAGCATGTCAGAGGTGCCATAGGGTTCTATCTTAGGACCCCCGCTGTACGCACTCTATATCTGCTATTTTCCCTCAGTGATTAAGTACTGCCCTTATCATTTTTATACTGATGACGCACAGTGTATCTATCGTTTCCTTTAAAAGATGCACTTGCTTGTTCAAAATTAAATTCTGATTTGGAAAATATAAATTTTCTTTGCGACATGATGGACACATAAATTTAAAATAATACAATCCCACACATATGCAAACCTGGTTTTAAAATTCAAATATAGACATCACGATCATAATAACCGTAATATTCACAAGTTTTGCTATTTTAGTTGGCAAAGTTAATATTTAAGCAGCGTGCAAGCAAAATGTCTAAATCGAGTAAATAGGAATTAGGTATCTATTAATATAAAGTATAATAAACTAAAAATTATTAATTTCATTAGTGCAAAAAATGTCAATTTTCGAGACGAAGAAGAGAGTTTCGGGACGAGGCGAACCCTTCAGTAAGACGCTATATTGAGACTGTATTTCGTACCAAAAGTGACTGATTCCGGGATTGTTCGGCATCTCCAAGGGAACTGTACAAGAAGTAATTTGACCTTGACTAAACATCAGCATCGTCTAACTGACGTTTGTGGGATGTTATTATATCAATAAACACAACGTTTTCATTATCAAGCAAGTATTTATACCCAATATAATTTTCGTTTTAAACAAGTATAGGGTTATTTAAATGTTTTGAGTGATAATCTTCTATGAACAGTTTTAATCGAGATTTACATGTATCTTCACATTATTTCACCAACATCTGTCACATTTGAATAAAATTTATGGAGGCAAACAATTTAATGAATTTTAATTAAAAACTACACGGTAAGTTTTTTATTTCACTAAAAAGTGGAGTAACACTCCTTTTGTATAAAAGAGAAACATCTGGTATTGATAGCGACATAAATGAGGGATTCCCAAACAAGTAGTGAACTGCACATAAACGATAATGTAAAGATAACATTGGCTGGAGAAAAACATGTGTGTTTTCTCCCGAAATATGAGATTTTTTGTACTAATGACCGAAATAACTATTATAAGAGGATATTTAAAAAAAAATGTTTATAAAATTGATTTATATACATTATTTTTTATGTTTGGGTTTGCGTTAGAATGATCAGCGTTTTTCGCAACACTTCTTTTCAAGTACCACATATCATAGTTTCTTACTAATCGAGAGTATACGATACGTTGTCCAGAATGATTAATAATTCTTACGATTAGTGCTAATCAATATTTTAACTAATTTTCAAACTGTGTCTTGATTGTTATGAGGGTAAGCCAATTTTAATCACTAAACGATAAAACTATTTTAATTTCCTGCGTATGTACATGGATACACCTTCTATCATTGGGAGAATATTCCGAGATAAAAACAAGCTTCATCCAGCAACTCAATTGAAAGTGGTAATGATTCAAAACTATTATTGTATTTTTTGTACGACGGGGCTCGTACGAATTGTGAACAACTTTGTTTCGAGCAAATCGTATGCTATGTCTCTAACTGATACAGAAAATAGTATGTAATATAAATTCACACAAATAAGTATAACAGCAAATAGAAATTTTAAAAAATCCCCGACAAAAAATTCTACTTTTAAAACCTCTAAAAAGTAAACAATTTTCTTAAATCAGAACTAAAAATAGTCTCGATCAAGTCGCCTTTCAAACAACAAAAATATATATCAAAACCTCTAAAAAGATTCCTTCATCAACTAGAAAAGAGCTGAAGATCTTCAAACGGCTGAACAGATTTTACTGAATTATAACTCAGAACAATCTTGATCAACTCACCTTTCAAACAAAAGAAACCAAATCAAAATCGCTTCCTCCGTTTGTGAGTTACGATGCCACAGACAGATACACGTTAAATACCCCTCTTTTTTCGTCGGGGGTTAATAAAATATCTGTAAAGTATAAAGTCCAATTTTTTTTATAATGTTTTTTTTTATGATTGTGAACCTGAACAGGCTAAATTTGGCCTATCGTGCTAAAGCACTCAGGAACACTTAAGAGGATGGATAGAGGGATAATGTAGTGCCAATAGATGACTATGAACAGCTACCTTAAATTTTCTCATATCATAAGTGAGAGGAAAGCAGGAACTAGGGAGATCATTCCAGAGTTTAGAAGCCGTGTATAAAAATGTGGATTGCGCCCGTTTGGTACGACAAGTGGAGATTTGTACTGCGTACTGATGATGTGAATGAGCGAACCGAGTGTTTCTCGCAAAGATAGCCCGAGATGGTATCAAAGAATATAATTCAGCAGCACAATAGCCGTTGTAATAACGATAATACAAAGAAAGAACTGAAACCATCCTTCTATGCTCAAGGGACTGTATGTGAAAAGTTAAGGACGGGTCACTTATAAGCCTAATCGCTCTCCTTTGAACACGATCAACGATATCGAGAGCGTATTGGGGAGCACTAACCCAGAGGTGAAATTGGTTAAAATTTGTACCTACAGGCACGAACGCCATTGATATAAGTGCTTTAGAAAACAATTTTGTACGTGTAAATGTGACCTTTAATGATGCATTTGCGTGTATCAAAACTCGTCTCAATATCTCAACGGGTTTTCCATAAATTTAAAATAAACTATTAAAGACGGACACTCTGTATCATGAAAACGGAGCATTTCTTCTTCATTTTCATGTATAATTTTATTTCTTTCTTGTATCCACCTAGGTAATCAATTGAAAAATTATAAGTGTACCAAAATTGTATTTTTATCAATATAAATTAACAAAATGTTCGTATGATAAAAGTCATGCACTAACGATTTTCGCATTTACATCTGCAATTAACACGTTGACTGACTTTTCAAGATTATGGTCTAGGAAGCCAATTTAATTTAATCATATCATATTATTAAAATCTAGATTTATAGTACATAATGATCATAAAAAAACATATAAAATGTATCTTTTGCAAAAAAAGGATCTTACGAACCATCTCGTAGTTGGCTTATGTAACAGAAAGTTCTTCACGGAAGCCAACTACGAGTTAGTTCGTACCCAGACACAGAAAAAATTGTATGAAACCGAATATGATTCGGGATTGCAATCAAGGAATGTCTGGCACTGATCGATCAGATCCAACGCTGTCATACTACATATAATAGAGACATATGTACATAATGCTCATACAATTTTTCCAGTAGTAATTTCCAACATAAAAAATTTAGAGAACCATTCGTCTACGCATTGATTGGAGAAGAGAATCAATCAGCTTCAAAGAAAATGAAATTGCAAGAACTTCATTTTGTACAAAGTATTCCATCTACTGAAAAAAAGCAGCATCCAACAAAGCCATGTCGAATTTGCACAAAAGCTAAAAAACGCCTAGAAACGCGATATATTTGTCCCATCTTCGAAGAGAAGCCAGCCCTTTGCGTGGAAGATTGTTTGAAAAATTATCACAAGACATAAAAATATTCTTTTACTTTGTATGAATATATTTTCAGTTCATTTACTAATTTTCTGTTTATGTAAGCCAATCTTGATTTTTGTTCTCTTCCTATTCATATTTACACTGATAAACTACGAATTTAATCGTAGCTGTACAAATATGGCAAATAAATAAAATACGAGTTATCTCGTAGTTGGCGTCCGAGGCAAGGACGCAAACTACTAAATAACTCGTAATTAGCAGTCAACGTGTTAATGTTTATACAAATTATTAAACATTTGTATAGCATTTATAATAAATACAAACAAATGCAGAAGCTTTAGACTCAGACAAAGCAAGCTTAAATACTGCGTTAATGTTAAAACTTACGTAACCTAATTTATAATAAAACATTGTTACAGTCGTATCATATTTGGTATGTTTTTAAGAACACCGATGAAAGAAATTAATAGATAAGCAAAGCATAAGACTGTTGCTTATAATATACAAGGAATGGTGGGCAGTGTCGGGATACAATATTCGACGATCGACTATATAATTCCAATAATACAGTAGCACACATTAAATTTCTTTATTTAATTAATTTTAAGGCTTCAATATTAATCTTAAGGTTTCATAGGAAAAACTTTTATTTAAAATAAAATTATACTTCAAAAAATGTACCTGCAATTTGTGCGAAGATGATTGTTCTACCGATATTCACAAAAAATTATTTCCATATCAAAGGTGTAATATGTATTCACATAACAAAGACAAAAGATTGCTTTAGATATGGCACGTGGTTCGGTGTTCGGTGAGTTTGGTACTACTTCTAATAAACCACCTTTCACCGCTGCTGAATTTCTCACAAAATCTAATCAACTCCAGGAAAAACAAAAATAAACTTAAATACGAAATTTTAAACACGTACATGCGTTCTCGAGTTATCGTGGATACTTACATGGGCACGCACCCACCCACCCCAAACATCATGGCCGATCTTGGCGAAACCATGTCAAATGTTGTAAAATGGATACTTTAGTGAAAAACAAATCGATTCTATATATATATATATATATATATATATATATATATATATATATATATATATATATATATATATATATATATATATATATATATATATATATATATATATATATATATATATAACGTTCTTTACTTACCATTTGGAAGCTGTTCATGGATTACTCTCAAAAACTATGCATTTTTCGAAAAAAAAGCAGAAGACAAAAAAAATCAAATGGGCAATTAAATTTTTGGTTTTGAAGTGTTAGACGCGTCGCATGAAAAAGTTCAGGGGGGATAAGGGGTGTGCCACCCCAGAAAATGTACTACCCTGTAGATATTGATAAACGTTATACTACTCTTAATATTGAGTTTAAGAAGTGTAATATGTGTACTAAATTTGGATGTATTATTTTAAATACTTTTGAAGACAAATTAAAAGAACTGAAAAAAATTAATACTTTGAAACCCTATATCTCCAAAACTAAGCGTTTGGCAACCTATGTTTATATAAAGCTTTTGTCTTAATTTTGAAAGCTCTATCGACTATTAAAGTCCTGCTACAAAATACTGGAACACCCTGTGTGTATATATATATATATATATATATATATATATATATATATATATATATATATATAAAGTAATAACAGTATGTAAATTGTGAATTGCCACAAAAGTGTTGCATAAATATATATGAATTATATAACATCAAAACTAATAAGGTACATACAGTTTAGGATTGAATCGAGTGGAACTAGCTCCCTCGAGATAATCTTTTACTGCATGTACGTTGGTGGTTTTAATAATTCACAATTTATATATATATATATATATATATATATATATATATATATATACATACACAAGGTGTCAATTTGAAAACTTGCCAGGCCTTATGTCTTCTAAACTGTAACGGGTAAGAAAAATTTCTTTAAAACGTTTCTAGAATATTGAGGTAGAACAAATATGACTCCTATAGAAATCTTCTGCAACTCACCCCTTCGGCTCCAGCCACCACCGCCCCTATTTTTTAAATTGCACTACCCCATGTGTAATACATCATTGGAAAGCTTTTTAGAAATGCTATTCATCAGTATCAAACAAAACGTTAATTAATAGATTATTTTTTAAATAATACGAAAAACAGTATTTTAATCAATTTATTCAAATGTATTTTAAATGTCAAATTAGGTGCTATTTTCCAAAATCAGCTCATCTTTACAAATAAGTAGATCAAATGAACAGAAAAACTCAACAATAATCCATAGAAAATTGTACATTCTTGTTAAAAATCACAGAACTAATCTAGATTAGATGCTCAAAATGACTTCCATTATTCTCAACGCAATAATAATGTCTGTTCTTAAATTCATGTCTCACATTTTCAGAATCACAATAAAAGTAATGACAGATGTCAAATTTTAATAAGAAGTCTCGCCTACTTGACATCAAGCATTTGCAAAGAAAAATTGTTGAGAATTCTACAAGCAAATATCCAAACATAAGTTATCTGAAAGTTTCTTTAATAAGAAATCGTCTGATAAACAATATTTTGTGTTTTTTCACTTACAGATCGTAATTATTTACGATCTTTTTGAAGTAGTGAATTGATATTAGTAGCGATCAATACGAAAACATACAACTAAAGTTTTGCTTTTTTCAACAAAATAATCGAGTAATTAACATTTTGTTTAGTACTGATGAATAGCATTTTTAAAGGGTTTTCTAATGCTGTCACACATGGGGTAGTGCAATTTAAAAGGTAAGGGTGAGATGGCTGGAACCCAAGCGGTGGATTGCAGAAGATTGTCGTGCGGGTCGTAGTAGTTCCCCCTCCATGTTCTAAAAACGGTTTAGAGAAATTTTACTTATCTGTTATAGCTTTTCGATGAGATCTGGAAAGTTTTCAAATTGCCACCCGGTATGTATGTATGTATGTATATATGTATGTGTGTATATATATATATATATATATATATATATATATATATATATATATATAGTTGTTGAGGTTGAAAGATCTGTCAGATAAACGTAATCTACTGTAACAATGACAGATCAACCAGAAAAATTTTTAGTATAGTTAGATAACTTCTGCGATTTTTCCGGTAATAAGATGTTTGCACGAAAAATTGTTTTTCCCACAATTTCAGATAAATTGGCAATGTTAAATGTTTTATATGTATAACTTTTTTATAAAAGGCGGTATAAAAAATGTCGCATACAGCATAGGGTTTAAACCCCTGCAGTGATTTTGTCCTCTACGCTCCTATAACATTCGCTCTTAGGATTACAATATTTCCTTAAATCCTTCGTATACAATATACTATATTTAACGTCAATTTTGGAATAACTTTAGACGAAATGGACCAGATGAAGGTGAACGCTTTAGCCGGTAGGTAGTGCTTCATATCCCAACGGCAAGTCTGCAGATTCAAATAATCCCAATTTCAATGACGACTTTTGGTACAGGTAATCAAAATATATTTGTATTTGAATAGCAAACAACATTTCAGGGTGTTTCGTGATCATCAAGAGATCATGTATCGCACTAATTACAATTGTCCAATTTTTTAGAATGTATTCTTAAGTGTAAATGACTTGGTACTGTATTGTAGAATAACCAATAGGTACAATTTAAATTGAACACAGTATTAAATTCCACATCTGGCCATAATAGTCACACTACACAAATAAGATTATCTTAAAATATTAAAAGATAACACATTATCACTTCAGATTGTGTAACTTAAATATCGATTGACCTAATTCCTAAAATACTGTAGAATATTTCAATTTCATGGAAGCTGTGTATTACAAGGCAATATGAGATTGCTTAATTTTGTTCTTCAATATTTTCAGTAACGAAAATTTGTTGGTACTAAATAAATATTAATTTCCAATATCAATAAATCGCATTCCACATCTCTTATCAAAAACAAAACATCATTTGCTCCACACCTAATAGAAATATCAACATCTAATTATATAGCTCCTGGGTAAAAGTTACTGGAACTTTGTACTAATCTGTTCGTGTGCGTAGCAATTAGTTATACAATTAATTATACAATTATACAAGAATGTTCAATTAGCACATAATTAATAAGAATACTAGCGCAATTAAGTGGATATGAATTTTACATCTACATGAAAAATGTTCATAGCACACATTTATGAAGGTCAAAAGGATTAGCCTTATCTCATTTAAGCAAAATATAAACTGCTTCGAAAAGTGACAGAATTTACATACACGTACCTACAGTATTCACACTATTCATTCAAATTCTTCAATAGTACACTATTATAATATACGTATGCCGTTTCTAAATATAATAAAGAATCACATTAGCTGGTTATTAACGTTTGTTGCCATCATATCTATAAAAAGAACCTTCATTCATTTAAAACGTAAACATTGTTTAATCACTTTTAATCAAAATTGAAAATTCAATTGGAGATGTACTATAATTGATTTTATACATCACCTAACATATTGACACCGTGTTTTAGATTGCTGACAGGTCGTATTTAATAACAATACTGGATGCAAATGAATAATAACTCTGTGGAATTGAAATAACTTCTGTAACTCCGTGGCGGCTCGTAGTGATTATTCACAGAGTGCTCAATTAATGTACAGGGTGATTCAGATTGATTGAAGTGGTCCGTTTACATCAAAAAACCTATTCTCCACTAATCTAATTTAGTGATCCCAACTATTTCCAGTGGTGTACATACGGGTATTACTGATTGGGCGGGAAATTCAAAAATTGATTATATATCAACAATAAATACAGCAAAATTTTAAATGACATAAATAGTCTGTAGTTCTTGATTGATGGACTACCTCCATCTTAATGTTATTATTAAAAATGACAATAAGTGGAATGTTTTTATTTCAATTCAGTTTTAATTTGACTGATGATAAAGACAGATTATAGTCTCCGAAAGCCAAACTTGATGCTATACTCTAATAAGAAATACCTTACAATTGAAATTTATTATTGAAAATCTGTAGTGAGAGTGCTTACGGCTAGTGAACAAGAATTGTGTGTTTCTGATAGTGACTCTATTGCTTCTGAAGAAGAAGCCCATTTGTCCGAAAGCGAGATATATAATAGCGAATCGGATGATGAAGTGGAAGCTACGATTTCAGATGAAGCTGATACGGATAATCACGTTAACTTCAAAAGATGGCACTGTAGTATGGAATGAATCGGGAAGGTTACAGCAGCAAATATTATTTCGTTGATTCCCGAGCCAACGAGGTTATGCTACGTCACGAATAATTGATATAAAATCCGCGTACTGCTTATATTTCACACCCAAAATTGTAAACCTAATTTTGAAAATGTCAAATTTAGAAGGTAAAAGACTTTGTGGCGACACATTTCAAGAACTAACATTAGTTGAACTAGAAGCATATTTTGGCCTACTGTTTCTAGCTGGAGTGTTTAAATCTCATGGAGAGGCAACAGCCAGTCTGTGGGACGGAAATGTAGGTCGTCCAATATTCAGAGTAACGATGTCCCTACAACGATTTCATGTAATTGCACGAATAATTCGCTTTAACGATAAAAAACTCGACCACAACGACGCCAAACTGATAAATTAGCTCCCATACGGGCCTTGTGGGATGAACGGGTTGCAATTCTACCTAAGCTCTATAATTTTCACGAAAATGTAAAAGTAGATGAGCAACGGGTACCTTTTAGAGGCCGTTGTCCTTTTAGACAGTACATCGTGAATAAACCTGATAAATATGGAGTTAAGATTCGGACTTTATGCGATACTGTAACTGCTTATGCATATAACATGCAAGTTTACCTCGGGGAAAAAAGGTGAACCTCCAGAGAGAAGTCAAGGTAAAAGAGTTGTGCTAGATCTTACTTATGGTCTAAAAGGTCACAACGTAACGTGTGATAATTTTTTTACCTCGTACGATCTCGGTCAGATGCTATTGAAATGAAAAATAACCATGCTTGGCACTATTCGCAAAAATAAGCCTGAATAGCCAGCCGCAGTGGTCTCCAACAGGAAAGAAGTTTTTTCTTCAAAATTTTACTTTACCAAGGACACGACGATAGTTTCCTACATTTCGAAACGAAATAAAAATGTTACGGTCATGAGCACCATGCACCACGATAACGGAGTGTGTAACCAAAATCATAAAAAGCCGTTTATGATTTTAGATTACAACAAAACTAAAGGTGCTGTAGGCACGTTAGACAAGTTAATAATAACATACACATGCAGGTGCAAACTAAAAGATGGCCAATGACTAACTTTTACAATATCATGGACGTTTCAGCTTACAACGCTTATGTTCTGTGGTGCGAAGTAACTCCAACCTGGAATGCTGGAAAACTTACAATACGGTGACTATTTCTTGAAGAACTGGGTAATTCCTATATCACTCCAATATTGCGAGAAAGAAACCGTCTCCCGCGAAGCATTACTGCATCTAAAGTCACGTTCTGCAACCAGGAATGCCGAAGTAAGGGAAAAATCAACCACAACCAAGCGTAAACGATGTAATTTTTGTCCCCCTTCAAATGATAATAAAATGGTATGTTGTAATTGCTCAAACCACCTATGTAAAGCTCATGTATATTACTACTGTCAAGACTGTAACAAATTCAGATGTTCTTTACATAACATTTATAATAATATGCAATAAAAATAAAATACCGTAATAAATAATAAATACTACTAATAAAACGACAACTATCGGCTCCCGGGTCATAATGACCCGAACACAATAAGTGAAATCAAAATATTAACACAATAGGAGGGTTAAAATGGCCAAACAGAAAGCAGTCGAGCGGAGTCAAGCAGGGAGATCGTGGTGCCCATCGATTCTTGCTTATTATTGTATCACCGAAAAATTGTGATAAATATGCCAACGTTGTACGGGCCGTGTGGGCTGTTGCAGAATCTTGCTGGAAATATTCATTTTGAAGCTCATCGAATTAAATGTTGATAGTTTTTTTCATTTATATTTTAATTAAAAAAAATTGATCTAATTATTCGCCTTCTCGACATGGCAATCCAAACTCCAGCTTTAACTGGATGTGATGGGAGTTTCAATAAATACATGGGAATTTTGAGTTGACCAGATTCAATAATTTTGGGAATTTATATAGCCGCTTAGATGAAACCATGCCTCCTCGTCACTAAAAATTTTGTATCAAAAACATCATTGTTATCGAGATTCTCCTTAAACCAGGCACAGTACGTTCGACGCTTTCCAAAATCAGTTGGTAGCAATTTATGTAATATAGACATTTAGTACGGGTGCATTTTCAGTTTTTTTTTTTTACAAACCCTCTGGCATGTCCCATACAATTACAATTAATAAATGATTAACATTTAGTAATAAAAACAAATTTGACTCAATTACCACTTTGAGCAGACAATCGTCTTAAAGATTTATTGAGACTAGCTTCCAATCGCCCCTGAATATCTTCTAAGCCTTCTTCGTCAAGTACAGGTTTACTGTCAGGAGATTGACCTTTGGATACGGAGCCGGTGTCACGAAAACGTTGAACAATTCGACGAACATGCTGTGTGAATGTTATGTAGGTGACGTCAATGTTGGCGAACCGTTGTTGCAATTCCTGAAAGTAAGAAACTTGCGAATATTTCCAGACACCATCTTCATCTCGTTGCCCAGGCGGAAAATAAGCCTCCAAGATAAATTTATTGTGTTCATCCGAAAACATGACACTAACAATTATAACCTAAAATTTATTCGCGTTTTATTTTCATTCTAAACAGAGCTCTGTATTTATTTACTTACCAAGTAAATCAATCAAGCATGTACAGTTTTTGGTCTTGAAAAAGACAGATTTTACGTGAATTACAGGAACAATAAAAAGACAAATAAAACGACAAGAACATAAGGAAGAAAATTGTGACAATTTATACATACGTATTTACGCGCGCTCATGACCCCAGCGAATGAAAGTTTGGATAAACAACTTACATTTCCAGTGTTAGAATACATTTTTGATAACAATATCACCATATCGGAGTTACAAACCCTACAATCAATCTGGATCACGCTGTAGAAAGTAAGAAGGATGAAATTAGTGATACACATAAAAATTATGCAGTACGGTATTTAATGGCACTGTATGCAGTTTCTGACAAGTTCAAATAGATAAATGAGTATAACAACCAATAAGTAGAAATAAATAACGATAACTCATTTAATAATATTTTTTAAGTCGTTTATTTGCTTACTTATGTTGTCTTTTCTGCAGGCAATTTAGAGGTCTTCTCCGTCTTCAGCCCTGGGTCTTTTTGGTGATTTAGTGTTGGAATTGTTAATGGTTTCAATTTTGTTACGTATGTTTAATAATAGGTTGATACATATTTATCCAAGTCACTCTTTATTTTCATAAACCGTGCGGAAACACAAAAAAAAAATTAAATGTCCCTAAATTATTTGAATATATTTTTAAAATATATAATATAATTTTAACCACCAATTTTTACGTTCCTTCTTGTAATAAAGTAAATTTCTGTTTTTAGTTTATCTTGTAAATATATTAAAAACTGTACATAGGTAAACAAAAAACTAGTTTGTCTTAAATCTGTTCTATTTTTTACCATATTATTCAAGTAAATTTTGTTTGGCGGTATTTATTATTAAATTCCCAAAAGTGTATTATTTATCTTGTTACGTATAACTATGATATAAACAATTATTGTGTAATTATCACATTGGAATAAAAATGAAGTAATTGTAATGGTTGTGTTTATTATTAAATAACTGTTTAGTTATTCAAACTATTTAATAACATTATTGAATAATATAAAGATTCGTATGTGAACATTACTTACTACTTGTACTAAAATAACAATTTTCTGCCATCGTTCTGTAATAGGACATATAGAGATCGCAAATGAGCGCCGGAAACTATGCGTTTTCCGGTCTAGGCCGGCAAAAATAATACTAAATTACAGTCGGTATTCGTTGTAGTGATGAACTGATAGAATATTCGACATAATTAACATTTGATAACACAAAGCCTAATCGCATTTCCGAGTACGCATCTGTTATTATGTCCGTATTAGTTCCTTATACACTACAGATTACATCTATAAATTATTATAGGCAATATACAAATTGGTAAGGTACGTACAAAATTTGAGTAATCAATGATTTTGCAACTGTATTTTTTAGGTTATATTGGTTACTGTCTGTTCTCAGTATTGCAAACTTAATTTCAACAGGTATGAAATTTTAAAAAGCACAACAATTTTGTATATTGATTAACTAGTGCTTATTAAACGAAAGAAATACGGTATCGGCTAACCATAACTTTACGTTGCAAGCTCAGTACTAAGTCGTTATAAATGTAAGAAGTATTGTTATTATTTATTGCAATCTACTTAAATATACAAGGTGTCCGGAAAAATGTGGGAAATCTCTCGGATTCAGATAGAAGGCGAAAAAATAACATGACAAGTTCCTATTAATTTTTTTCCTCCAGACCCTCCCTACGGAGATGTGAGTCCCTAAAGGACGCCGCTGGAAATAATTTAATAAAAATTCAGTATGATGGCCACTAGTTAGGGCCTCTTAAAATAGTATCCTTCAAACATATTAAACTTGTTTGGTTACCAGGGATGGACTAAGTTGTACACCTTAACGCCTAAATTTTTAACACCCTGTATGATAAAGATCTAAAAAAAATATTTTTGGGTAGCTTGAACCATTACCTAAAAAAAAAGGTATACTTGTTTAACATCGATCAAATGAACGAATTAATGTTTCATAATTAATAAATTATTCAAAAAAATTAAGCCAGTGTTTTTTCGAATTTAATGAGAAAAAACTCTTTTAATAATGAATTAGGAAACCCAAATTAAACATATTAATTATTTAAAAAATGTTGAAAACTTAACTGAGTTTATTGACCCACGAGGTATAATTTTATTTGTTGTTCATTTTATTTATCTTCACTCAAAAAAAAACGTATGTCAAACATTCCTATGATACGAAATAAATATAAATAACCTGCATTTTAGAACTTGACATTTGTTACATCGCTGATACATTGATCGATATTAATTTACTTTAAATTTATTGATTTTTGAATTTCGTGGTGATTTGAATTGTAAACTTATTCGAAATATGGAATTCACTTTTATTGAATATGCAGATATGCATCTCATGTATAGTCTTGCCTCTTGCAATGCTTTGGAAGCAAGAGGATTATATAACGAGAGATTTCCTAATCGTACTATTCCAAATGAGAAGACATTCCAACGAGTTGATCAACGTCTAAGAGAGGATGGTGAATGATTTCGGTTACTAAGGTAATAAAATTGACTTTCTTTATAACTTTATGAATGTTTAAGAAAAAAAGTACTGATGCTGGTCTAACAAGCCGGTGCAATTAGAGGAAAATATTTTGAATCCTGTTGGTGGCACTCCTTCAACGAGCACTCGCAAATTAGCCGCACAATTTAATAAGCCGAAAACAGTAATTGATGAAGTTCTTCAAGAACAGCTGTTATACCCATATCATTTGCAAAAAGTGCATGAATTGATTCCTGAAGATTTTCCTCGTAGAATGCAGTTCGCAAACTGGCTATTGGATCAGCAACGAAATAATGAAAACTTCATTAGCACTATTCTTTTTACAGATGAAGCAGCTTTTATCAAAAATTGTATCACGAATTTACACAACTCACACGTATGCGCTGATGAAAATCCTCATGCAACTATTGTTTCGCATCATCAACATCAGTTTCAATCAATCAATACCTGGGTAAGAGTCACTGGCAATTTTTTGATTGGACCATTTGTATTGCCGGCGCGATTGAATGGACAACTTTATTTGGAGTTCCTCCAGAACGCTTTTCAAGATTAAATAGAGCATTTACCTCTTGAAACCAGCCGAATCATGTACTTTATGCACGATGGGGCACCACCTCATTTTAGCGTTGCTGTGCGGGAACACTTAACGTCTATCCAAACCGTAGGATAGGTAGAGGTGGACCTATCGCCTGACCTCCTACATCTCCCGATATGACGCCTTCGGATTCTTACCTGTGGGGACACCTCAAAACCTTGGTGTATTCCAGTCCGGTTGATACTAGGGAGGAGCTTCTACAGAGAATCACGTTTCATTGTGATGTGGTAAGGAACAATGTGGGGTTATTGTGGTACAGCAGTCCTTAATTCGTAGCGCTCGCGAGTGTCTCAGACTTCACGAAGCCCATGTTGAACCCACTTATGAAGTTTTTAATTAAATGAAAATGAAACATAAATTCGTTTATTTTTTTTTTCTCGAAAATAGTTAATTTTATCGATATTAAACAAATATACCTTTCTTAAGAGAAAGGTTCAAACTATCCAAAAATTTTTTTTTTAGATCTTTATCATACAGGGTGTTAAAAATTTAGGCGTTAAGGTGTACAACTTAGTCCATCCCTGGTGAACTAAGCAATCTAAATGTGTTTCAAGGGTACTATTTTAAGAGGCCCTTACTAGTGGCCATCATACTAAATTTTTATTAAAATATGTCAAGTACTTTAAAAGTTATTCAAGAAGAACTTATTTCCAGCGGCGTCCTCCGTAGGGATGGTCTGGAGGAAAAAAATGTATAGGAACTTGTTATGTTATTTTTTCGTCTTCTATCTAAATCCGAGAGATTTCCCACATTTTTCCGGGCACCCTGTATATTTCTGTAATGTAGTTTTAAATACGTGTAACAACTTCTTTGCTGGTTCCGGTTAGAGAGGGGGGGGGGGGCTCAGTCCCCCAGAGGCCTTTAGGATCAGCCACCAATCAATGCCTACCTTCTCAATTTATCATAAAATTATTTATAAAAAGAAGAAATACAACTAGTTGTGATGCATAATTAGAGTGCTCACCTTTTAAGTAAGAAACTGTGTGTTTTTATTTTTCGATAACAATTACTGTTCTGAGTAAATGAAAATAGATTAAAAAAATTAAGATGTCAAAGATATATGAGATCTGAAATCGCAAACATAAGCATGTTATAATAGTTGGGGAGCGCATATGAAAAAAGTGTCTATGGAATCTAAATTTATTTTAGTAAATATTAGTTAGATCTTTACTAGATTCAATGCTATTAAACCGCCTTAAAAATGACAAATCACAACCTCTAACGGACGAAGGCTAACAACATTTAAAAAAAAATTACCAAACTTAATCAAATTATAACGTAAGACAATGAAGAACTTCAATTTGAATTCAAAGTTAAAAACTTGATATAAAAATTAAATATCTAGTTAAATTATAACAAATCTAACAAAGAAATAATTTTCCGTTTCTATTTAAGGACTGTAATCGTTGTTATACATTGAAAACAGAATGTGTATGTTTAATATTATCTCAATTTTAACTATATATGTTAAATTATTGCAATGCTGTGCCAACTCAACATACTTAATTGGTAAAGCATTTACTTTGAGGTCTAGGAAAAAAACAGCAAAAAAAGCCATGCCAAACGTTAAAAGTCAAATTAAGACATACCATTCTGTCTTTTTTAATTACAAGATAGCAGAACCTATTTAACGGAAGATTTTCATCTCTGTTTAAGTTATGGATGTTCCTATATTTCAAAAATTTCTTGGTGTAAACGAAGATAATAATTACCTTGACCTAGACTTCGAAGTTAAATGTTTCACTAATTCGGTTATCGTAACATTGCAATGATTTTACGATTACATTACACACACATACATTCTGTTTTAAATGTGTACTACCAATTGCAATCTATAAATAGTAACGCAACATTATTTCTTTGTGAAAACTGTTATGATTTAACTAGATATTTAATTGTTATGTCAAGATTTTATTTGCGAATACTTTTACCACTTTCACAATTTTGGACTAACGTTATAACCTTTAGATTATTAAATAGTGTATTTTTTAAATTTATCTTTTATATGAATTTATAACGTTTCGATAACAATTACAGTTATCGTCCTCAGTAAATGACAATGAAGATGACAAATCAGAACACCCTTTAATGGGCGAGGGCTAACAAGGAAAATATAATCTCAAAAAACAAATTTAACAAAATTTTAATCAAGTTATGATGTAAGTGAAAAGATGCGAAACTTGTATCGTGATCTTGAACGTTGAATTAGTTTTTTAAAATTAATTATAACACCGTTAATTATCTCCCTGATGATATTGATTGATTTGTTATCGAAGCTGTTATGAATTACTGAAGACGATAACTGTAATTTTTATAGAAAAGTTTAGATAAGTACTTTACTTATGAGTGGTAAATGTGAACGTTTGCATTTTCATAGTTGTGCAGTCGCATTTAAAGGTAACAAACAGAACAGAAAATTGCACTCGTTCATTTAATATTAATTTAGTAAAGTAAAAAAACCAACAGAAAAATCAAAACAAGGAACTCAAAAGTGAGTGTACGTCGCACCAAATTGTCTGAAGACAAAAAAATGTTAAATTTGGCCATAGTTCCTTCTTTGTATTGAGGGAATATCTAATTTAATTTATACATTCATAGGACTATCTGAACTGTGACTTTTAACCTCCACTTACAAGCACAATCTATATTTTACCACTATATAGTCACAGTCAGTTACATATATTAGTTTGCATCGATCAGTACAGTAAAAAATGTCAAGGGACACCATAACCATCTCCCCTTCAGATAACCCTCTGTCGCGTTGCTTATTATATAGTCCATATAGTTTATCACAATAATTATATTCTACCATGTTATGTGTTATTTTTATCATCTGAAATAAACCTTTGAATTACTTACTAAAATTACCCAAAAATCTAATTAATGTTAATTACGATAGAGTAGTTACCATTCACAATGGAGTGACATTTCATGTTCTAAGTACACAGTTTCGTACAAGATTGTTATACCGTGTTCCAACAAATGCAAAAAGCATTAAGGAAGATCGCAACAAGAATCGATTTCAGTATTACATAAAAAATCAAATCTCCGTCAAGTAGTATAATGTAATTAAGACAAATGTGTAAAATTTAATCCAAACTCCAACATACACACATAAGGAAAATTATGTATAGATTACAAGAGAAATTACTCTTTTGTCAGCAGAACACAGATACGAATAGGGTTTAATGTTTCAACGCGTATGCAGAAACAAACAGCATATATGTATACATAAGTGAAAAATTAAAAAAAAATGCAAAACTTAATAAAAAAAAGTTATACTAACAAATAAATGCGTACAATAGTTGAAAATTGGTTGAAAAAAGAGAATAATTTAATGATATACATATACATAATAGTGCTTATTTCCTGTGTAATTACTTCAGACCATTTGTAACAAGACACCCTACATGAGCATTTTAGTAACAGGATTAAAACCAAAATGTTTTATTCTATTGTGAATTTTTAGGGAAAAGACACGCAGGTGTTAATCGATCAATAATACAGTCGCGACCGCACGTCACTGGGGTGACGCCAGGGTAAACTAGTCAATGTGGGTTGTGACAGTATGTATAGGCCAATGACTCATAGTAAAATATGTGTAGCCAGCTTCTAGGAATGACGCGTATGGATATGAAGCCGTACGTATCTGTTTAAGATTGATACACCATAAGCAAGAGCTAATTGTTCTTTGCGATTAATAATACTATATTCTATTCAATTACAGTGATACTTTGCGGTAATTTCAGAGTATGGTTGTATCCAACTACCTTCCAAACTATAAATGTCTTGACGCTTAACCCTTCATCGGGCGCAATCGTAAAATAACCAGATGGGGCGCAATGCATCTAATAGATTCATATCTATATATGATTATTGGAAGTCAGGAGAGTGAATGAACAAAATGTGAAAAAGTGGATATTTATAATATTAATCTATAAAACCTTTTAATTAATGTATGTGTCCTTCAAAAACTAATATAAAAGATAAATTAATAAATATAATAAAGAGAGAATAATACATGAAATAAACTAATCGGAAATATATTGATTTGCAGAATCAACGATTTTGTTCAGAATTTCGTTACTAAACAACCCCAGCAATCGAGAACAGACTTTGCATTTCGTGCAGGTCAATTACACTCGGTAATCGCACTGCGGTCGAGTCTTCACACGTTGTGAAAGTTTAGTTTCATTCCATTGCGTTTTATCTCTCCCTCCGAAATAGTCGCATGAAATTTCGCATTCTTCGGAATCACTTCCAGAAGAGGAGAAAGTCTCCGGTATCAGTTTCATCTTCGAATTCAATTGTGTTTGCATCGTCCGACTGCAAATAAGCTATTTTTCGTAGTTCTTTTGCATCTACTTCATCCTCTGGATTATAAATCTCTTGGAGACTCCCCATTTTCAAAAGAGAAATATAAAACTATACATAAAAAATCACCCTGACAACGTGAACACTGAACGAGCGCAATGAATCTAATAGATTAGCAACGAAAACAAAACTTTTCGGACCGATATAGCAATAAATGTTTACTTACAGGTTATTATGGGTACGTTCCAAACAATAATATGAAACAAGAAGATACATTGAAACTCATACAAAAAAATACGAGCTCGGGCGCAATGAATCTAATAGATTAAATATGGCGCTAAGCAGCACAGCCGCATGTAACTAAGACACAAACGTGACTGACGTTTCCTAACACAGAAGACGATGATAGACGAGCGCAGGGTTGCCAGATAATGCGGAACGGTAAATTATTCACAAATGTGTATAGCGGTAATCTCCCACATCAGTTACGCCCGATGGAGGGTTAAACTCGAACAGTACAAAACTTTTCACAGCACGTTCAGCCTACAGCTAGAACATTGCGTTTAGTATTATTACATCAGTACTCTCAGAGATCGTCGAACTAAATTATGCTTGTTTGTGAGAATACCGCCTAAATAAATCTTTTCACATTTTCTCAACAATTGCTAGTTCTAAACTATTAGTAATTCTCTAGTAGAGATTAGAAATATTAAGGTGTCTCGATGAATGAAGAAAAATTCATGCACAAATATTTATACGCCATGTTTATTTGAACGACAGTCCAAAATTTGTTTTTTGTGAAATTACAATTAATTTGTTGTAATTCGTACTGTTACAACAGAAAACTAGATATTAATATCGAGGAATATCTTTCAATTGCTCAAATCATTAAGTGGCGGGACGGTATGGCACAAAACATAAAAAACTGCAAAAAAAGTTCAAACACATATTTATCCAAAAGAGATTGTTTGTACGACTTGGCTGGTGACAGATCTACCAGCTATTTACCAAGCTCTCTCAGACTACAAGGGCGGTCGGTTAAACAAGCAGGCCTCATTGATGACGACCGCACGTACACGGACTGCGGAGTTGGCACGTGGAATGTTAGAAGTATGTATGGGACAAGAACATAAAATTGTGAATGTAATAAATGAAGGACAGCTTAACAATCTGGCGCTATTTCTAGGGGTGGTTAAAACGGAAATGCATGGTTTAACAGAAAGTGAAAAAGCGTAACGATGCTTTAAAAAAAGAAGGCGAACGTCCAAAATTAAAGTAGAAAAACTAGTAGCTAACGATGTGAGAGTGAGATATGCAGAAGCTTTGACAAGATTTAGATGGGAATCAAATTATATGAAACAAGCAAATAAAGAACGGTGCCATTGAAAGTGCGTGGATATCCTTGAAAGACAATGTCAGTTGTGCTGAAGAGATGTGAGGAGTGGCTGTGGGTATGCAGAAAAAGAGCGCAATGATTGTTACGAAAAATGAGGCAGTTACATGAAGTGATTTCGATGGTTTTAAGCAGAAAAGTTTCTCGAAATTTAGTTATTTTAGGCTAGCAACCTGGATTTTTACATTGGACTATACAAACCTTATATTGATGGAAAGCTCGTCAAAAAAGCTTTCGACCAGTACAATAATAAATAGGGAAGCCATTTGATATTTTTAATGTAAAAAATTGCAGTAGCCGCATACGACAGAGCAGATTATTGAGTAAAAACTTAAAAAATGCGGGAAACTTTAGTGTTTTTTAATATAGGGACACCCTGTATATAAACTGCAATATTTTTAAAATGTGAAGCAGAAACGCAGCTATAATCTAAAAAAAAAGAAAATGTCGATATCTCTAATAATAAACAAGTCATGGAGCTTTTTCGGAACGTTGCGACATCCTATGTATGTATATACATAGTATATAAGTATTGAACACGTATATACTGTATCGGTACGATTTAATCTAGAAATATGTTACACCAATCTTATGACTAGTGATTTTGAAAACAATGTAAATAAGTAAATCTACCTACTTTTGGTACTTTAATTATTTATAATGTTATTTATTATGCATTGTTTCTGTAACTTTTTGTTATATTAATTAAAATAAAACTAAATTTAAATATGTTAATAATTTCACAGTATTTATTACTTCCACCAACATTAAACGCAGCAGAAAGTTGTATTGACAATTTAAACATTATTGTAATTATTGGTAATAACACAAATGTAATGTATGAAAACAATGAATGTAAATGTCACTTTTTAAAAATCGCTATGGATACAAAAAATGCGATAAATCACAGCTACCGCGACAAATTTTTTACTTTCTCGCGCAATATTCAAAATAAAACTCGTGCATGCTATGACCCATTCAAGCAGGTTCTAAGCAAAATTATACGGGAGACCGAAAAGTAATGTCGTGTTTCAACATTTAATTTAAACAGATAAGTTTTAATTTTTAATCATTGATGTAACAACCCTCGCTATTAACAACATTTTGCCATCTAGTGCGCAAATTTTCAATGTCTGATCGATACAAATCAATTGGTTTTTGTGCAAAATATCTGGAGATGGCATTTTGAACATCTAAATTTCAAAATTGTTTGCCACTTAGAGAATGTTGTAGAGATCGGAAAAATGGAAATCTGATGGTGCAATATCGGGCGAGTATGGTGGGTGACGCAATACCTCCCACCTCAATTCATTAATTTTTTCCAGGGTTCGTCTTGCGCAGTGCGGTCTTGCATTAGGAGAGAGCCACTCTAATTTGGATTGTCATACAGGACCCATTTATCATCTCCAGTGATCAAAAAATGCTTCTGTATTGTGCTGCTGAAGCAATAAGTTGCATGTGGTGGATCGGTTACCTTTGTTTTCTTCAGACAGATTATGCAGGACCCAAACACCTGGTCTGTTTACTTTTCCAATCTGCTGCAAATGTTCTTGGATAGTCGACCAAGGTTCGTAAGTGTTTGACAGCTCCTCGATTGTCTGACACTGATTTGCTTCTACTTCCGCCCTTAACATGTCATTGTCTAAAGTTGTTGGTCTTCCTGATCGATACGAGTCGGAAAGATCAAAATTCCCAGATTTGAACTTAGAAAACCACCATTGGCATTTACGAATGTCTAATACATTTGGATAAACATCGCAAATGTTTTTGTCGCTTTACTACCCTTGTGAAACTATAAAATCATACTATGCCGAATATGTTACCTCTTCTGGTATTTGGCCTGCCATTTCACCATAAATTGCAAAAAAAATTTAATTTAATTATTAACGAGTAAACCAGACATTCTAACCTTAAAATGTGTTTGTTACGACTTTAAAGCGCAAAGTCAGCTGATAGATGACAAACGAATATCGACATGCGCAGAAACGACATTACTTTCCAGTCCCCTTATTATCAATAACACACAATGAACTCGTTATATTACTAATAAAAACTAGGTCGCCTACTATCCAAAACAACGCTAAATCGAAAATTGCATTAAAATCAGAATTATGGTTTAGGGCTGTTTTACATTATAATAAAATTTGAAGCAAAAATCTGACAAAAAAAAATTGTAAAATTTTATTAGAGTGTCATACAAGAAAATTATTTAAACAGTTACTTCCTTGATCCTCCGTTAGTCGCGCGTGTATTAAATTGATACATGACTTGATTTTTTGGGCATACCTTAAAAATTATTAAAGTTATGGCATTGAGGTATGCAGTAGTCCTCTCGCAATCTATTTTGAACAGATTCCTAGAATTTCATGCGGTTACCACTAGCCAATGAACCCTCAGATACTTGAATGCGTCGAAGGGTCGGATTTGTATCTAGTTGATACATGCGCGATTTAATCTGTTTGTTTTTATAACTAGTTCTTGTTAGGTATTTCTCGAGTTAAGACGGTATTACAACTTCGTTAATCCTTCATTTGGTAGTGTGTGCGTTATTTATTTATTTATTTTTTTGTTAAATAAGTTATTTGTTCGTGGTGCATTATGGGTGATGCAAACAAGATTTATTATTTTTCGAAACCAAAAGGCGTTGAAGAATTGATGAAATTAGTGATGAGCTTGTTGGTGAGTCGGACGAATCTCAGGCCGAAGCCCACCTAGAAATGAAATCAGTGGAATCTGAAACTGATCATGAAATCAGTGACGAGGAAATGTCAGTGGAACCTTTTCTTTAACGACTTTATTCTAAGTTTAATAGGGTTCCATACGAATCAATATATAAACATAAAAGAAAACTTCCAAAGAGAACGCGATTGCCGCCCTACAGATTTAATCAAAATAAAAGCCTATTATATTTGGGAGGTTTTTCGAGATGGTCGTCAAAGCTTGAAAATTTTTTGGGCGACTGGTGGTCTAGAAATATGTGTTTTTAGAATGTCAATCTCAGAAAGACGATTTAGATTTCCACTGAGGTGTATGAGATTTGATGATTCCGAAACAAGGGAACAACGAAGGACCACTGACAAATTAGCTGCAGTTAAGGACCATTTTTTCTTGTTTTATTGAAAACTATAAAAAAAAACACTACCGCCTTGGACAAAACGTCATAGTAGACGAAATATTGCCTGCTTATCGTAGTAGATGTGGGTTTAGACAGTATATACCGTCCAAACCTAGTAAATTCAGGATAAAAATCTTTTGTCTGAGTGATGCAAAACTATTGTATATTAGCAACATGGAAATTTTATTGTGATCAGCAACCTGAAGACCGTTTAGCAAAAGCAATTCTTCAAAAGACGTAATGATGAGATTATCTGAACCAATATTGCAATCTCGACGTAACATCACAGCAGATAATTGGTTCACAAGTTTGGAATTAGTCCGATAGTTAGAATATAAAAAGGTTTCGTAAATAAAAGAGACCTGCCACCTGTTTTCATATCACCAGGAAAAAGACCACAATTTGATAGTATTTTTGACTTTTCAAAAAATGGAACGCTTCTATCGTACGTTCCAAAGAAAGGGAAAGAAAGGGAAAACGGTTGTACTTATTTCAAGTATGCATGTTGGTTCAAATGAAATATCTGAAGATACTGAAATAAGCCCGAAACTATAAATTTCTATAAAGCAACAAAATCTAGTGTAAACCTTGTCGACAAATTGTGTGCTACATACAATGTTGCCAGGAATACCAGAGGATGACCTATGGTAATTTTTTACCACCCGATGAATGTAGGTCGCATCAACTCCAGGGTTATTTTTCCTGCCAACAGAAATGAATATTGTACAAGGTGAGATTTTTTGAAGAGCTCAAATGACGAATCTGCCTAGAGAAATTCAAAGCCTGAGACCAGCACCTCTGAGTCAAGAAAAAGAAAAAGATGCCAACCTTGATACAGTGAAAACAAGAAGACATCACTTTCTCAGCACCGCACCGTTGTGAAAAATGTGGTGTATATTTGTACATCAAATTGAATGTCAAAATATTGTGCGGTAATTGCTTAAATACCGAAAAAGAAGAGAATGAGGAATATTAGGAATAATATGTTACGGTTGATAACAACATGTTTAGGAATAATAATTTAGTTGATAAAAGTTCTTGAAAAGAAAATAAACTAAAATTCTTTCGTAGCAATTGTTCTTTGTTTATAATAAGAATTAATTAAAAATAGGTAAGATAGAGGGCAAATTCTTGATTTTTGATTAAAATAATAAGATTATAATCATTAAGATTGTTTACTTTATGGTAATTTAATTTTTATGAAAAAAATCATAGGTAAAATAAAAATGTTTCTGCCAATTTTATCATCAAAGATAGTACAAAATTACTAAAATAACAGGTCATGTAATTAACCAAATATTTGAGATTGATATAAAGACATAAAAAAAGATAAAATGTATAATTCTGAAAACGCATCTGTTTTGGGGGATGTATCAATTGGATCCATGCGCGACTCATTACGTTATATATACCCTCGCGACTAACGAAGAGTTAAATTTTATTTCAAATATTTAGGACACGTTCTATTCTCCTTCCCAAACGTGACAGTAAATCAGCGCAGAAAGCAGTTTCTGGTACGTTAACGCTTCAACGAAGCTGCGACATATTTGAGGTAAAGTTAACGTTGTTTATCTTTTTGTGGTTATTGTTCACGTTATTATAAGTAAAACTAAAAACTAATCAAAGTATAAATATGTCATGGTCTCACGAGCAAGTGGACACTTGGATTGAAGAATAGAGAAAATATCCATGTTTATATAAAGTTGCATATGCCTCGTATAAAATAAACATGCTCGTAACGAAGCATTAAATTTTGTTTTGGTTTCTTCACGTGGTATAAAATAACCTTAAATTAAACATTTAAAAAATCCCGACACAAAAAAAAAACAATTTTCGTGCATCACAACTAAAAACACTCTCGATCAATTCACCTTTCGAACAAAAAAAAACTAAATTAAAATCGGTTACTCCGTTTGGAAGCTACGGTGCCGCAGACAGAAGATACACACGTTAAACTTATAACACCCCCATTTTTTCGTCGGGGGTTAAAAAGATGTTACTGTAATTGATATCAAGGCGAAGTGGAATTGTTTACGGAGTAAGTTAATGACTGAATATAGAAAAGTTCAGCAATCACAAGTTCAGATGACGCAAGAAAATTAATGTAAAGTTTAAAGCAAAATTACATAAAGTTGTGAACGAGAGCGATAATGGTGAATTAACTTTAATTGATAGAAATTTTAAGCTCACCAAGCAGTAGTGCTTTAAGTGCAGTAGCAGATTGTGTTGATATTAAATCACCCACCTGCAATAAAAAACGTGATGGTCAGGACAATTTTCTCCTCAAGCTCAATGTCGCCTTATTTAATCGGCAAACAAGTTGTGAACTTACAAAATAAGACAAAATTCGAGATTAGGAAAGTTTTATACGAGTATTTTAAAAAAACGTGTAAAATTGTATTGTTTTTTATACACATTATTTATACATTTTTATTTTTAATAACATTTTCTTGCCAAAATAGTTTTCCCATAGCAGAATTAAATTATTCTTAGACTAATGTCTCATTGTTTTCGCAACTAATGCGGATCTATTACTTGTCTGTATTCTCCTTATTTTAGGCAATTGAGCTATGCTTTGTTGTTGACTTAAGTCAGTACAAACAGAATGTTTAAATGTACAAAGATAAATGCGCAAAATAACGCAAGCCATTACAATTTTCTCGACTTTTTCTGTCGATAAATTAATTCAACGATTGGCTAAAATTCCAAAACTAGATGCCACTATTCTCCGTGCCCTCGATAATCCATACATTTTACAATCATGATTAAGCCCACTTTGAGGGTAATGTAAGATTTTATTAAATTTGGCAGCAACGGAAAACCATCGTCTGCTATAATTACAGAAGGAACTTTTTCTGTACTCCCAGATACTTTAGTGGGATTAGGAAAATTCAAAGCATCTGATGAAATACACCAGCATCACTAATTCTTCCGTTTAGTCCAATATTCTACATGATATCTTTATAATTAAAATAGAAATTGGTGTCCGAAATTTAACATGTTGCGTCGACCACCTAAAGCACCTAAACATTGATGAAATTGCAAAAGGTCATTAAAATCCGACGCTATGTTTTACCCGTTCCCAAGCAGTCAAGGATGTCTAAAAAATGACTATTATTATTAAGGTCATTTACGTCATTTTCAACAATTGTACCTTCGAATAAATGGGTTGAAAGCGTATAATCATAGTATCGCATACTATGGGAATGAATTTGAACCAATATTTTGATGTATTCTACTGCTATACATTACGAACGAAAACTTTCACCTGTAAGCTAAGAACCACAATGTAATTTCCAGTCTAAAAAATTATTTAATTTAAATGCTCTTTTCTACAATTTCAAACTCACTTGCTTCTTGCACTTTTAAAAAAATGTCTTCCGTTTTTAATGATTTTATATTACACCGAGTACGTCTTTTGCTTGGTCCTTACGTAATCGTAAAAAGTTCCGGCATGAACATACAACCTCAGTTTTTAATTCTAACTTTAACATGTTAAAGTGCCTTTTCCTTCGGGTCTTCATGTCAACCGGTTTTGTGAACAAACTACTCTTTTTCGTTTTTTATTATTATTATTACGTTTTTTTTTTTTTGCACAAATACGTAATTAACAAATGCTAACCCCATTACCACCTCTTCATCTTCCATATTTTAAATTAAAATTACATATTTTTACTTTAACCACAAAACACATATTCGAAACAATAGTTACTTGTACAACTAGTGAAGAAAGTGGCGTTTTTCAACTCGAATTCAAATTTGGAGTTATTTTTACAAAGTTGGTATAACAGTTTTCAAATTTGATTAATTTATTTTCACATGATTTATATATGTCGCCATTTATTTGAAAGTTTGCAATTGATTAATATTGTCACTTTAAAAACTTCAAAATGCATAAAAAATTAGATAACAAGATAATTTATATAAAAAAACCTTTCACAGTTTGATAAATAACAAAGTTCCTCGTGCAATCAAATATATTAAATTAATATTTTTTCAGGTTTCTGTAAAGAGCATCAATAAAATTGTGAACGGACGTGACGAACAGACAAATTTTGCTAAATTAAGGTCGACCGACAACTACTAGTGATGATATATTCGAAAATTATGTTTTTCGAAAGAATTTACAGCGAGTCATTTGGCAATACAATTCAAAATCTGAACATTTTACGATCGATAAACTTTTGGCCGACAGTCGTGAACATTTGGATTTTAAGGGTAGTAGATCAAGTTTATTCAAAATTATAAAATCGATGGGGTACAAGTACAAAACTAATAATGGACGTAAACTACTATGCGGAAAAGAGTCGTTGAATTAAAAATCGCTTTTCTCAGGAAGTACATCCAATTTCTAAATTCAAGTGAGAATATGATATTTCTGTTTTTGCATGAAACGTGGATTTACCAAACGTTTTACAATATTACACGCAGGTTGTAAGTTTCGCTTCTTAGAGGGCTGCGACTACTTACTGGACTCACAAAATAATGACCGTGACTATCACAAGACAATGACTGCAGAACTTTACCAAAATTGGGTGGTTAATCAGTTAATTCCTGCTTTGGATAGACTGCAGTCAAAATGTGTGGTGGCAATGGACAATGCACCGTATCACTCGGTGCAGTTGAACAAACCAGCAACTTTTTCTAGCAATAAATCTCAAATTCAGGATTTTTTCATTAACCACAATGTGAAAATTAACGACAATTTAACAAAAAAAAACAATTGTGGGAGTTGATTAAACCATTTCGAGAACATCGTACTAAACGGTTTGTAAATGACATTTTAAGAAAGCATGGTCATGAAGTCCTTCATTTGCCCTCACAACACTGTCAATACAATCCAACTGAGTTTGCATGGGATTATTGCAAGACCTTCTATAATATAAGCTTCTGTAATAAAATCGCAACCTAAATCAAAAGAGAGGGATGCAAATTTATGGCGGTTTGCTCTTTCAAAATGTACGTCCGACATGTGGCAAGGTTATGTAAATCATTGCAAAAAAAATAATTTTGGAAGACTGGGCAAAACTAATGGGGTCAATTTCTGTTGAAAATATTCCACCATTCATTATTTCTCACGATTCAATTGGCAGTTATTAAATATTTTTAAACTACCTGAAGGATAGTAAACGACAAAGAGTGTGGTTCCTTTATTTATTTGTGTTTAGTTTTTCTTGAAAATAAATGTTTTTAGTTGTATCAAATTATTTTGTGAAATTTAATTAAAATTGTTTTATTTCAATTGAACGACACCCCAGAATAAATTTATGGGTAAGTTATAATACGGCGGAACCCTACTTCTTCACTCAAAATTCAATAGACTCCATCTATTATTATATTGATCCGTGGTTACTATTCATTTCAATTAAATGTGGCAACTGTTAAATTAATTTTGACATATAAAATTAATTTTGACATATAAATAGACTTGAGGTTAGTGGGAACTGTTTAATTAGGCATTTTCAAGTGACGTCACAACGTGTGATTTTGTCTGATGTTGGACAACTTTAACACACGTTCCTACGGTATGCGATTGTTTTCTGACAATGTTATCGAAAATCATAGGCGGTGAAAATGTTACTGTGCTAATACTTGTAGATGAGGATTGTATTGATACAAACCAGAAATACGCGAATGAAGTAAACAATTATCCTACATAATATTGAAATTTTCGTGCGATTTTTAGACCAAAGAAAGTTCCTCGTTGAGTTGATGAAGGGAGTCAGTCATCAACATACACAATTGAAAATAACTACAGAAAAATTTATTTAGAAATTGTCGATAATGTTTTGAATGCAATTAACCTACGATTTGATAATAAAACTTGGATTCATTTACAGAATATGGAAAAAATGGCAGTATCTAAAATCCCTGCAGATGAAGTAGTGAATTTTTATAAGGATGATATTAATGTTGAAAGATTAATTTTACACAGAGACATGTTTCTTGATTTAACTGCAACTGACAATATCAATGTTACATCTCTTAATGATGTCATAACAGTGCTGAAGAAAAGGCCTGAATTGTGCTCCTGCTATGTGAATTTTCGGATTTTGTTAAAACATTGATGACCGTACCTATATCCACATGTACAGCCGAAAGGTCTTTTTCGGCATTGCGCAGATTAAAAACCTATCTTCGGAGTACCATGAACCAACAGCATCTAAATAATATTGCAATGTTACATATCCATAAAAATATTGCAAAAGATTTGAATGTAGAGTCCATTGCCAATATTTTTATTGAAAGAAATGTTGCGCGAAGAAACGTGTTCTTTTCAGTATAAACACAGTTTATTTATTTAATATTTTGTTTCATATTTATGTTTAACATTTTTTATAAAAATATATTTTCTGTTTTGTTTTTGTTTAATAAAAAAATACTTTTAAAAAAATCTTATTATGTATTTAGTTAGTCATCATGGTATAGTGGTGTGTAGAATTTGAAAAACAAACACTGACCGGCCGGGCCCCCATTAACATTTTGGAAAGTCGGCGCCTATGCTCATACGTAAATGTAGTCTGAAATATTTGGTAAAAATTTCATGCAGATTACATAAAGCAACTGACAAGTTTATATGTAAAACAGTGAATATAGGTATAGAGTTGCAATAATTTACAAATCAATCTATGACAAGCTAAATATAAAAATGATCATTATATTGTAACGTGATTGTAACATACTCTACGTAACTTGGCAAAACACTATTTTATAACAATTACCAATGCTTTAATGTATTTTGTCAACTAGTTAATAACTAGATTCCCTGTAATTTTTTTTCAAACATTTCCTTCTATTTTATACAGGGTGACATAGAAAAAAGTGGCATACGATAGAGGACACTAAAATAAGAAAAAAAGTTCCTATGAACTTCGGTCCGCAACGCCTTCGTTTAAAAGATATAGGGTGTTGGAGTTTAAATATTTTTTTGTTTTTTTCTTAATATCTTCTTACAATGATGTAATAAGCGGACGAAATTTTGTATACAGGGCTGTTTATCACGTATAATTCAAATATGACCTTAGTTCTTTTATTACTGAAGAGCAGTGATCAAATTACAAGCCCCCCCCCGACAAATCCACCTCCTTTCAAACCTTCTTTCAAAAAATTTCCTTACCACTCAAGAAAAGTGAGCTAGCTTGCCATCAAGCATAAAGTCCACTCTTGCAAAAATGTCCAATAAAACATCTTCTAATAATGTGTTCAGGTTATTCCTTTTCAACAGTACGACGAGTTCTGGAAACTCCCTCTAACTTTTTTTTTTTTAAACAGACATCTTCACCACCCATCTTCATCCAAACGTCTATGCACGTCAATAAACGTTCGAACATTAGGAACCTGTCCTAAAGGATATCATTCTCGATAGATACGTTGAGCTTTGGAGAAATTTGACCGAGCTTCTCCGTAACACATAATCATGTCCCTTATTAGAGGATGTTCCATTGGCTATTATTGGTAGAATGCGTTACATGCATGATGGCGCGCCCGCTCACTTTTCTCGATTGGCAAGGGAATGTTTTTTTTTAATCAATGCCCTTTATTGTTGCTATTAAAATTTAATTGTTGAAGTGTTATGTCATTGTTTTTGCAAATAAGTTACGTTTGGCGCTTTTGGATAATTTGCATGCATCGGATCCATTTTTATCGTAAACCGTTGGTCCAAGCGACTTCAATAAGGTATACCATTCTGAAGCAGAAAAGATGGGAAAACAAATTTTTCCAGTCGAAAATGACATACAGTGTAAGGCAAAAAAGTTAGGACCGATTCAAACAAGATGAAAACCTGTATGTGGAGCCCTCTATCAGTAATAAAAGAACTAAGGTTATATTTGAATTCTGCGTGATAAAAAAATTTCGTCCGCTTATTACATCATTGTAAAAAGATAAAAAAAAAAAAATTAAACTTCAACACGCTATATCTTTTAAACGAAGGCGTTGCGGACCTAAGTTCATAGGAACTTTCTTTCTTATTTTAGTGTCCTCTATCGCGTGGCACTATGCATGTCACTTTTTTCTATGTCACCCTGTAGATTAAGGCGATAATTCAAGAATCGTATTATCCACAATAATAATTTATAAGATGACGTTATTCCGTAGCGTGATTTATGTCAGTAACTAAAACTAAAATTATCCTAATAAAATCAAGTGTAGCAACAGAAAGTTTTTAATGTCTAAGATTCACAAGTTTTGTCTACCAACGATATTTAAAATCAATCTGAAAAGGAAACAAATAAATTACTTAATATATCTGCTGTGCAATCTAACAGAAAGTGAATTAAGTGTAGGACAAACAGACATCGTAAAGTTTTTAATATTTGAGTTCATTTGCTGCACGTATACAACGCATTAAATTAAAATGTTTTTTTTAGAAATGTTTACAGTTGATTGATACATGTAATTAAATATATGGGGTGGTTGAATTTCAAAGGAACTCTGATAAATACATTTGATTGTATATGACCTTTAAAATTAAAATGTCAATGAACCACGTTATGGTGCCAGACCGAAACTAATTATCTATAATCTATTTGTATTTATTAATAACGTAATTTTACGAATGAAAGGTTAAAATCGTTAACCTGCTGTATTTCAAATTTTGGAAAGTTCTAATTCTGTATTATAATTGAAATATTTTATGAATCCGCTTAAAATAGTAGTTAATATTCAAAACATAGTCCACAAATGCGTCAGTTAAAATGTTATTTCCATTAACTTTATGAAGAGCGGCATTTTTTGTAGGTAACAATTACAATCATTCCCACGACTGGCATAGAAAACAAAACTTGTCAAAAAAAACCGTTCCAAGTTCAAAACCTATATTATTTAGAGCCCACTACGAAACTACTATAATTACATGTTTTCAGTTAGTTGATCTTGGAATAGATAATTGATCATTTACTACGAAAGAGTTGTACACTATCTGTTACATCTTTTCCGTTGAGTAACTACCACATTAAAAGGATTTTTATTTTACATAATAATACAAATAAGTAAGCGATAATTAACAATAAATAATTAAAAATTCAGACAAGCACGTTTGTGTATATTTATGAGTGTCAATATACAAAAATGTCTGAATACCTAACCTAAATGCTAAATGTAAACGCTCGTTTAAATAATTGTCAACTATTTAAGTCATTTGACCTCTTTCGTCAATCAGTATATTTAAAATCATAATAGAGGTCTGGCCTAGTTAGTAACACCTACCGATTGTTACCATTTGCAAGTTGTTAAATTGCAAGCACAGAGTACTTTGAGTACGTACCATATATAAACACATAAACACTAAACAATTTCTAACTCACACATACAATGCCATTTCCGGATGAGTATATTTCATGGTTTGTACTTCCGATTGGTTACGCTTCGATTACTTTTCCGGTAAAGTTTTGAACAAAAACAATGAAAATATCAAGAATAGTCCATAATGCCTTTTCGCCATAAACACTTTAGTAGTTTTTAACTATTTAATGACTAATGACGACAAGTTTATTACGAAATCATTAGGTACATCTCACTAAAATGCGACAATGTTACCCCTTTGATAATCATCATAACATATTTCGTTTTCTTGAAATATGCATCTAAATTGAAGGAATGTAAAATGGTATACGATTCAACATTAGATTCAGTTGATATTGTTGATTAAATTCTGTGTCACCTTTCTACTAGAATCATTAGGTATGGTGTAACAATATTTTGTAATCGTATTATTTCAGAAATTTAAATTGTATAGACCTTCCCACCAGTGGTATAAATTATTTACCAACTGGAAGATATAAAAATATACAAAATAACTGAATAATCTGATAGGTTTCGTTTGATTCTGCACAGTTGGTCTTTGCTAGCTTAAAAGAGGTCAATATATTGTATAAAAACATAAACTGCATCTATAAATGCTAAAGCCATTTGAAAATATGAAAAAATATAAAACAGTCGTTCGCAAACAGACCAACACCATCTTATAATTCGTACTATATAGCTGTGGTGTAAAAATATATTCTCTCTAGTCTCTTGGTCCTATATAGGTACTGAGGGTCTTCACCAATTGCCAAGTCACGGCATAAAGTACGTTTATTGCCCTTATTAATAGCTGATCTACCGGTTTTATGCTCTTGGTAATAGCTCTTGTTTTTGTATTTTCATTAAATTATTGCCACTTAAAACATGGTATTCTATATTATACAGGGTGTTTCAGCGAGACCTGAAAAAATTACGTAAATATTTTCAACTTTGTGACACTTCCTTGATAGCTACCAATTTCGTTATTTTGAATAAAACCCCCAATTCTTTTTTACCATTTTCGGATTCTTCGTTTAATTTTAAGGCCACTATATGTATAATATGTCTACGCTTTTCCGGGTTATTTCGGAAAATTTTGACAGAAGTAGAGTCCCACGCAAATCGGTGCTGCACTCTCACCGCTACGAATTTCGGAATCGGCCAAGAGGCCCTAATAAGCTACGTTGTGATTTATTTGAATTCTAAAACAGTCTTTCACAACCTCCAATATATTCCTCTAAAGGCGCATGATTTCAAACGTCTGTAACTTACTTATTTTTAATGGAATGTCCAATTTTCTCAACGGTATCATGTTCAAAATCCAAAAATCTAAAACTTTTGTTAATATGAACCAATCCCTAAACGTGCATTTAAAAAAACATCAACTGGATGGTGCGCCCGCTCAGTGCACTCGTATTGCTGCTAAAACTTTGACAAATACATTCGATGATCCATGGATGCGGCGTTTGGGACCCTGGGATTGGCCAACTCGACCCTCATATCTCATATTTTTAGATTTCTTTCTTTGGGGTACAATAAGTCTTTTAAATTTAGCTTAAATGTTTGTTTTTCTACTTGAGGAACAATAAAAGAAAAAATCTATGGTGGAGAAGCTATAAATACCATCGAAGAGCTTGAAAATAAGATAAATACGAGTTTGCAGATATTAGGCCATATCAAATTGAAAATGCCACATTATCAGTCAAAAAAAAACAGACTTATTAAATGTTTGATGATTAATGGAGTGCAGTTTGAGCACTGATTATAAATTGTTTACATTTCAATTTTTTATTATTGCGCTTTTTTTTGAGAATAAATTATATTTTGTGAAGTTACGAATACAGCAAGCGACCAAATGAGATCCAAATAGGTAAAGGTTTGCACCTGTGCAATGATGTATCAGTAGTTTAAGAACCATGAATCAAACCAATAAAATAAAATTTATTCTCAAAAAACCAAGCCAAATAATAGAAAAGTGAAACATAACCAATGTATAACAAGTGCACAAAATTCCCCATTAACCTCCAAACGCCATATTTTCCAAGCTCTTCTATGGCATTGACATCTTTTCCACCATAGACAATCTTTTATTGGATCTTAAGTAGAAAAAAAAAACATTTAAAGCTAAATTTAAAAAAAAAACTTTTTCTTTTATTGTACCCCAAAGAAAGAAATCTAAATGTGTGAAATCTGAGGGTCGAGCTGGCCAATCCCTGGGTCCCAAACGCTGTATCGATGGATCCTCGAATATATTTGTCCATGTTTCAGCAACAATACGGGTGCAATAAGCGGGCGCACCATCCGGTTGATACCAATTTCTTTAAACTTAGAAACGGCAGCGTTTAGGGATAGGGTCATTTTAACAAAGGAGATAATTCTGAACACGACGCTGTTGAGAAAATTGTAGCATTCCATTTGAAATAAGCGTTTGAAATCGTGCAACTTTAGAGGCATATTTTGGGGGTCGTGAAAGACTTTTTTAGAATTCAAATAAATCACAACAGCTTATTAGGGTCTCTTGGAACCCTAAAAATCCGATTACAAAATTCGTAGCGGCGAGGGTGGAGCACCGATTTCTGTGGGGGTCTGCAGCTGTCAAAATTTTCAAATTTTCCGAAATAACTCAGAAAATGGTAAATTTTAGTCATAATACACTTTACATAAAGTGGCCTTAAAATTAAACGAGGAATTCGAAAATGGCAAGAAATGGGATTCCATTTAAAATAACGAAATTGGTAGCTACTTCCGGCATAACCGGAAGTGCCACGAAGTTGAAAATATTTATGTAATTTTTCAGATTTTATATTTGATGGTTCTCCAGGTACTTCTAATGATAGGGTCTCGCTGAAACACCCTGTATAAAACATAGTACCTCAGGGCTAATAAAAGTTGATCAAGTTGATGAGTACATAAAAAAACAAATTTAATACTAATACAGAGTCTTTATGAATGTTCAAGTCCCACTTTACTTTTGTTCTAATTACTTATAATTTGTTTATGTCCGTAATCTACCGCAAAAAAATAACTAAGAATTGCACCAAATATTAACTTGTTAAACAAAAGAAACAATTTTAGGTTACACACTTTTATTTTAATGGCAGACGTTCGCAGTCGCCCTCGTACTCCTGAAGGAAGTTGGAGCTTTTCTTTGCAAACTTGCCAATGTTCTGAAGCACTTCCAACTGTTAATGTTGCATAAAATTAAATCGCATGTCTAATCTAATTAATAATTAAAACGCTTTTATAGGTATATCTATGCGTACTTGCTATAAGGCATTGAAGAAGCATATATATATATATATATATATATATATATATATATATATATATATATATATATATATATATATCAAGTAATTGCTGTCCAAAAGTTACATGAACTTCACTAGAATAGGCGGATACAATGTTGTCGACTGGTCAACTAACATTTGAATAACAACGATTTATACAACACAACTTTTACTTTGATAAAGAATGACTACATTTATCTGGTTATGTAAACAGTCTAAATTATAGGACTAGAGCTACAGTGGTTATGTGAACAGTGTAAATGATAGAACTAGGGCTACAGGAAATCAACATACCTTCATAGAAACACCTTTACTTTCTTAGAAAATTGGCATATGAGTAGCAAAGTGGCAAAGAAGAATAATTCATCTAGTTTCTTTCGAGAAACTATAAATGCAAAACGGTACCGTGGGATTTTGGCGCAAGCAATGATGATGAACTTCACAATGGATTATGCACTACATGTGCAAGTTGCAAATCGCTTCATTGGTACGCTACTATGCCTTCGGAATCATCGGAAAAACTGGCAGCTCTTTTCACACCGGCATCAATAATGATTTTCAATCATAATCTATACCACTACTTATGTTGGACAAAGGGGCAAGCCAAAATGCAACCGAGCCTTACGGTATATCATATTGTATAATGTGTTTTCTAATAAATTACGATTTTTTTATAGAATTATCCTTAATCTATCACTTACACATAGTACGCATTTTGTTTTGGATGTCGATTGTTTTAATGTAGAGACAAAATGTGTGTAAAAATTATTTTTTTGGGCCTTCGTTCTGTAATAGGAAACATGCAGACCACAAAAAAAAGCTTGTGTATCACTCTGCCATAAAATGGTTTACTCGTACTCGGAAACACCCATTTTCCGGTCATGTAATACAAATAACTATACTTTCACGGATTGTACAATACTTAATTGCGATTCTTAATAAAATGCCTACTATACTAGTGATATATTAAAGTTAAACTGGGCGCGAAGTATAAAGGGAGCATCTTTTTGTGAAAATCAGTATTAATAGTATAAATAAATACTACACAATCCGTGTTTTACACAACTTTGATTTCTCCACTACCAAAATTGCCATTCTTAATCAAATTCGTACAATACAAGTGATAGGTAGATTAAGAGTAAATTGGGGTGCGAAGTAGAAGGGGGATTATGTTTTTAAAAATCATTACTCACAGATTAAAGACTGTACAACCCGTGAAAGTAAATCATTTTGCACAAAATGTCTTTTTATTAGAAAACTCGTTATCCATAATGAAATTCTATTATATGAAGTGAAAGGTAAATTGGGTGCGGAGAAGTAAGGGTGGAATATGTTTGAAAATCACTATTGATAAAAAATCGTCGTTCATAACAAAATGCGTACTTATAAGATGTGATAGATTAAGGCTAAATCGGATGCAAATCAGTAAGAGTGAATATATTCAAAAACCAATATTGAGAGCTTACATGCTATGCAATCTATGAAAGTAAATACGTTTCGGTTATTTTAACACGTTTTCAAACACGCCTTTCATTTCTTTTCTTGCTTGAACAGCATTCTTACCTTTTCGGCAATAAAAAGGATATTTAGTGGAACACCAATAAAACCTTAACCAAATGAAATTTTATAATAAGCCATGAAATGTCAACTGTCAAAATATGTATCTAATGTTTTATTGCAACAACGGATAAGGTGCGTAGATACTGAAAATGTAATCATATACAGAATGTTCCATGTAAAAAAGTCGGGTTTGTTCACATTTGATGAATCGTCTTGTTCGTATACATCAAAACGATTTTAAATTGTAGATTTCCCTTATATAACATAGTGAATTGTTTTTCACAGTACAGAACAATGCGATGTAAAAAATCTCGTGGAATAATCTCATAATAGGTACTACAAAAGTAAATACATTTTAAAAAGTCGAAAATAATAATGTTAATGAATATTTATAATGGTAAAATTAGTTGTGCTGTCAGTACAATTACAGCTATTATCGTGTATTACACTTAAAGAACGGAACATTTTTTTGTGTTGCCAAGCTAAAAGTGGCAGTTTTGAAATTGAAATTAATGTTTGAATAATATCCATTAACTCATTTTTGTACAAACACTGATTACTATGTAGGAAATAATTACAATAAATATATAAAAAATAATTGCTTCCAGTTTATCAATAGTTTTCACTTTAGGTTTATTTTATCCATAATGCGATAGTCTCGCCTTAAAGCGTTATTATAATCGATCAAAACTAGAAAGGTAATTTCATTTAAATTTAACTCGGCCTGTCCAACATTAATGCTTTTTGTGGGGATCGTCCCATGGTGGTAATAAGTAATACGATCTAACGTTAGCAATGAACGGTAAAATTTATCATTCAGCTAACTCCGACAGTGTTTTTAAAATTATTTTCATTATAGTTGTTTGATAGATTCACATGATTTTCAGACAAGAATACGCAAAATAATGCATATTGTAGGTAGCAGACAGAAAATTTTATTATTGTAATTGCAACAAGAAGTTACAATTGTTACCGCGAAAGAAAAGATAATTAAAGGCTCGATTAAAGGGTTTTAATACTCTCTCAATAGGTTCGTAATTTGATGTTTTTCGGCGTATATTTTAGGTATTTTACATAACTAAGATTTAATATGTAACGTAATTAAATTAAAGAAGAAAAAAAACATGTTGACGTATGAAAGCAAGTGTTCTCCCATGCGGCCAGAAACCATATTATTCGAATAAACCGTGACAAATCGCTTAGAATTTTTATACGCACGTCACCGGTTGGTAATTATTTACATTGGAACATACGGCAAAATCAATAGACGGTCTCCGATTGATACGTTGAAGCTTAATATATGAGAGTTTTTGCGGACGACTGAATATTTTAAAAATTAACATTTTTTTTAATTTGGAAATGTAAGAAAGGGCGAAATATTTCTACGAAATCTTTTTCTTTTTCTTGTTATAATTTAATGAATTTTGAAAACGCGGTAGAATTGGAAAAACAGTTAGTGGTGGTTAAAGAATCCGTTCGGTCGTATCGAGTAACGAGAGTGTTACCTGAATCTTCATGTGACACTCGATTGTTTTGTTACCGATAATAATTATAAACCGTTGTGGCCATAAATATATTATGGTTTAGTAAAAAATTAAAACAGGATTTGTCATTTTCTTTTTTGTTGCTGTTAATGTAAGTTTTTCATAACAATAAAGCAGTCGAGCAAATAAACTTATATCGATAAATAATCGCCCCATTTTGCTTTTCACTTTGCCGTTACTTGATTTTATAATTTTGTAGGCACTTAAACCTGACTTAAAGGTATTTAGTGGTATTTGCATATTGACGCTTTTCTTTTCTTTGTTTGTTTTATTTTGATTTATAAATGTATTTTTAAGATTGCTGATTCATTAGTAAATTGGGTAAGCCAGTGAGTTTTATTTTTGGAAATTATTATTTACTGTTTAATAAAAATTTCCACATTTAAAGCCATATTTATTAATTTCTCGACAATCTTGTGGTAAAATAAATCCTAAGCTGAGCACTTGCATAAGAACGTCAAACATTTATCACTTAATTCCACACAGTCGATCATTTACTCTCATTCATGTACGCGCGGGGATGATTTAAGGGTTTATTAAAAATATGTCTGAAGGATATATTTTAACGCACTACCGCCGAATGTACCTCAACGCCCTTACATGTTTTATAACACGTAATTTAAAGCTGAAAAAACAAGGCATGGAGTAGGGACATGAACGATGATGTATGGGTCCGTCTTACATGTTTTTAATAAATCCCAATATCATCTCAACGCGCACAGGAATTGACCCACATAATCGTGTGTGTAGAGACGCCGCGATAAATGTTTGACGTACTTACGTCAACGCAGGCGGTCAGCTCAAGACTTATTTTACACGCAAAAAAAAAAATTGTTTATATTTTGTGCTGTCCGATTTATATTTCTCTTGTGACTTCCGACGAATAATATAATGTATTGTATTCTCAAAGTAAATTATAAATGTGATCATGTGAAAACTGGAATACCCAGGTGGCAACCCTGAACACTGACAATTTTACTGATTGTCTTAGTACTTTGTTATTGTTAAGCTACCTTTTACTGCAAAGTTTAATTAATATCTAAATCAATCATACAAATTTTTTTTTAATTAACTATCAGTTTCATATTTGCAGGTTATGATCTAATTGTTGCAACAGTTTGGTTTTCTGATTTATAAATAAGCTTTACAATAAATTATTTGTTATGATTTCATTGCGTAGATTTTTTTATTTGGAGGTTTCTTACAGACAAAATTTATAGTTAACCACACAGAACAATAAATGTTTTATGATATGTTACAGAACAAGCATTTAGGGAAGTGCAAGAAAACTCTTAATAATTAAATAAACCCATAGATGTCGGCTTTGATTAGATCATGAAGGAAATCAGTTTGATCATTTATCGTAGTTGATTTTTTTTGTCTTTTTGTAATTAAATACGATAAAATCAGAGATAATTTTTGATGTTTTGCATAAAAAAATGCAGGAATTCATTTTTATTGTTGCTTTAACGTGAGCATAAAAATAATCTCGTTTCATTACTGGTACCTATTACATACTTAGTGACAATTAGACCTATTTTTAATGTAATTCATAATTATATTCAATAATTATTGAACAAATTACGTAATTATTCAATATTTCAGTACATAATTGCAAGTAGATATTTTAGTATGTTTAGGGTATTAAATTAATTAAAGTGCTAGCCAATATCATTGCAGCATTGGAATTTCGTTCATTCATATTTTTTCCAGGACCGTAGTAAAAATAAAATAAAATAAACATGCTTGATGAACTTCTGACAGGCTAAACGTAAAAATATCGCAATTTTGTCATACTATTTTTACAATAGCTAAAAATCAAACAAAAATAATAAAAAACAAATGCAGGTCCATATTAACTCTTTTGACCTGATGATGTTATCTAGGAGCCGAAACGTCAGAGTGCAAATCTGGCGATGCCACGCTGATCCTCCGAAAAGAAGTGTCTTAAGAATGTGTTTACAGAAAGTAAATATCTTTTATAATAACCGAGATATGAGACCCAATTTGCAATTTCGCCTTGTATCTTTAAAACTAAAAATGTTAGCAAAAATTTGTTTATGTCATCGATTTTGTCTCAAAAATCGAGCACGGGAAAGCGGAAACTACAAGTCGCTAGCTCTAATATTAAGAGAGTTACCCAATTAATCTCATTGAAATGTGAACATACTGTACAGTGACTTACTTTGGATATACCTTTTATTGGATTTAAACGAATAGAGTAAAAATTTGAAATTTTTATAATTGTCTGATGTGGTTGAATACCAAGCAGGCATATTTTTATTTTAGCAAGGGATTGATATTCATCTAAGTACTAATGTATTATATAGATATAAAAATTAGCGTATTAGTTTACGTAGAGCAGGAGTTATAAGGTAGATGTTAAGAAGTCACCTTTGCTGACAGAGGTGTAATTAATTATTCGACGTTTCATTTATATTCAATATATGCATTATCTGTGGTCAAAGATTTTTCTTTATTACAACAATTATCTATTTAATGTAATTTATTTCAGTAATCAACTTAAATGGCAGTTGAAAAATATTTACAGTTATATCATTTGCTGTTTTTAATTACGAAAGTAATTGTGAATGACTGGTCAAAGATTAAAGATTCCATTTACTCAAGAAACTATTGACACAAGGCTTTAGCAAAAGTTATTTATATTGAAGTGTTTTACAGTTTATTGGCTTTAAAGATAAAAATGTATCGTTATTCAATTAATTATGAATCAGGTTATAAAATTTAAAGGTTATAAATATTCAGATATTAAAATGCGTGTTTAAGTAACAAAAATCTATGCACATAACAAATATTAAAAAGTATCTTATTTTTGGGAATTATATAATAAGGGTTATTAAATTATTTGTTTTAAAACAACTGTTAAATATTTCGTCTTTATAAAGCTTGTCGCACATCATAAATTTAAAATGGATTTTAAGAATTGTTGAACTTAAGTTAATTACTTACCGAATGGAACTATATCTTGATTTCTGTGATCAAATAGTATCTTATGCAAACAATGGCTAGCGTTGGTAATAGCATTAAACTTTTACGTTTCCAAAATTTCTTTACACATTGTGTAATAATTGTTACATTACTAAAATTGATAAAGCTTGTCGCACTTCATAAATTTAAAGCGGATTTTAAGAATTATTGAATTTAAGCTAGTTACTTACCGAGAGAACCTATACCATGATTTCTGTTGTCAGTCAGGATTTGTAACACCACGCCCAAGGATACTTTACCTGCAAATTTTGATCACAGTGGCGCCAGTCACTTTTGCTACCCACTTAAGTTTTATTTTATAGTAATTATGAGATTAAACAGGCAACCCCCTTATTTGATAAGCATACTCTAAGCCTAGTGCGGATTGACCGTATAACATACCAATTTAAAATATTACGTCTCTTCCCCATACAAATTTTCAAAAACATTTTTAATAAATTAATAACGCTAGAACAAAAAATGTTTATCACACGCCCAGAACTATTCTTGTGAATATGAGCATAATTATAGGCCTGCCACTACCCAAGCATTATTTCGGATCTACTGATACAAACTATATTACGAATTCTTTTAACCATTGTTTTTTAATTCGCTCATTTCTGTTGAACGTGTCATACGGCTTTAGTATATATGACAGCTGTCAGCAAATGTTTATTAAAACTCAGTAGTTCCAAACTAAACATTTTAACATTTTGCTTGATTCAGAGAGCTAGAAACTAGGAATTGCTGAATGAAAGTACTAAAAATAATTTCCTAAGGTGGAGAAACTTTTCCAATCGGCGGATTCCAATTTTTACTTATGGACATTGCCATTGCTACTAGCACGATTACAATTTCCTAGATAACTTTTTCACGTTTAACATAACTCAAATTTTGAGCGCAGAGCAATGGTAACATTTTGTAAATGATACCAATTGTAAAGTTACGTTAAAGTTTTTAAGTTTTGAACTTTATTGCTAAACGCGATGAGACAAATTTTTGGACGAACTGTAGATATAGGCGAGTAATCTAGTTTTTAGTTCGTTCAAGGTTTATAAATGCTCCTGACCTGTAAATTTGTGGTTTATTTTGGACATATTTCTCATTAATTTATGATCACTACTCTTTTTACATTAATAATTGTTATATGTAATATCCTAACCATAATCAACCTTTAAAAACCACAGCGCAGCCGTCAGTTTCCTGTTAATCATAAAACCACTTCCTTGGTCATCGTATTCCCATCTTCGCGCATTGTTTTTTAAATTTATATGAGCGAATATTTTAATATGTATCAAATAATATTAATAAAATTCGTAAGTACAATAATACTATCAATACTGACCAATAATCGATTTTAACTCACAGAAGATTACAACAATTTTAGTTTTGCCAGATTATTAAAAAGGCCCGTGCCTACTACCACGCCAATTATAACCTCAATCTACCAAAAAAAATGGAGATAAAAAGAAAATTTAATATCTACGATAATCTAGGATCCAATCTACTGTTCCATATAATCTTTGGAAGTAGCCCGACAATTATGTGCGACGACAGAGTCTCTATCGAGGTAACTGTAAATTTGAAGTGGTACGAAATATCGCGTGGTGGCAGACACAGCGTATTAAAAACCGTACACGTGCGTGTATATAATGTGTGTGTGTGTATGTGCGAAATCTATGCAAATTTACTTAAACTAAATATAAGCAAACCCCAGTGATTTTTGGTAGATATGTGTATACATGTACACATACCAACCAGTCCTCTCTGGAGAAGGTCTACTAGCGAGGAAGGGAGTAAAAGTGATGAATTTTATTTTTCAATGGTTGATTTCGGATTATGATTTAATTGCCAAGACCCCAAGTGATTTCTCGCGGATATCGACACATTTATTACTAGGCTCAAACTGAAATTTGCTATCAAATTCTTACACACTTTTCTGGAACTGTACCGATTTGAGTAAACACCTGCAGAACAGGAAGTGAAGTGAGCCGCCAGAGGAGGTTTCTCTCGACCGCGTTTAACGAATTCAGGGATTTATGAAAATGTAATGCTCAAAGAACTAACTGTCTGATTGAATCGACTTAAATGTTTTATATGTAAATCTAAGAACTGTTTCTTAACAGTTGAAAATGTACAACTTGGCCTGATGTAAAGTTTCTCTCTCAACGGGCAAACCAATTCAGTACAGGAGATAAAAATACAAACTATAAACACATGCTGTAAATTTGAAAACTTGCCATACTACGTATATTCGAAACTGTAATACGTAAGTAAAATTTCTTGAAAACGTTTCTAGAAGATTGAGGGGAAACCAATATGACTCATCTCTGCACTCCTGCAAGTCACCCCTTAGGCTCCAACTAACCCCTCACCTACTTTTTAAATTGCACTACCCCATGTATACTATATCATTGGAAATCTCTTTAACAATGCTATAACAAAATGTTAATTAATCGATTATTTTTAAATAATGCGAAAAATAGTATTTAAATCAATTTATTCAAATTTATTGTTTTAAATCTCAATTTTTCAAAAACAGCTTATTTTTACAAATAGGTACTCAAAATGAACAGAAAAACTCAACCATAACCCATAGAGAATTATATCGGGTGATCCAGATTGATTGAAGTGGTCTGCTTACTTCAAAAAAGCGTATCTCATTTAGTGATTTTCTATTTAACTTACCAGATAAATCAATCAAGTATGTGCAGTTTTTGTCTTGAAAAAGACAGATTTTACGTGAATTACAGGAACAATAAAAAGACAAATAAAATGACAAGAACAGAAGGAAGCAAATTATGACAGTTTACACATACGTATTTACGCACGTACATGACCACAGCGGATAAAAGTTTTAATAAGCAACTTACAATTTACAGTGTTAGATTACATTTTTGATAACAATATGACAATATCGGAGTTACAAACCCTACAATCAATCTGGATCACGCTGTACAGTGTGTCCCATTTTCGATGATATTTCGGGGTATCTCACTTACGAGTAAAGATACAGAGTTGCGCTTTGCACAATACCGTGCTACTTTTTGTGAGAAGAACGCTGATATAGCCAAAACTTTGCATTTTGGGACCCACATTGTATCTCCGTCATGTTTTAATGTATGGCAAAGGTAAAAGTTGGTTCTTATACAGTTTTTTTACGCATAATCCAGTGGCGTAGTCGTATTTTTGCTGCAAACTGTCAATGTTTAGCTATAAATAAAACTTATGGTTTTTTAACGGAACACCCTGTATATGTTTCTTGCGTTTGATTGGAAATTTTGTAAGCTTTACAAAAATATATAATACATGATGTGTATTTTAAATAATAAACCTAAAACCTATGATTTCACAAAATCTGCGTAATAACATAGTGTGTATTATATAGCATTAGAATTAGTAGGCCATGATTATTGGAACAATTAAATGATCATTTGCTAAGCGCTTGTCAAGACCTCTCAGTTGTAAAATTTATATTCTCTGCGTAATATTGTATTAGTTACAATGGCTGAAAATGAAAATTATCAACATTTTGAAAAATATGACATGTTAAGTCTGTTTTATTGAGAGCAATGAAAACTCCCGTGAGGCTTCCCAACTGTATTTCAACAAGTTCGTTTGAATACTTATTTATTTTTTGACGTATGTGGATTTTATTTAAATATCATTTGGATTCATAGATATCCAGAAAGAAGACAACCTTGTCTTTTAATGTTTTCTCGAATAAAAAAAAATAGTAGAACATGGATCATTTATCCAACCCAAAAGTATAAGAAGGAAAATCGCGATACGGATGAAGTCAACGTTTTAGCATGTATAGAGACAACGCCTTCACAATCATGCAGAGTTCTAGAGCAGGAGATTGGTGTTCCCAAGACTCTGGTTCAAAGAATATTGACCAAATATAAATTTAAGCCACACAAGACTAAAATTGTATTTGGAACAAATTAGTATTGGTAATAACTTTGCTAGATTTATAATATGGTCCGACGAGGATTACTTTTCGAGTGCAGGTATTTTCAAGAGGCATAACACTAGGCATTGGTCCCAAGAAAATCATCATGTCCTATTCGAAAGAGAGCAACAGGGTCGATTTGGATTTAGCGCAGCATGTTCTATTTTGGGGCACAATGCTGTAATTGGTCACCTTTTTTAGACAATTACTTCCCGCAAAAGTGGATCGGTACGCATGGACCAATTAGATGGTCTCCACGGTCACCTGACCTATCCGTACTAGACTTTTTCTTATGGGGCTACTTGCAGAATAAGGTTTATAGTACCTGTCATCGGACAATAGATGAACTACTTAATGCCACCAACGCGGCATTTCAAAACTTGCAAAGACGTTCCATAATTATTTTAAATGCTTAAAAAAAATAACCACTGTATGTCAACATTGCGTTCGTTCTTTTAAGGTGAAAATGTATTAAGGGGTTACTAGCGAGTTAATATTATGTTAAGTTTTTCAGTTTTATTCTGCCTTAAAATTGATTTAGCTTTTTTAAAGTTTCTCTGTTTGTAATATCCTATTATAATTAACTCACGACCTAGTATTTCTAATGCTATATAATACACACTATGTTATTACGCAGATTTTGTGAATCATAGATTTTAGGTTTATTATTTAACATACACGTGTATTATATATTTTTGTAAAGCTTACAAAATTTCCAATCAAACGCAAGAAAAATATACAGGGTGTTCCGCTCAAAAAACCACAAGTTTTATTTATAGCTAAAAATTGACAGCTTACAGCAAAAATACAACTACGCCAATGGATTCTACGTAAAAACTGTATAAGAATCAATTTTTACCGTTGCCATACATTAAAGGATAATGGAGATACAAGGGGGGGTACCAAAATGCAATATTTTCAACTTTGTCCTTTATCTCAGAAATGTAACGGGCTATGAAAGTTTCGTTCATACCAGCGTTCTTCTCACAAAAAAGTAGCATAGTATTGTGAAAACGGCAACTCTTGTATCTTTACTCGTAAGTGAGATACCTCGAAATATCATCGAAAATGGGACACACCGTACATTCGACGGTTTGTCGCGTAATAGCTCGGAACTCATCAATTATTCGTTGACGCAGATCTGCGATACACTGGGACTGAGTTTTATAGACCATAGATTTTAAGTGACCCCATAAGAAGAAAAATAATGGATGCAAATGTGGTGACCGGGGTGGCCATACCACAGTTCTTCTTCTACCATTCCACTGATCTGCATAATTGTGCTGTAACCAGTTTTCAACATGTAGTGTGTAATGTGGAGGGGCTCCGACTTGTTGAAAATGTAACAAATTGGTATTCAAACATTATGCATGATCTGCATCTCTTTGATTTTCCAATTGGCGAATTATAAGAGGCTGTATTATTTCATTTAATTAAACTTTGATTAATAAATAACGGTCCAATAATACAATATCCAAGAATACCTGCCCCGACATAAATTTTTTCACGATACTGCCTATTGTCTTCCCTAATAACTTGACGATTGTGATAGCTCCAATAACGACAGTTTTGTTTGTTAACATGGCCGTTAAGGTAAAAGGTACATTCGTCGCTAAAACAAATATTTCTCACTAATTCAGGCTCATCTATAATCTTCGCAGAACTCAATTCGCCTATCTGGATCATCATCGCCAAGTTCTTGAGTAATATGGATCTGATAGGGATGAAATTTGTGCATTTTCAACACTTTGCGAACATATTCATGGTAAAACCCCGTTAATTTAGATGTTCGACTAAGTGAGGAAGTGGGATCCACTGTAGTTTAATCAGTAACATCAATTTGAGCAGTAGGAGTCGAGGTTGATTTCTTTTTTATTGATACCCGATCCGGCTTGTTTAAATGTTAAAACGATTACAACTATTAAAAAAACATACTGATGGCTTACGTTTTTTTCCCAGGATGTAATGCATTAAATGCTGAAGCAGTTTGCCGAGAACAACGGTTTTTAGAACCATAAATAAAAATAATTTCAACACGTTCAACATTTTTTTAAATGTTATTACCATGTTATTACTAATGTTACCTTTAGACATGCTTTGCATATTGCCTGTTAATCGTGTTTTAGTGTTAGTAGTACCTATATAAAAAAAATATTGTTTAATCCTAATACTAAAAATGTGTTCTACGATTTAAATGTTATTTAATAAAATATTAAGTACTCATGTATAAAAAAAGGTAAAATCGGAGAAAATTGTATGTGTGCATCTGTAAAGAATTTTGGACTTGTTCTCATTATTTAAATAATATGGTTGTTACTTTAGTTTTGTCTGAATGATACTGGCGTCTCCCACAAGTTCAGAGCCACCCTTATAGTAAAAAAATGTGATAATCTACTAAAATGCAAAATGGCTTGGTTAAAATAGTTTCGCAGAAACTAAAACTAGTAGCTTTAAAAATTGCTACACTGTAATTAACATAGAAGAAAAAAAATCCCTGTATGAGTACACAGTAGTCTTATAATTTATTCATTATCATTATTCCCACCAACACTGTCATCGTAATGAAATTGTACAGACAAAGCTAATGTGTTAATCACACGCAAGAAGAGTACACACTTAACTTTCATTAGATAAGGGTATAGGGAATGTTTGGTTTGGTTGTATAGGTACACAGTTTTAAAATAGATTTAAAAACAGTGGTGATTAAATTGTAATTTAGCTCTCCCGTGACATTTCAGGGGCATTTCGGTTACTCCAATAAATTACATATTTTCTAGTAATGTATTCACAGCATTACCGTTTCATATATACATTCAATCACAGTAACGCCATGTTCATAAGCTTTTTTATTCCATTTTATTTTTAAGAATTGCTTCTTTTTAATTTATCTTGTTGGGGTTACCGACTTAACCCACACGAACTGTCTTGCTACAATTATTTGCCTTGCACCAACAAGTTGAAACCCGTTCGATTTTATTTTACTGTGAATGATGATAAGCAAATACGTTCATGTGAAGTTAGCAGTTTCATTTCATAAAGATAATTGAAGTTCCCGATGGCCTCCTCCAAAGAGTTCTTGATAAATTATAAAAATAGTTCCAAATTTTGGTTTTGACTATTTTTAGAATTTATCAAGAACTCCAAAACTATGGCGACCGCCCGGAACTTCAATTTCCTTTATTACATTAATCCCAAAAAAACTAGCGCACGATGAATTACGTAGAATTAAGATTCAGTATGAAAGTAAGGGTGACAGGGAATTCGAGATCTGTGACGATGAAGAAAATGGTACAGAAGATATTAAGGACAGGAAAGATGTCGCAGTGGGAATTTGAAGCTGAAGAAAATGTAAACCTGCTGAAACTGTTTTATAAATTAAAATATTTATTTAAGGATGTCCACAACGCGTCGTCTGGCGCGTATAATAAAGTAAGCAAAATGCAAATAAGATGTGCGTACGTATCTAAATCATGTGGAGCATGCTATACGCATCTATTACCTTTGTATCTATCTCTTTAGTGTACATGTTACTTCAATTCTGGAAGCTTCGCGACTTTTTATAACGAAGGGTATGCTTATTAATATACAGGGTGCGTTTAATTAGCATTTAGCAAAACCCAAAAGGATTATAGAAATGCCGAGTAGAGAAATTTTATTAAATCAAATTAAACATAAATTAATTAGTGTAAATGTTTTATAAGTAGAAATTCAAATATGTAGTTTAAATAAAAAAAAGTTGTTTTTTATGGACATTAAACATTTGTTTAAAGAATTTTTCTCATGAAAAGGAGGAGAGGCACTCCCTTAAATATTGATATACATATTTACGTGATTCATTTAATTATAATTATATAATATAACTTTCATGCACTTTTTACCACACGCTGCAACATATCTTAAAAATAAAGAAAACAATTTTTAAGTCCCACTTTCACACTCATAATAAAATTTGGATAGTTTTTATTAAGAAAGCTTAGCACTTAAATTTGTTTTTTTTTTAATGAAGTGGCGCATTTTTTACAATTCAGGAATTTGTGGCAAACATATTATTTCCAGCTATTGAAGATATTGTAGCGTGCGGTAAAAATTGCATGAACGTTATAATTAAAAGCTTTGAACCAATCACATAAATATGTATATCAATGTTTAAGGGTGCGCCTTTCCTCCCTTTTATCAAAAAAATTCTTCAAACAAATGTTTTTTTATTTAAAATACATATTTGATTTTTTACTTATAGAACACTATATTCGTGAATTCATGTTTAATTTAATAAAAACTTCTCTAATCACCATTTGATAGGAGTATTTATACTGCGTTTAAGTTTTGATAAAAGCTAATTAAACAACCGAATCAACACAGAATAATTTTTTTAATAATTAAATTATAATCTTTTTTTCTTCACCGAACATACTCTAGCAAAACTTACATTTCTTCTAACATGACTTCTTTCTATTCTATTTATTGTTCAGGATGCCCTTGGACAATATAATTGAACACATACAGGTTGCGGCATTAGTACGTTGAAGTACGATATATCCGTTATTAAAGGAGATATCAAAAAAAGTTATTTACAAAAATTATAGGCAACTTCAAACTTCACGTTATAAAATTATTTTCGTATTTACAGGGTGTTACATATTACCAGGGTGAACCAAACATACTTTTTTTTTAAATGAGACACCCTATATATTGTTTCAAATTTAGATTAAGCTCATCTCCCTATACTTCCAATATAGGGTTTCATTACGTTATACAGGGTATTTTAAAAGTTATGGTCAATTGAAGTACTCTACGGTTAACAGGTGGGCACAATGAAATTTTTATTTATTTATATCAATCGCTGAATATTTTTGATTGTATAATATAAAGACAGATGCAGTGTATGTCTGTAATATTTTTTGGAAAAACAGCGAACTTTAGTTTCTGGGTACATTTGATGTTCCTAATTAAGGACATTATTACTAAATGGAAATAACATTCAAAATATATGAGGAATAAATCTATTGTGTTTTTTTTACATTTCAGAGAGAAATGTTTTCCAAAAAATGTTTGACGGAGGAGCAGTTACTGAAAGAACTGGAGGATGGTTTATCCAACATAGAATATCTGGAAAGCGACGACGATATCGAAGATGAAAAAAATTAGGAACAAATCGTCACAGAAGACGAAAATAATATTGAAGAGGAAGAACTCCCAGATAGAGGAAAATGAAGAAGAGGAAGATAATACAGTAAATAACTAAGAATGTATATACAAACAATGGATTACCGAAAAGAAAAAGGTAGGATGGATACCAAAAACAACGTATGTAACTAAAAATATTCCTGACAATCACGCTATTCATTGGAAAGCAATCCTGTAGAATCTTCACTAAATTATTTTCTTAAATATATACCATACAATTTTTTTGAGGACCTGGTCACATATGCAAATATGTACGCACTGCAAAATAATGCCAACTTTTCTCCAACAAATAGCACCGAGATCAAAACCTTTTTTGGTCTTACTATTACTGCAGGGTGCCTAAAATTCCCACGCATTCTAATGTATTGGGATAAAAAGTTAAAAGTGGACATATTTACAGACACCATGGGAGTAAATAGATATTTCAAATTGACGTCCCATGTATATTGCGTAGATAATTTTAGAGACAAAAATGAACACGATATACCTACTGTGAAAAGTGCGTTCAATATACAATTTAGTGTTGAAGAGATGTAAAGAATTGGAAGTCGAAAGAAACGTGTGTGTAGATAAACAAATAGTTCCATTTAAAGGAAGAATCCAGATCAAGCAATATATAAAAGGAAAGTCAAATCCTTGGGGTTTGAAAATATACATTTTAGGAGGTGAAAGTGGACTAACCTACAACTTTATCATATATCAGGGTAAAACTACAGAAATCGATCTCCAGTTACAAATGCAGTTTGGACAAGGAGCATCTGTAGTTTTGCAACTAAGCCGAAATTTATCGCCTGATAATTATATCATTTTTTGTGATCGTTATTTCACTACTTATCATCTTATCCAAATACTAAACGCAAAATCGTTACTTTTGGCCAGCACTATAAGAATCGACCGATTCTGTACACCGCCACTAACGCAACGGAAAGCTTTTTTGAGAAAAGAAAGAGGAACATCTGAAGAAGTGGTATCTAAAGATTGTATTGTATTGATAAATTGGATGGACAACAAACCGATACCTTTAGCTTCGAATTTTGTTGGTATAGGTAAAGAGGATCAAGTAAATCGCTGGAACCAACAAAGTCTTTTGTTCAGGTAAATCGTCCGGAGATCATCCAGAATATAACGATTCAATTCAATATTACAGGTCTAAAGCTAAAAGTCGTAAGTGGGCGGTATGTATGTTATTCCATGCCGTAGATATGGCTATAGTAAACTCTTCAATCGAATATAAGAGACATGAAGTTGCATGGAAAGCCAAGTAAGGAAAAATTAGACCTACTACATTTTCGAATTGAGAATTACTTGTGTAAGTAGGGATAGTCCAAGGTAAGAAAAGGATAGGAAGACCTTCATCCGCTGATATTAAAATCGGGTCAATCCATATCAGGTGGTCCAAAGGTGGTTGCTTCAAAATTTTTATTATCTTTCATATTTTACCATAGAAAGTACATTTCATTGGAAGTACAAAATGCAATTATTTTAATTTTCAAAATTTTATTTAGCCAATGGCGGCCATTTTTCTGTTTGTCGAACGCTCATTTTCAGAGATTTCAGAGCTCTGCGCTAAATTAAATATCTCCGCTTCTATTCATCCTAGAACATTAAAATAAGAACCAATCTCTTCAGAAAGATCTGAACTTTAATTAGGTATTATGAGTATGTATTTAAAACTAAGTATATAGATCTAAATATCTGTGTAAGGTTTGACGCAACAAGATTACAAAAATGGATTTTCAAACATATTTTTATACAAGAAGGCAAATGTCTATGTGTTTGTTATTTTTTTATCTGGTAAATATAGGTGGGTACTCCAAATTCTGAAAGTTTCAAGCTGTGGACTTGCATGGGGGTTTAAATACAAATTTTCAAAATTGTAAAATTTTCAAAATTTCAAAAGTTCAATATCTCTGTTGGGCATGAAAATAAAAATTTGAAATTTGGCTCAGATTTAGTACTAAGTAAGAGTATTATCCTGTGAAAATTTCATTTTGTGGACTCAACTGGTTTCAAAGTTATAAAACATTTAAAAATGCTAAAATAAGTATTATTTCCGTAATAGCGTAGCGCAACATATTTGACATTCTCAATGTATTTTTTTTCATAATGTTATATTTTAAGAAATAACTTGTACTAAGGTATTGCCTTTTATAGAAAAAATTTCAACCTTAGTAAATAATAAAACAAAAATCTAGGTTAATAGTGAAATAAAAATTACTTTCTTAAATTTGCTATGTAAAATCTAATAATTTGATTTTAGTATCAATCAATTGTTGTGCATCTAAAGGTTATACAGTTTTATAATATTCAATCATAAAACTGAAATATTCAGTCACAAGTAGGCTTACAAATAGCTGTTGTATCAGGACATGAAACTTTCATACAGAGACATGAAGCTTTCATGTCTGGACAAGTGCAGTTTGCTCTGCTGTGATGAATGATCAGTCTCATTACATCTGCCAAGTAATTAGGATGTGTGGTACCATTAAGCTTTAATCTAATTTTGTAGTTTGTTTAATTCTTTAAGAATGGAGTGTTGTGTTGGCAAATATATTAGTGAAGAGTGTCACAAGAGTATCTATGGAGATGTACCTAAAGAAAACAAAGTAATTAGTGAATTTAGTGATAGTGAGCAACAAGTGTTAAAATTCAGAATAAGTGATAGCATAGTAAACATCTGTAAATATCATCAAATCAAATTTTAGACAAATATTATCATCTCTATGGCAGAATATGTTGTGATCCCTAAAATGTCATAGAAAACCTGTAAAAAGAGTTTAAGAGAAATAACTTTGACACACTTATCCAGACCTAAAAGTACTGAAGTGAACCTCATACCAGGGAAAGCATTATGCTCAACCTGTAATAAAAACAGACGATGAAGATCCTTTAGACAAACTAGACGACCCAAATTTTGAGATTCCAGAAACCATTGATGTTGTGGATCAAACTTGTTCTGCTTCAGGATATCCCCAGCCTCAAAAATCAGAAAATTAAGTTCAAACAAAAGGCCAAGTGCCATTGAATCCAAAGTAAGTAAAATTTCTGAAACATTCAAAAGGAAATTGTATGCAAATCTAGATGAAGAGTCCCATGAGTGTTTAGCTGACCCTTCACCAATGCAGAATGAACATAATTTTGATAGTAATGAGTATGAGCAGCTAATAACTAAGTTGAAAGAAAATGTCAGGTTTCCAACAAAGAAGAAAAAATTAAAATAATTAGTTTATTACCACCTTCATGGTCTAGGAACAAAATCAGCTAAGCATTCAAAGTGTCTGAACGTCTTGTTAAACGTGCTAGAGACCTATCTAAAAACAAGGTATTATGCCTGACTTGGCTAAGAGAAAAGTGGTAAAACTCTCTTTTCGATACAATGAAAAAGTTACGGAATTCTATTTGTGCGAAGAAAATAGCAGAATTTGTCCAGGTAAAAAGATTGTGTGGCAGTTCGTATCGATGGAAAATCGGAGCATAAACAAAAACAGCTTCTTTTATGTAATTTGATTAGAGCTGACCATAGCAACAGGGCGTACCTACAATATTACGCAAGCATTGTGTGATGAAATTTCACAGTTTCTCAATGCTAATTAGATACAGAAATGAAGGTAAGTTTGTTAAAATATGGTACCACATTTATTTACAAATTTTAAAATAAAACATACTGAAAAAATAAGTTTATATGCTGCTATGTCGTTAGGGACATAAAACTTATTTTAGCATTTTTAAATGTTTTATAACTTTGAAACCAGTTGAGCCCACAAAATGAAATTTTCACAGGATAATACTCTTACTTAGTACTAAATTTGAGCCAAATTTCAAATTTTTATTTTCATGCCCAACAGAGATATTGAGCTTCAAACTTTTGAAATTTTAAAAATTTTACAATTTTGAAAATTTTTATTTAAACCCCCATGCAAGTCCACAGCTTGAAACTTTCAGAATTTGGAGTACCCACCTATATTTACCAGATAAAAAAATAACAAACACATAGACATTTGCCTTCTTGTATAAAAATATGTTTGAAAATCCATTTTGTAATCTTGTTGCGTCAAACTTTGAACAGGTATTAAGATCTATACATTTAGTTTTAAATACATACTCATAATACCTAATTAAGGTTCAGATCTTTCTGAAGAGATTGGTTTTTATTTTAATGTTCTAGGATGAATAGAAACGGAGATATTTAATTTAGCGCAGAGCTCTGAAATCGCTGAAAGTGAGCGTTCGACAAACAGAAAATTGGCCGCCATGCGCTGGATAAAATTTTGAAAAATAAAATAATTATATTTTTGTACTTACAATGAATTGTACTTTCAAGAAAAAAAATATAAAAAATAAAAAAAATTTTGAAGCAACCAAATGACTTATTTCTGGACCACTTGATATGGATTGACCCAATCAGCAAGCGACAAAGTGGAAGTATAATATGACAATGTTCAGTATGTTCAAGACAGTGAAGCAGGACGATGTAAAAAGCCTGGATGCATTGGAAAATCAAGGTGGATTTGTGGAAAATGCAACATTCACCTTTGTCTTCAGAAAGAAAGAAACTGTTTCTCATTTCACAAAAAATCTTAATTATTTACCTGCTGTTTCACTAAGAATCATTTTATGTTTATGTATTTTTGTTTTAATAAATTGTTCAATAAATAACGTTTACTCTTTAATATTGATTCTTACTTCCAGGTACTTTTGTCCTCAGATGTGGACATCTAATTTTTTATATATAAACAATTTTTTTTTTAATTTTTTTGCAGAATCGTGTTTTGGGGTCCAAATGTATATCAAAGTAATGAAAAAAAATTTTTTTTTGTCTTTAACAATTATTCATGACTGAAAGGGTTAACATATTGCAATCGAGTTTTTATTTGATGTATTTTTAAAACCTGGATGGAATAAATTAAAATATAAATAGATTAATAGACCATATGATCACATTCAAAATTAATGCTTGGTAGTTTCCGTACATATTTGATCCGTAACTTTGTTAAGTCCAATAATAAAATTCGAAAAATCATCAATAGCTCAGTCATTTTTGACTTCAAGATAAAAGATCATAGAGTAATTTTTGTTCAGAATTAAATTTCCTATCGATTCAGTATAATACGGTGTCCCATTAAAAAAAAGATCGTGCGAATGTTGTTCAGTTTTAACAATCGTAATCAGCGGAAAACAATACTAGTTTACCTACGTAACTGACTATGTAGCTCCAATGATAACGAAATTAGCAATAGTGCCGACTTAAGTTTAAAAAACCTTTTTAACCATCGTATTCAGCGGAACAAATAATACTAGTTTGCCTATTTAACTGACTTTGTAGCTCCAATGATAACGAAGTTAGCAACAGTGCCAACTTAAGTTTAAAACCCTGTATACATTACGCATATATGCATTGTAGGATTAAGGATGGGTCTGGACCGGATAGGATCGGAAGGAATGGAGTTTGAGTTCTGAGTGGGAAGATAATACCCCAGCATTTGCCTAAAAGCCGCACATGTTGTGCATATACGCCGCTATATGTGTATGAGGAAAACCCCCTGAAAAAATATCATACAAGGTAAACGGTAACAGAGATCGAACCCATTACCTTCCGATTGCTAAGTAGATTGTTAGCACAGGTCCAACTTGCTCGGTGAGCATTAATGGCGTCTACGTCATACATGAATTTAAAAGTGTCATTGTTTACCATCCGAGTTTGTATAAGTTATATTATAATACAGGTTTACCATTTACCGTCTCATTTGAGTAATCCAGAGGAAATAAATCAATATTTTATCAATAGCATCCCTAACGCATCATGTGATCCCGAATTAATACATTTTTACAACTCCAATAGGGTAAATAATACGAATGCTGTATTTTCTTTTCGTACTGTCGACACTGACTATGTAACTAAACTCATAAACAGTTTACAATCAAAATCATTTAGTCTTGATGAGTTAAACATTAAAATGATTAAGCTGTGTTGTCCGGTAATAGTGCAGTATATTACACATATTATACTGTTGTATTCTGAAAACGTTTTCCCAGATCTGCGGAAACAAGCGGTTATAATTCCATTTGCAAAACGTAACGAGCCAAAAACTTATAAGGATCTTCGCCCCATCAGAATATTACCAGTCTTTTCTAAAATATTCGAAAAAATTTTATAAAATCAGTACTATGAACACCTTGAATTGTATAATCTTATCCCGGAATTTCAATCTGGATTCAAATCGTAACATAATACCACGACCACGACTTTATTAAATGTTGCTGATAGTATTTTACAAGCTACTGAAGCGGGTGAATTATCTTTACTAATATTATTGGATTTTAGTAAAGCGTTCAAAACCTTTCAATGCTAACTTGTATTTTTTTCATTATATAGGGTTTGAACAAAGTTCTATTGATTTAATTACTAACTATCTTAATAATAGGAGTAAATGTGTCAAATCAAGTTTCACCTCATATTCAAATAATACCTGGCGTCCCTCAAGGTTCCATACTGGCTCCACTATTTCACTCTGTTTATACCAGCTATTTGTTTAGAGACATTGGTTATTGGAAGGTTCACATGTATTCAGATGATACGCAATTGTGTTGTTCATTCAAAAGTACTGATTTGCAACTTGGTCTCGATAATATAAGTAAATATCTTAAAGAACTACACGAGACTTGCTCAAAACATTCTTTTTTACTAAATCCCAGTAAATCCGTGGTGCTGTTATTTGGTAAAAAAAGCGAATGTTTTCAGATTAAAGACCAAATAAAATTAATTGTTAATGAATTGCCGATACCATTTGTTAATAAAGCAAAAAATCTGGGTTTACTAATGGATAATACTTTTAGATATAAAGAGCAAGCTATACGCCGTTCCTATACTGCATTAAGAATCTTATACTCGCATAAATTGTCTTTAAGTAAAACTACCAAAGTAACTTTATGTAATTCGTTTGTTTTGTCACAATTCACGTATTGCGCTCCCGTTCATGGACCTTGCTGCTGAAAGAAACCGTGTTCAGCGAGTACAAAATGCATATACTTTGTACTGTGTTTCTTTGTATCATAAAATTATTTTCCGTAGAAAACCTTCATCTTACACAGGCGTGTATCTTTTCGAACGGATGTACATAATTTAAATATCATAAACAAAGGACTTATCACTCCACCAAATCACAAAATTGCAATCTTTGAACGTTCTTTTTCTTATTGTATTTATAAGTTGTACAACTCCGTTCCCTCAAGCTTAAAACGTTGACCAAAATATACGTTTAAAAAGCATATGCGTCGACACCTGTTGGAAAGTCAACACAATCAAAGTTAATTTTAAGATTGATATTGTGCATTTCTGTGTGTATATACTATAGTCTATAGTACCTATTGGTAATCAAAGCTTTTTGTTTTTCTTTTTTTTTATTGTACTATTTATATTTAACCTTGAATCTGGATTTTTTCGAATTTCTTATGTCTATTATTTTTGGCAAAATCGTGTTTTTTTACTAATGCATATTTTAGTTGTTAATAACATATTCAAGGTTTGAGTGGTAGATCAGTAGTAGTATCGCCACATACTGAACTCGACCTTGAGATTTTTCAGTTGAAATTATGTATTCTTTGTCGGAATACACTGTGCACTTGTGAACTTCAAACTGAAATAAACATTATTATTTGAAAACCTAAAACCCTATTTACTATTAATATTATAAGAAGCATTTATTAAAGTTTAAGGTCTTTTGTAAGTTAAATAATATTTATTATACGTAGTACTTTAAGTTAGTTATCGTAGCGCTTGTTGGTTGTTAATACCTTAATAACAAAATAAAATATAAAAAAAGATATTACAGGTAAAAATTGTAAGAAAAAAAAGGTCAATGCACTGTTTTACGTGCACCTAAATACTATCCTAAACGAAACATTAATGACAATAAAATTGTTAGTCGCAAGTTGTGCAAATAATTTTTAGTTGCAAACTACTACAATAAGTGTAATTTAGAATTTTAGCAAGTGACAGATCGTTACACCTAGAACTGTACAAAAAACGTTTCAAACACAAACTCAAATAAAAAGAAAATGGTATACTTACATTTCGTTAAAATCTAATCGTAGATTATTCTGAAACAAAAATTTATATTACATAACATTTCACCGTAACGATTTGTAAAAATTAATTTGCTTTGTCAAACTACATTTTCTATACCATCACATAAATATTAATTGAGAATTGTTGTAAGTTTGAATAAATCAAATTCTAACAGTTCACTTTAAATAATGTTTAATTTTCATGTACCGTTACCGTAATTGTCTTGGTCTTCCTATTACAGTAAAAGAGAAACTTGATGCGATGGGTACAGTTATGATTTTTGAAATAAAATTATTTAATAAGAGTGTAGTACAATACCATAAGGCTTTTATTTTCCGGCTGTACATTATTGTTATAAATCGTTATTTTTTACTTTGCGTTACAGTATTATTAATACTTTAAGATGAGTGTTTAATAGTATCTAAACGTTTATGGTTTAAATATGACGTAAATATAAGTTTACGATTTGTTAGATAAAAGCAAGCAGGAACCATACCGTTTATTACTAAATGGATTATTTAAAAATTAGTACTTTTAATAATCCAAATGGAAACATTATTAAAAAACTTGTATAGAATTACAGTTTTTCTGATACAGCTTGTTACTGTAGACACTTCCAAAATTCAAATTTTGATGTAGACACATTTGTTTATATCGGACATCTCGCAATCTCCAAGTAGGGGTTAAGCGTTTGTCAAACTGGCGTAGATAGATTAAACACTCTTAGAAACCATCACTTTGATGTTTCATGGGTCATAGCCTGCTAACGCAATTGATTTATGTGCCGTCAAATCAAATGCACACAGCCAAAATGTTGCTGTACCAAGTATTTTTTAAGCGAGATAGTACATAGCATTATAGTCACTCTGAGATTCGGGTCAGACGAGTGAAATTATACTTGATTGACAGCCTAAAATTTTAAATTCTAATTCCATACAGAACGCACGGCGTTTTTACGATGTCGTGCAGTAGAGGAGTGATTACGGATATACCATCTCTACTGTGCGGAACACCGCCATCGCCTCCGCCGCCGACACCACGGGACGCGATACCGTCGCTGCTCGACCTGCTGTTCCACCAAACGAGCAGCGACGCACACCGGCCGTCGCCACACTGAAGAGGAGACAGATAAAGAAGATGAAGCCAGAACCGCCGACGTCCACCACCACCGTAGAGAAGAGGAAAGAAAAAGACGCCGGTCCCGAATTTACCAGCCGTGACGGCTTTTGAACGTGCAAAAGAAGGGGTCTGAGACGAAAATAGTTCGCCTACCAACGCGGCCCCGACCAAAAACGCGTATATGTTGTGTTTGCGCAAGTACGAGCGTGCGTGCGCGTGTATAAATATTCTAAAATTTTAAGAAACTTTGTTGAATTGAACGAAATGAGTAATTAAACAAAAATAATGTACTTACCATTTACAATTAACCTCGTCCTATCAAATAAATTTGCAAGTGATATAATTAAATTAAAATTAATTTAAAGAATTATAGCGTATAATCAAATCAAAATATTGTACAAGCAATTTTTATGGCGCTTAGTGTATAACGAGCAGAAATTTGACTGTGAATCAAATGAAATGGAAAGTGCAAATGAGGAACGGTAACTTTGAAAGTGCGTGGATGTACTTGAAAGACACTGTCGTCAATTGTGCTGCACAGATATGCAAAAGAGCGACAGTGCGTAAACAGAAAAAGAGCGCTTGGTGAAGTGAATCTGTAAAAATGGCAATATGTAAGAAAAAAAAAAGCGAACGAGGCAGTAAGAATGAGTAAGAGGAATCGAGGGCGGCAGGCCGATTTTGAAGCAAAACGTGTGCGAAAGCAAGACAAATAGGAGTACAAAATAAGATGAACAAGATAGTATGTAATGAGCACTGATTGAGAAAATGCCGGCAAGAATATTTTGAAAAGTGTACTGAAGGGAGAGTAAGCTGTACAAAAGTTGAAGAAAGTAACAATTAATTGAAAAACTACGATTATGATTCCGCTTTACGAGAGTAAGGGAGTGAAGTGATTGTAAAAACTACAGAGGGATGTTTTATGAATGTACCGGATAAAATATTTGGACGAGTTTTGATAGGTAGAATACGTGCAATAACACAGATGGTTCCTCTGCAGCACTTGTGTGAAAACTGTTTAAATGTTAACAAGCTGCACTATGCGTTGATAGACTTGGAGAAACCGTATGACCAAGTGAATAGGGAAACACTCTTAAGACATTTTAAGTGAGTACACAGTAAGTCAATGTACAATAAAAGGAATAAGAGCACTATATGCGAGGGGGCTTGGGTGAATATTTTAAAGTAGGTCAAGGAGTTAGGCAAGCATGTATTAATGCAAATGGTTTAATAGTTAGTGGCGTGAATGTATGAGTTCTGGTCTGTGCTGATGATACAGTTTTACTAAACGAAAATACGAGGGCGATCCAAATAATGCGGAGGAAGGTTGAAGTCTGTGAGGCAAAACGAGAGTAGTAGTGTTTAATAGTGTTTCAGAGGCATTTATTTATTCAGCATACGGAACAAGTTGATGAGTTTGTGTATTTGGGTAAAACGTTCACTGCGAAAGGTAGAATGGCTGAGTAAAATAAACTTCGTATCAATGCAGGAAGGAATACGATGATCGATCTGTATAAAAAAAGTACGCTTCGTTGGTTTGGTCACATTAAAAGAATGAACGAAGAACGGTTGACCAAGAAGATGTATGTAGGTAAACTTAGGAGTAAGACCGAGTGTGGAAGACCTCGAAAATGGTGATTGGATGCAGTAGAAAGCGCGATTAAGAAAAGAAAGATAAGGAGTTTTAGGAATAAAAAGACTTGTAAGAATCAATGTACGAATCTTGCGGAAGGTATGGAAAGATAGGAGTAGGAAAATGGTGTGATGTGTACGTATGAAACGCGTGCATTAAGGGGACAGCTTAACCGATCCAGCATATTCAGTCCCGCCTTTCTTAAAATGTTTGGAGATCGCCTGATTGTGCTGCAGTGTATCTTTTGGGCCCTATGCCCATCTACCGCCATGAGTTTTCGTTATTCATTAATCATCCTATTTTTTACACCACTTTAATTCCTATTTGTTCAAGAAGGCCTTTCTGATTATATGAATTAATTTTAAGGATGATTAAAACCTAGAAATGCCTTGGCAACTGAATTTATTCGAAATAAGCAGCCCACGTCACAGATCTGATGTAGATAACTAAGATTAAAATTATCTTCATTTAAACATATAGTCATATCGCATCTGGGTAAAGTCTAGCAAAAAGATCTTAAATTGACTCCACAAATGACTCTGCCAAAAAGACGGAATTTCAAGATGATAAATCAATTTATAGATGGTGAATCCCGTCAAACCAAAAGAGATAAATATCGTTGTGGCAGAAAAGGATTGGTGGAAAAATAAGGGATTAAAAAAGCGTAGAAAAACGATAAATGATGAAAATTAAGATGGACGACGTAAATAGGGAGGAAAAACAGAGGATGAAGAGGGGTTGGAAAAAAATAGGGGTACAAAAAAGAAGCTGAAAAAAGAGTGCGTATGAATATCTATTATGCAGATTTTGCGGAGAAATAGAAAGCGTGTGTATTAATTAGAAAATAAGATATAATTGTGAGTTTATCGAGCAGTACCACCATGTCCAACATATTGTTTTAAATGTCGATATAATACAAACCGAGAAGATATTAAAATCATTTGCACGTTCCTACGTCCATTACGAATTCTCTTTTCTATTAAAAAAATTAAAAATACTTTCAAGTTAGATTTCTTATTCGTGTTACTTTGACTGCCCTCTGCTTGATGAGTAAGATGTACCGCCATCAATAAAATTTTTGGGAACATGAGTATTCAACTTATTAAAGAGCATTTTTATACCTATTCATGCAGTAATCCTACTTTCTGTACAATATTTGAAGAGATCAAGTGGTACAAAAAAGTTAACCCTGAAGAGGCCAATTAAATCACCGATGCGTGCTATTAAGACACTATTCACCTTTAGCTACAATTTTTTCAATAAAGATGCTGAATGTATATAATTACCGTAATGATACATTATATCTTGCAAAAATTAGTTATTAAAAATGCATTGTACCCAACACGTTCCAAACGATAACAAAAAAAAACAAAGGAAATGTAACTAATTTATATAAGGTACTTGTGCATTCATAGATAATTATATAATATTTATTAGTAAATAAATTATATTGACTGGATTAATAAATGCCAGTTAATGTTATTTTTAAACACTGCTTCAATATGCACGGTAAATAATTAATTAAAATTAAATAATTTTATGGTAAAAATTAGCAAGATGCATGCACGGAAATAACGATGAATAAACTTGAGTTTATCAGAGTATTAAAATAGGAGACACCTAGTGCAAGCTACAAGGTAATCTACTTTTGTACCAAAATTCAACAGTGGGTTCGAACAAAAAATAAACTTTATAATGAAAATTCAAGGTTACGTACATTTTTAAAGTACAACTAACGACATTCTACAGTATTAAACATCAAAATAAGAGATGCGCCATTCCCAAATAGTTAAAAAAGTGAATGTATGTGCATCCGAGATCATCGATTACGCCACGATGAAAATGAAATGAAATGTTAAATATTTTTGCCAATGAGAAATTGGGTCAATAGAGATAATAAAGTAATAATTGTTAGAGGTCGTTAACTATTGACCGTGTGAGTTTTTTTTACTTACTCACACGTTTATGTATTATGACGTAATAATTATTGTTGTAGTTGTATAATAGATGAATTAGAAAATATATTTACACATACTTACACGCAACGTTAAAATTTAGATCCTTTGTTATAAAATCGTAACGATTACCTAAGTATCATTTTTTTTTATTCTAAAGAAGTAGTCCAAACTAAGAAAGCGATACAGTAATGTTCGTAATTAATTGCAAACACAGAAACTTAAGTAGACAAAGAAATGGTTAAATAATCAATTTTTCTTTAGTAGCCCTATCATTTAAAAAAAAGATGAAAAAATGTCAGAATGCGGTATTGCATAAAATTATGTGGATCTCGGAAACTATAAGAGTTTACACATTTGCTTAAATGGGGAAAGATTTGCTTCTTTAGAAGGCTAATCTAGATACGCTTTTGTTGTGGGAAGATTTTAACAATATCCTACATGAATTAAATTTACGAACCTATGCAAACATACAATGGTATCAACACGACGGTGCCCCACCCCACTACTATCAGGCGCAAGTTAAAAGATATTTAGATGGGCTGCACGTTCCCCTTATCTTTCACCTTTAGACTTTTTTGTATTTGGAGTAATAAAAGATCTCGTATATGTGTGATCATTTGCATCTCAGCAGGAGCTACATGAAGCTGTTAATAATGCGTTTAACAGATTAGATGGGCGCAAAATATGGAAAGCTGTTAACTCCCTGTTGAAAAGGTATCGCATGTGTGTCGATAATAATGGTAAACATTTCGAACACTTATTGTAAATTTCTTTTGTTTTCCATGGCAAGATATGATTTTTGTTAAACCTAATAATAGAAAAACGTGTTTTATTTATTAAAATAAGTGATATAACCCTTAGATTATTATAATCAGAAAAAAAATGCACTATTAAAATATGTCATAGCAAACTATGGTTTCCATTTAAAAAAATTCAACTTTGCTTCATAACTTCAAAATGCTAAGCAAAATTAAAAAAACTAGTACGGTGACGACGTTATTCGGCACAGCATTATCTACAAATTGTATTCAAACAATTTTTATCTATCTTTAGAAATAAACGAAGTAAACCGCTGAAACGATTTCGGAGAATATTACTTTTTTTCAAATATCTAGTAAGCCATGCATTTTCTTAAATCAACAAAAGCGTATCAGGATTAGTCTTCTCAAGAAGGAAATGCAAATCATTCCCCATTTAAGCACATGTGCAACTCTTATAATGAAAAAAACTCGCCCTGTATAAAAAGTTTCCAAATCCGTAGAGATCTGATACTGCAAAATATGGAGTAAATTTCGGAAATATTTTATTTGCTAAAAAATTGTATTTTGCACCTAGAATACGAAAAAAAAACATTCTTTCTGCACCGCCGAAGATATATTAAGGCGCGTCCACACCGTGTCGATCGACAATATCGCTCGATACTTTGTCAATTTAGCCTCAGTATATGTGGATAAGTCGACCGACAATAATCATTGTGAAAATTTAATTTACATAATATAAAATATGAGTGATGATGAAGATGCTGGAGTAGCGGCTTCTGCTGCAATTCTTATTGCCGTCGGAAGCCAACAAGATCCTCGTCGTCACCCGCGGAGGTTTTGGGTACGGCCTAGCCTTGTTCGAGGCAGAAAAAAGTATAGTACGGAGGAATTTATGCAAGATTTATTGCTGGATGAGAATATAGATGTGATGCGGGCTTTAAAAACTTGTTTAGGATGAAAAGTTCCGATTTTGAAAATCTTTTGAAGATGATTGCGGCAAACATAATTAAAAAAGACACACCATTCAGAAAAGCAATTCCAGTGAATCAGCGCCATGCAGTAACCCTGCGCTTTTTGGCAACTGGCGATTCATACACTTCATTGAGCTACCTGTTGAAGATCTCAAAACAAGCAATCTCTATCATTGTTCCAGAAGTTTGCGATGCCCTGGTAGAAGCACTTCAGGATTATGTCAAGGTAAGAAAGTTAAATACACATTTGAGTAATAGCAATACTTTGTTTTAATATTTTATTTGTTCAATTTAAATTACAGGTTACAAAATGTGTTTATACGTTCAATACAATTCTAGGAGCTCGTTTTCGTTAAACTCAGGTTGTCCTCCCAAGTTATCCGAAGTATACTCAGATCGAACACATGCAGGGGACTGAGAGGCAGAAAAGGATGAAGATGAATATGGTGAATTTTAACGTGGGCGATTGTGTTAGTGGGTAGGGCGATAACTGAGGTTGATAATTTTGATTTGTAGATGGGAAGATATTGTGAGATGTTTGTTGAGGTATGTTGGCATTGTACGAGTAACCTACCATCCCCATCTCTGCCTCAAATGTTTTATTAATTATTTGTTGGGCTACAAACCTTGCTTGAGGTGAAGTAATTTTCCTCAGTTTCATGGCTACTTGGTCGCCAAATGAATCTTACTCATCTTTGTCTTTCTTCTTCGATTGGATAGATCTCAATAGGTTAACCGCTTCATTCATGATAGGTGCATTGGCAGCAGAAGTTGAACTTCCTTTACGCCTTTTAATTGGCGTCTTCGGGGAGGTAAATGTCTCTTTATGCAGTGGTGTACTTGCACTGTCATTGTTGTCTTTCGATTTTGATGTCTCCGCCTGGCCTACGTTTTCTTCATTGTCACTTTCTTTCTGTTGTTCCTCACATTCTGGCTCTTGTGATCCCTAGAAAAACACAATTATACAAACACTATTTATGAAAATACTTTTTTTAATTTAATTTGAGTTGATAAAAAGAAAATAAATTATGATTGGATTTATTTGGACTGTTTTTGTTTCTTTACAGATGCCGCGAAATGCAGAGGAATGGAAAAGTGTTGCAAAATGTTTTAATTAGAAGTGGAACTTCCCCAACTGTGTGGGAGCCATTTATGGGAAACACATAAGCATTCAAGCACCAGTTCATTCCGGAACAGAATTTTTCAATTACAAGGGTTTCAGATAGTGGCGTTTTCAATGGTACGTTTTTTAAAAAATGTTTAGAGGACAACATGATGCACCTTCCCCAGCCACGCCCTTTACCCCAATCAAGCCTTCCGATGCCATACGTCTTTGTAGGAGATGAAGCCTTCAAACTTACATCTAATGTTATGAAGCCATTCTCGGGACTGCATAATAAAAGAACAAAACAAAGAATATTTAACTACCGACTAAGTAGGTCTCGAAGAGTTTCCGAAAATGCATTTGGCATAATGTCTTCCAGTTTTCGTGTCTTCAGAAAACCATTATTATTGGAACCAGATACAGCAACAAAAGTGACATTGGCTGCAGTTTATTTACATAACTACTTGAGGAAAAGCGGATCGAGAAACGTTTACAGCTCAGTTGGGATGTTGGATAGGGAATCATCTGAGAGTGGAGAAGTATTTCCAGGCCTATGGAGGCGTGATCCAGCCACTTGCCAGATAAGTAAGTTGCCTGCCGTCCCAAGGAGAAGTTCTATTGATGCTCAGCAAATTAGGGATAAATTTGCAGAATACTTTGTCTCTCCGCAAGGGGAACTACACTTCCAGTATGATAAGTAATTTTACACATTTTGTAATTTTGATTATTAAATTAGTGATATTTAGATTCTGTATTTGGCTCTTCTTTTGAAACCCTATTGGTTTGGAAACATGTTAGTAATACAGTAAAAAATGAAGTATTTTGCTTTAGTGTGAAAAAAGTTATGGTAATTTAATCATAACTATTGTATATTAACCCAGGAGCTGCCGTAAGTCACAAATGCGACGCTACTTTGTTTATAACTATGAATTCATGGGAGATGTATATAGTAATATATATTGAATTTTTAGTTGATTTTTTAAAACATACGGGCAAAGAGCTCAAAAACTCCCTGGCACTACAAGATTGTCAACTGGCAGCTCCTGGATTGAAAAATATAAATATCAAATTACCTCTGTATCCTGAGTGTTTTTTGGTTTGTTCCTATCTGCCAAGAACATCAAACTTTTGTAGGCAAACCACTTGCTTGTGTAGGTCTCATCAGCTCCAGTCCTGGTCTTCCTCGACTCGCTCTCTTTCTTTTTCCCCCTTGCAAATTGGCTTTGCAGATTTCTAATTTTCTTTTCCACCTCCACTTTTTCAATTCCAAATGACACCGCGAGCTCCACCAAACCATCGTGCCGTTTGTTTCTGTTTTTATAGTTTACATCACTTGCATCCCATAAGTAAGAACGATCACGGTACATGTCAATAAAGCTTGACGTTTGGTTATCACTCCAATTCATTTTCAATAAAAATATAACTCACTTAAACAACACCACAGTACTAAACTTTTTTTTTAAAGAGCAGCTACAAGATCGACACGTCCACACTGGTGCTTTCGACTCGACTGCCTTTGATCCGGACCGACCTGGTGCGGGTTGCGTTCGACTCGACTCGACTCGACACCATTCGACAATGTCGCGCGACACGTCCAGACTTGTTCGATCAACTTTGTCGATCGGTGTCGATGGGCATAGTGTGGACTCGCCTTAACAAACTTACTTAAAACCAAATAAACAAAAACAAGTCCCTGTTAACAATTACGAATTCAATTTAGGGACAATGCATGAGTCAAGTCAATATTTATCACCACATTTTATCAATACTGAACTTTATACTTAAGAAAGTCAACTGATTTTCACAACTTATTCACAAAAATAAAGCAACATTTTGGTACAGAATTGTTACTTTTTCAATAACGTGCTGATAGAACGATGCTCTTTACTTTTTATGTTGGTTTACAAAAATATTGCTTTTAAAACAAATGAATAAAATTCATTTTCTATAACCATTTCTTAAAAGAAGCAAGATTGTTCTGATCATAATGACGAAGTACAAAAAAATAATTTCTTTGTGTACTCGTAATAAGTGACCTTGGACATTTGAAAAGTACGTTGTTACTGAAAACAAGTCGAAACTAAATTACAACTTTAAAATAAGTAAAATTAGCCCCATTAGATTCTAATTATAGCAGGTATAAATTTTTATATCAATTTTAACCATGTAAAAATATCCAATGAAATAATAATTCTAATACTAGAATACGAAACAAGTAAAAGCAAATTCTGTAAAACGTAAACCTTGGACGTGCAACCAAAACATGACAAACTTAATAATTAAAGCAATATGATTGTATTTCAAAGTAATGTACAAAATGTAAACTGGTGGCGACTGGAAAAGTATGATTTTTATAAGAAATTTCCTGGCCTGGTAAGATTGTTGGAAATTGTAATTTTTGAACTAATTGAACAAATTACCATTACGATTCTTTACAAGAGGAACTTCATGGAGCTATAAACCAATAAGAAATGTGGGAAATTAAATGCTCGAATCAGGGTTGAGATCATTCAAATCAGCACGATTTTTTTTTAAATAAAAATCATGTTTAGTTTAGAAAAGGAGGCTCAAATTTGATCACTTAAAAATGTATTTGTTATTGTTCATAAAAAAATAAAACATTGATGCATTTTTATGTGGTAATAATTATTATTTATTATAATAACCGAAATGAAATTCAGCATTCAGCTGCTTTTTACAAAAATAAAACTATTAAAAAATGCTTTTAATACAAAAAAAAAATTGTTAAAGATGTAGTAAACAATTTTGTCAAATTTGACAAAATTGTTTACTACATCTTTAACAATTTTTAACAAACATTACTACTGACGAAGATAACTGTAAGTGTTATCGAAACGTTTAGATTGTATAATTTAAAGTACACCATTAAAAAATCCCAAAAAAGATAAGTATTTTATTATTCTTTGTTAAAATAGCCATTAACCATTTCAATGTGTAAACTACTCGACATAAAAATCGATATAAAAATGGGGGTTGTATTACGTCAAGTGCTATAGAAATTGGTTTTAGCAACTGTAGAAAATCTGCAGTCATCCTTTTAATATAGATATCTGAAACTTCTTTAAAAATCACCCGACCAATTTCTTCTTTATGCTCTTCACATATTAATAACAATTTCGGCCATTCATTTACATAGATCTCAAGACAATCTGAAAGGATATTCCATCGAACATCTTGAGGTAAGACCAGTTTCTTGCCCCCTTTTTCTTTATACCAAACATTTGGCAAATGGGTATTTCTGAAGTATTTCACAATTTGTACTATATGTTCTTTCACCTGCGATACTTATAAATCTTTGGAGAGCAAACTTAAGCAAGTGCGCCGAACAACCATATGTAATTATAGGATAACTGAACGACTCGGAAATTTTTTCTTTATATATACTGACCATGTTGGTTATATTAATTTTTACACTTATTTATTGAGTAAATAACCAACTCAGCTGCATAGTCAGCTGTATGGGGATGACCGGATGTATCTATGCTTTCCAAGAGAACCCCGTTGCCATCCTCTGCTATCAAAACGCAGATTTTCGGCTTATTATGTACATTAGACCATCCATCTTAAGGAATGCAGAATGTCCAGAAAACTTCTTAAAACATTTAGATTGTTCTTCCTCAAATATTTCATTTAGGAGAGTTGACAATAACTGAAATCTAGACGGAGGAACGCCCTTATTTTCTATCTCTCTAAAACTGAAATTTGTTGCGTAAACGGCTATTTGTCTGTCCACTATTTTCACTTTCATCTACACTTCCCTTTTCACAGTTCTCGCTTCTCTGTTTCTTTTCCAACTGGATAATTTCATTCTGGCTAGTTCCAGGCTGTGACTGGCAATCACCATGAAGAGCTTCAACATCAATCATATCACTAGTTTTACTTTCACAGATTTTCCAGTGACTTTTTAGTCTGTCCACTAGACCTTGCAATTCTTTAACAGACTTTTTACACACTGCTCTGCAACCTAGTTTGCCAACCACTTTCTTTTTTACAAAATGTTGCCAAATACTAATTTCTTTCTGTGTCGGCTTGTCATAACTCCAACTATATTACCCACAGAACCAAAAATATAACTAATAACTAGAATAAGTGCGTGTCATGTATACAGCTGAGCGTTTTCTGCCAGTTTTTACAAGTTTCAACAATTCCCCAAACTCGCAAAACTGCGTGAACACGTTAAGACTTGTCGAGTTTTGCTTCCTATCTGTAGTATTCCTGCATGCTAGGGTTGCAAAGTTTAATCAATAGATTTTATTAAAGGAGCAGAAAGTTATATTAAACGTTACCCGCGTTTAAACGTCCATCAAATAAAAATTTGTGAGTATCTTAAATATCTGCTAATAGGACTATGAGAAGAATAAAATCTACAAAAATCGTGATGTATAAAGGTATTTAGTTACGTAAATGATAGTTTTTATTACAAGCGAAACTCTATCCTAAACTACTGAATACTTCAAAATAAAAACACATTTTCATTGTTGTATAGTCACAAATTCCTTTTATACAATCAATGAATACATAAATGTAACTTTAAATAAGTAGGAGATAATTGATGTTTAGTAGTAGTAACAAGAGTACACTTATTGTCATAACTTGTGCTTGTTACGTGTACATATAGACCTAAGATTGTAACGGGTATATTGTAATGTGTGATGTTATATTTTATTTACCTCTAGTCGTTACGTATTTTTATTGCTAGTTTTAAAATGTTACATATTCTACACCAAATGGTACCAAATAAACATTATTATTATTATTCAACAAAATAAGATTTATGACCCACATGCAGTATGCAGTAAATAAAAGCTGACCTAAATTTGTAAGGTGGGTATAGAAAATAACTATTTGAATCATCACAATTCCAACAGTAAAAAATAAAGATTATTCTAATTTAATAATTTATATTCTGAATTCTGAATGAATGAATGCTGTTTGTTTACCTTATCTTGTTTGTTGCAGTTCTAATAGTTTTATAGTGGGTTTAATACTCCCAATCTATGACTTGAAAAATTGCGGACATTAAACGGTTTTGACGGTTAAACGCGAACAACTTACAACATTTTACTTATGCAAGGACGTTTAAACGTGTAACTGTAAACGTTTAATCGCTGCAACCCTACTGCCTGAAAATATTTGTTTGCTTAACAAAACAAAACACTTAGAATTATTTGAAAATAATATTTTAATAAAAACTAGCCAAATTTAAAAAAAGAAAAAATGATTTAAATAAAAATCATCGATTTTTATCAACCCTGGCTCGAATGATTCTAATTCTTTTAGAATAGAAGTTATAATCTTATCGCCTGATGATGACAACTGGTATTTATCAGTCGAAGCATTGTTACGGGTATGGCACTTTAGAACATCAGCCCGTAAGACATAGCTCAGTGGTAGGGTTCTAGTTCTTACTTACTAGTCTTACTAGTGTTTGACGGGCTTCCGCCTTACCACGATAAAACGATTTAACAAAGAGAAGTAAAAAAGAAATTATGTGAGTAATCTAAGTTAAACCATGAGGATTAAATAATTTATGGTTCAGGTATCAACCACGCACGTTAGTAAAATAAAAGATTCATACTGCCTAATATAGTAAGTTAGGTGATGGTGAATCGAAGTTAATCTGCGAACCGAGAGCTGTATTTAAATGCGGGTGATACATCAGTGTACTTAACGCTGTACTAACTTAAAGCAAACTAAGCGTAAAACTATGCACAAGACTCTTATATATTATTAAAAATTAAGTTAAGTTTGCCTGCCAGTATAAAATATAAAAGAAATTGGCAATATGTTAAAGTTTCATAAACGATTTAAGTAAGGTGGCTGCAATCGTTCGTCATGTAAATAAAACGACAACTCGGTAAAGCATGTACTAACAGTGCTATTGGCAGTTATTAAATTTAACCTAATACAAGCACTAGGAAATTGCAGAAACAAGTAGGTAAACTCATATTTAAAATACGAAAGTTTCAATAATTTTATATGTACTCGAGCAACGAATAAAAAGTAATATGACAAAGTATCATTTAGATATAAGTAGTACACAATCTACACCATTTTCACTGCGTTTCAAACAGTAGCGGCGTGCTGTTATTTATAAACTACCACAGTTTTAAGGATTTGGTAAACGGAAAACTGAATAAACGTAACTTTCGCTAACCTGATGTTGCGAGAGGAGCGTTGACATATACCTGTAGAGGTAAGCGAAGGACTGATGTACGGACGTGAAATCTGCAGATGATGAAGTTAGTAATTGAAGGATGAACATCGTAGGCATACTTAGAGTCATGTAATAATGTGAATCCAGTTTATATAATATATTCGCAGAAGAGATTACGTTGAAAATTTTATATTCGAAATTCAATTCGGAAAGGACAAAAGTATTCTCAATTGTTCCTCAAATTCTATTGCCTTAAATTTACATCCCAGAATAAATTGGCGATAATTAAACGAAAAGAATATTTTGGAACGCATTAATAGAAAACGTGAACAGACTTGCGGTAAAACAAGCTGGAGGGTATATTACCTGTACCGCTTGATTGCATTTATTTAATGATTTATATAAATTTCAAGATTAGAATTTGTAAATACTAGCCGTTAACCAAATTTTCATGCAGTAAGAAGTAAATAATCGGTTAAATAATTGGTCACAGAAGTCATAATTGAAATAGTAAACTTGTTAGTACATGAGCAGTGGAATAACGTGGATTTCAGCTAAGGCCAAAATTTATGTGTATTACCACAAACTTCAGAAAAAAGTAACGCCAACGAGGAACGTCACAATGTAGTTATGAAAGATTAAAGTTCAGAAAAAGAATTCAAACATACATATAAGCCGCGATAAAACTATGACAACCTACTAGATTGTGGAATTTCAGAAAGTTGTATTTAATATGTACGACAAAAATTTCAGGCAGAAACAATTGTTACAAACATAACACAACACGTAGTAAATACAAGCGAACCGATGCTCATCAGTAATCTGTGATATACCATCCAAAGCTTCTAAAATTGAATTTGGAGAACACACATAGTGTTTGTAGTTTGCTTTATAGTCTCCCACACGTGTTCAATATGAGATTGATCTGGTAATAAAGTTGACCATGAACAAATATCAATATTGTCGTTCTCGAAGAAATTCCATAGGAACACTTGCCGTATGCGGCCACATATTATCCTATTGAAAATAGAATTTCTAGTTCTCGAAAAAAAGTCGTAAAACGATTACAACGCATTGTCGATGTAACCAATTATATTTAATTTCCCAGAAATAACTACTACAGGTTTTCTTCTTCCACGACATATAGCCCCACACCATAACATCTACAGTAAGAGACGTAAAGTCATAAAGATAAGTGTAGTTTTGTCTTTCTCCTAAGCTAAGCCTTCTGATCATTCTACGACCATCGTGAGCCCATAAACAAAATGGAGATTCATAAAAAGTGCGTTTTTCAATCTTCGTGTAATCTAGAGTGACATCATTCTAGTCGTGAAATTTCATGGCGCGATGTTAAGTGTAAGAAGAAATGGTGAATATGATCAAAGTTCAAAGAATGAATTCGTCGCTATGACGTCCTTACAGATATTAGTAAAGTAAATCTCTCGATCTATCACCAATTTCTCCAGCAGGTGAAAACGGTCGTAAAGAGCGACATGCCGAAGAGCACGATACTCGAGATCAGTTTGTTCGTCTGAGACGTCTAGGAAGTGAACGTCATCTTTCTTTATTATGTTCTGTTCATCTTCGCCAACAGTCAGCAGTAGTATCATCACTATGTCACTCACGATTTGCAACAGCACTGATGAATAATCTGGTTTCTTGTAGGCCAATTATTCCGAGGGGCACTATTTTCGATGCGACGAACATATATGCTTCATATTAATTTTTATGTTTTAATATAATCTCTCTAATTTTTATACTTTTATTACAAGGATCAATTAACAATCCTTATTGTCCTTAAAAGAACATCCCTAAGGTCCTTTTGAAATTAAAAAATTACAATAATCGTTAGAAGTCATATCCGGATTCATCAAACACTTATTATATAATATATATATATATATATATATATATATATATATATATATATATATATATATATACATACACACACACACACACACACACACGCCCTCGACGTATTTAAAATCAATTCAATTGTAAGATGTGATTCAATTGTAAGATGTGATTCATTGAGTCACCACCGTTCCATCGATTCGCGTTTGGATTACAGGATCATAGAACAGAACCATTGTTTTATCTTCTATGACACTAGATTCCAAAACGAGTGCACACATCCGACAACACGACGTTGACACGTTGACCTTGGAAAGCAGAAACCCATTTTGCAATAATCTTATTGATATCCAAATGGTTACGGAAAATCTCTCGAATATTTTTTTAGAAATGTTCTTTCACTTTCAAACGGCGGTCCTTTCATACTATTTCTTCAATAATTGAAATTTTTGGGAGTTATCACTTGAATTTGCCGAACGTCCCATTGAAGGTTTTTGTCCCAAACGGAAACACATCGCTGACTTTTCCATAGTAGTATATGAAGATAAATCGCCCGTAAATGTTTAATTTGATTAGGCGGATACACTTATTTAATTGAAAATTTAATGACCGCGCGGCACTCAAGTTTCGGAGGTATTTCCATGAACTAGTCACGGTTGTCTGGTTGATTACTACAAACCCACAGAGGCTAAAACCGTAATACATATAGCGCAGGCTATAACTATGACACAACGGAGTTTTAAATACGCTTGAACCTGAAAAGTCTGCAGGGTCTACGGCGTACATCTCATTAACACTTTCACGGCCGCTTATCAGCGCTGCGCCGATGCGAGGAGCCCACATACGTTTTTCGCGCTAAATTATGAAACTGCGTTAGAAAACATTTTTACCATGTTAGATGTACTTTGGGAGTAAAAACTTTAAAATAACAGAAAAACAAAATACTGATCGGAGTTGGTGGCATTGACGACCAATTTTGTGAAACATTTAACACTTTCACGGCCGCTTATCAGCGCTGCGCCGATGCGAGGAGCCCACATACGTTTTCGCGCTAAATTATGAAACTGCGTTAGAAAACATTTTTACCATGTTAGATGTACTTTGGGAGTAAAAACTTTAAAATAACAGAAAAAAAAATACTGATCGAGTTGGTGGCATTGACGACCAATTTTGTGAAACATTGGCGACAGTTGCCAACCGACTCCGATCGAGTAGTTACTGAAATATACCGCTACAAATGTTTTATTAAAAAATGTAATACACTAATATATGAGAATAAATTCATTGACAAACCAAAATAAAACATAACCATAGTAAAAATAAAAGCATTGCCATTCTGTTTGAGAACGCTTTGAAGCATCAAAGAATAAAACCGTTTTACATACAACAAAAGAATACGTTTCAATAAAACATGAAAAAATAAAGAACAATAACAAAAACAATGTAGGAATAAACATGGAACTAATAAAAAAATTTCTATGAGCTATAAAGAATCGTGATATTTATCGAAACTCTGCGGACACAGCCCTGATTACAGTCATTGCACTGGAATACAGTTTTCTTCCTTTACCATCTTTAGTGCACTGACGACACTGTTTTCGTTTTATCCTAACTGTGCTTCCTTTATCGCGAGTATATTCAGTTATCTTTACAATAGAGTGTGTCGGTTCTGCACGTCTGGGAGGCCTGGGAGCAATTGCAGCTCTTGGTCTGACGGGAAGAAGAGCATTTATAATACAAATCCGAAAATCGTAGTGTCATTTTTTTATTTCCGGAATAAGCATTATATAACTTCAAAGAATTTTGTACGTGTAGCTGCACTATACGTATAAATAACTTTTTATACCACCTAATGGTCTTTCTTTCACAAGGATAGTATGAAAGAAGTTGGTCTTGGTGGTCAATGCCCGACATATATTTATTATATTCAATAATTGCCAGCGGTTTTTGTTTTTCTACTCCTCTTTCGTTAATAGTTATTTGAAGTTCATTGTCGTATTGTGTTGTGACGTACATTACTTCTCTTTTGTCTTTCCATTTCCCTATATGTAGGCCAGCTTGGAATACGGACACATTTTCTCCCACCTTAATTTTTTTTCTGGACAATTCTGATGGATTTTCTTTTCGATTAGCTGTCTAGGTACCCGTGCTATATGTTTTTCTATCAAGAAGTTGTATTGACAGCGAAACGCTGTTGTAAAAATTGTCCATGAACAAAGCATGGCTATTATCGAATAATCCTTCAATAAATTTCAGAACTACTTTTGATGCATGTCCAGCACCACTAAGCTCTGCATCATTCGCTGCTGTATAAACATGGAACCGCAGAACAGTCCCATTCGGCTCTGTCAACATATATAGTTTGACTGCATACTTGTGCCGCTTGTTTTTTATATATTGACGGAACCCCAACCATCCTCTCCACAACATCATGCTTTCATCTAAGGAAATCTGTTTTCCTGGATAATAAATATTTTCATTTTATTATTGAAATAATCAATAACATGTCTGATCCGTTCCAGAACATCATTATTAGGTTTGTCCGCATCCTCCTCTTCGGAATAAAAATGCAAACATCGCAAAATCAACAGAAAACGATTCCTACTCATTTGTTCTTGAAACAAAGGAAAGTTGAACAGTCTATCGGTAGTTTCCCAATAATCTTGTAATCTGGACAATGGGATCATCCCCATTCTAAATAGAAGTCCAAGGAATATTTTAAATTCTTCAATGGTTAGATCTCTCCATGCACTAATGCGAGATTTCTCCGAGATACTCATGGATAAAACGCTGACTGCATTTTTGTTCGTTTCTCGAACAATAAAGTTCATCAAATCGTTGTCAAACGTTTTGGTACCAAAAATTCCTGCTTTCTCGTGAAATCAAATATTTTTATTTCATTTGGAGTCTTAGAATCACTTGCCCAATCAGTAGTTGAAGCTAAATTAGTTGCAGTTGGTTGGGCAATGTTGGTACCTTGTAAGTTTTTATCAGATGGCTGCTGTGCCTGTCCTACTTCATCTTCGCCAGAATCAGATCCTAAATTGTCGGAATGTTCAAATTCTGATTCACTTGACAGAAAAGGCTCATCATCACCTCGATTTACTTCATATTCAATTTCCCAGTAAGTTAGCGGTCTCTTCAGATCATATATTGAGGCCCCTGTATTCCGTCGCAGATACGTGTGTTTGCTTTGCGTCGGCCCAGCCTCGTCTTCTCCATTCATTTTTCCAGTAACTTTTTAGAAAACAATATTAATTACACATAAAATGTAAATAAACAACACTTGTAACGAGAAACTTTGAATTAGGTACTGTAAAAGTTCGAAATTTCTGAATCAAAAACCAAGCCAATAAAAAACGTCTCGAAACACCCTTCCACTATGCCAGAACGAGAAACATACACTAACGGCAAAGGCCAATAAGCAACTGATCCGTCTGCGTAGCAAAGCCAACTACTCCGGCAGTGAATGTGTTATATGTTTTTGTAAGTCAAATTATTTATTTGATTGCAACTAGGGCTGGGCGAAAATATGGATCAATCGATTATAAACGGTTAAATTTTGAAAAACAATCGATTATTTGATTATGGATTAATCAAAAATATGGATTAATTTCAGTAATTGGTTATCTGTTTGCACTAAATCACGAATAAATATAACTTTTACCCAATGATATTCTCATTGAATGCATTATGTATTTCCATTTAGAAAAACGTTCTCCGACTAACTATAGTTAGATTAATCGATTATTTAATTATTGATTAAACAAAAAAAAGTTGCAACATGAGGACTGAGACAGAATCAACGTTTGTCCTCTTTTACGCTAATAACTTTCAAGCGATATGAATCAAATCAAATTTTTTGATCAGTTTTAACTACGCAATGGTTTTTTTCGACATAATCGAATGCAGTTCCAAAATGACAACTCCAACGGAAGTTGGTAAATTAATTTTGAAAACATTCAATGAAAATCCCCAATGGACTTTCACAAAAATTGCGAAGGAGGTGAAAGTGTGTTCTAAAACTGCGTCGAGTAATCTAACGTTAACGTTACAAAGACCGCAGCTTTTCTAGAAAGCTTGGAACTGGGAGGCCAGAAGAATTTCATAGCCCAAAAAACAAGGTGAAGAAGGTTGCCTCTGAACTGTAGAAGAACTCGAACAACAAATTAGCCAAGAAGTGGGTTATTCGGAGATGTCAATACATCGAAGAAAATGGGCTTCAAGACCTATAAAGTACAGATGATTGCAGATAGCAATGCTGACAAACTTTGTTGCGTTATGGATGGTGAGGCATATGTTCTCTGTAATTTTGGTCTTCTGTCATTACTCTACTCAAATGAAATTAAATAAATGCACATTAAATTCTGCACAGACCATTTATGTATTTGTATGGAGTATGTTAAATAAACTATGTTTGCTACCAATATCTAAATTTGGATAAATCATTTACGATTGATTTTGGTTATACTTAGAAATTTTCGTAATTTGCTTCCATTTTGATTTTTTAGAAGACATGTATTAAGAAACGCAACGTCATCATCTGCGATGCCATTATAATCATTAATTCACGTAAAATTTTACGAAAATGTTTAGCTTGGCAATGATCCGCAATTACGTCAATGATTGGCACTCTTACAAAATGTGTCAAAAACAGGATGCGCCCAGTGGAAAACTTTGATGTGAGCAAATTTGCAACAGTATTTTTGGCAATTTTACGTATTTCAGGGGGCGTACATGCAAGATTCTCCATTTTCCTGTTCTGTGACAAAATTTGGATAAAACAAAAGGCGACTAGATCAAATTCTCACTTTTAAAATTGACATTACCAACCGTCACAAAAATTCCTAAATCATCTAAAGTAAAAATGTTTATTATAAATTTTGTTATGAACGAATTAAGAATAAATAAAAGTTTACCTCGAATAGATTTGAACCTACGACCTGCACTTTGTTAGATATAACCATCTGCGCCATCGAGATTCAAGCAATCGAGGCAAACTTTGTCTTAGGTATGTAGAATTGATGTAAATTCTAAACATCAGTTTACATACATAAAGACAAAGTTTGCATCGATCTAATCACAGATTTAGACTACAAAAGTCGTAGATTCAAATCCTACGACGTAAACTTTTTATTTATGTAATTAAAATTATTATTAATTTTATTAAATACATAAATAAAACTTTACCTCGAGTAGGATTTGAACCTACGACCTGTACTTTGCTAGAGTACCGCGCTAACCAACTGCGCCATCAAGGTTCAAGCCCCAATCGATGTAAATTTTGTCTTTATGTATATAGAACTGATGTAAATTCTAAATATAAAAATATAACAAAAACTTATAACAATTTTTATTTATGTATTTAATAAAATTAATAATAATTTTTAAAAATGTTTGTTTAAAAACGGCATAAAAAAAGGCTGGGCAAAAGTATGGAACATAGGGGATATCTTTAACACCAATGAAGATACTTGAACGAAATTTCACACATGAAGGTTTTAATATATGGCGAATCCATTGGTGCTATTGCTAATTTCATTTAACTTCCGGTTTAACAGGAAATGATAGCAACTTTGTTATTTTAAATTAAACATCCTGTATATATCTTTTTATTCGGATAGAACAGCCCTTTAGGTGTTCAGTGATATACGGTTTGATACCATTATTTTTAGTAAATGCCGAGATATTAAGTAAAATGTTTAAGAACATGTATTTACCACTTTTGATTTTTTGCGTATGTACATCTTCAACCCAGTAGGGATTTTCTGTCGACCAATATCGACAATAATGTCGATTAACCGTTCCATTTAGGAAAAAATGTTGCTTAATCCGAAAAAACTACATTCATGGCAACATTTGGATTAGCGTTACAAAGATCCATTATAGTCTCAGAAAACAGCAGTCTACGATTGAAATAATCTTCTGCTAAGTCATGGTTTAGCAGAACTTTATATGGATGTTATTTCTCTTTCTTTAGTATTCACCCTACTGACCTGCGACTAATACCGTGCATCCGTAGTCACGGTGATGTCTTGTGTTTCATTCCTTGCTACTTGTGGACGTCCAGTTTTAGGTGAACTGCGAACATTGCCGTTAGTGTTAAACCTCCTTAACGTAATAGTAGTGCGGGTTATTGGTTCTCTATTACGGTGCACATTATTGAATAAGACACACTCCTTTGGCTGAGTCCGACGCCTATGACCATAACCAACCATCATCAAAAGCTCTATTCTTTCTCTTTCTGAGCCATTTAAAAACACAATTACAACGTTTAAAAATTTTCAATATTTGCTTATGTACAGCGTCAACTGATTCTTACAAACCCTAACAATTGTTTTATTTTCATAGGTACATTATATTTTGTGTAAATGGATATTTTAAATGGCCTTTTGGCCTCGCACTACAGGTATAAAAATGTTTGATAAATATACTCATAAAGGTAAACTTTTATTTACGAAAACTAATTTTCTTTGCTTAATAACTATTTATTTAAAAATAATATTCAAAATATGTTTAGTGAAATTGGAGAAAATTTTAAATGATTTTTAAATTTGTTTGCATTTGCTATACACGATGCACAAGCCATTATTAGTGAGATTAAAAGAACCAGTGTAACTTTTTCAATTCTTCTATAATGCACTTAGCCATTATTTCCGTCCACTGATTAAGTGCTCCAAACCTTTAGGAACAATATTAAGATAACACAGAACAGCAACATCGATCCCTTTCTTTGAAAAAAACCTCCCTCGTAAGTTCTTTTTTTAGGCCGAAAAAAAAACAGCCAAAAGTCGCACGTTGCCAGATCCGGTGTTCGATTACATTAATCTTGTTTGTAGCTAAATACTGTCGAGTTAGCCCTGCAGTGTGGGAAGAAGCATTACCATGATGTATCATAATTCCCTTCTTTGACACTGTATTTAAACACTTCCGGCAAACAGTGTTCGACGTGCCATTTAGTCTTATGCTCACTGGACTGGTACTTCTAAAGAACACAGCGTACATTACTTTCTTTGTTCGCTGCTTTCTGATTATTGTTGGTGTGGCCTCGTCTTCATGGATACATACGTGGCTCTCTTTCGCTTGTTACAGTATTCTGCTTTTCTTTCTTTCTTCTTCACAGCAGCAATATTTTCCTTTGTCACGGCGGTAATGGGAGAGCCGGCGCCTTTCTGGTGATCAACTGTAGTTCTTCGACGTTCAAATTCCTTGTACCATCTGTAAATTGTTGTCAAGGAAGGGGCCTGATTGCCAAATGTTGATTTCAAACTTTCTTCGAAGTCATACGCACTTAAACCTTTCTTAAAGTCATAATAAATCACAATGCGAAAATGTTCTCGGGTTAATTCCTTTTTTCACTACACTTGCGAAACTTAGAACTTTTTCAAATGATATTTAAGATAAATTAGCAAATAAAGCGGCAAATGTCAAGTAAAGAGTTACTCTTACTGAGGCTACATTTTTTTTTTCCATGGCCTGTATAATTTCTTCATTCTTAATAATAAGGGCTTGTCCCTCGTATAACAAATAAATTATTAAAATATATGTTAAATATAAACAAAAATGTTGAGATACTCAACAGTTATAAAAGATTAATTTAAATATATCTTAATTTAGGCTGCAATTTACAGATAGGAGAATTTATGGTTTTTTAGCCATTATTTTTGTTTAGTTTAAGATACCGAAATAAAAAAAAAAACAATTTTATACTTATTATATATGTATACGGTGCGCTCAGAAAGTAACGGATCAATTCATTATTTTCGAAATCGGTAATTTGTGGTCAAAATCCCACGACACGTCGATTTTTTATTTTGATTCCGGACTTTATGCTGTGTCGCACATGTAGATGGCGCTGAGCATTTTCCGGATATACATCAAAATTCATATTTTTAAATGACAACCCTGTATGTTCTTCGCGGAAATCGATGCAGCTCTTTCTCCTGAGTTGAAAAATGCCCTATTTATTGGGATTATTTGAAACAGTATGCGCGATATTAATTATTAAATGTGGCATAATTCGAAAAGTGATGCGGTGTTAGTGTTGTCAATGTTCGCGTTAAATTAAGATTCTGGGTACTAAACAGTGCACAACAGTTATTAAAATAAACATAAACTGAATGAAAACAAACATAAAATAAGACTTGAAAGGGTTTTTGTCTTCCGGTGACAAAAATACATATTTCAAGTTTGCCTATAAGGATACATAAATATGCGGTTTAAGGCCGCTTGAAAATAAAAAATAAACTCCATATCGAGTTACCAAGTTGGTTGTTGTTTTGACAAAAGTCTACATTTCAATCACACCAGTTTTGTTCTTGACTAACACCGCACCACTTTTCGAATTATACCACATTTAATAATTAATGTCGCGTATACTGTTTCAAATAATCCCAATAAATAGGGCATTTTTGAACTCAGGAGAAAGAGTTGCATCGATTTCCGCGAAGAACATACAGGGTTGCCATTTAAAAATATGAACTTTGACGTCATATCCGGAAAGTGCGCAGCGTCATCTACATGTGCGACAGCGTAAAATCCGGAATCAAAATAAAAAATCGACGTGTCGCAGGATTTTGACCACAAATTAAAGTTTCGAAAATAATGAATTTATCCGTTACTTTCTGAGCGCACTGTATAACGAAAATGTTCGGAAAAATGTCTACTAGAATATTGGTAATTATATGTTTTTCACTCAGAACAATATTTTTCTCGTAATTTTCCAAAATTGAAAATCGGTTTCGAAAATTGAAACGTTGTTGAAGCATTACAGCACTCTAGGTCAAAAAGTACTGCACCTAAAGTAGCCAAAATTTCAGAGCACATTGAGAAATACATATATGCTTAAGTATTCTCTAATGGATTTTTCGTACCAAGCCGCTCTACCCTTGGGCAGACCTTTTTTGGCCCCATCAACACTTTTTTTGTCAAAACTTTGTTTTATTTAATTTTAACCTGTATAAAATTAGTCCTGGCAATTTTTTTTCTAAAAGCCGCCGAACTCCAGCGCATCTTTATAGCACTATATCAACATTAGCGACAGAAAAATAAAAATAAAAATCCATTCCTTTTTTCTTTCTTTCAATTATTAAAGAAAAACCAACCAAAAATACGTTTTTTGGGGGGTGGAAATTCCAACTTAGAGAGCAAACATTTTCAGAAAAAGTTATAAGGACGTTTATTTCCTTAGAATCACATAATTTGCCCAATTCTGATATTTTATTTGATTTCCCTTATTAGCCCATTAGGGGGGGGGGGGCAATTTTACAAGCATATGTCGTCACTATTCTCCGTTTGTTCTTGACACCTTTGCGAACATTTTTCGTTATAAAACAGGTGTTGCACACATTTTGTAGGTTTAAGGCTTCGTTGTCTACACTATTATACTACAAAATATATTAAAAATTTTCATTCACAAATATTATGTACAACCTTATGAACGAGGATTAAAACTGAGTTCAAAAATTATATATAAAAAGTTATATGATTAAGAAAGAGTTCTAGCACATATTAAAAAATAAAAAAGTGATTGTTAAATACTGATTAATTCTAGACTCATAATTATGTTTTAGTTGACTATTACATAAAAGCTACAACTGCGCGTCTGTAGGATAGAGCAGTGGTTCTCAAAGTCAAGTGAATCACGGACCCCCACTTAAAGACCTACAGTCTTCGAGGACCCCCAATCTCCAAAAAAACGCATTATGCTAATTACCCTTAGTTTTGCCCATATCGTTATGTGTAAATACATAGTTGTGTGTTTAATTTAATTTTGAATTTGATGAAACACCAGAGATAAAAAATATTCGTTTTGATTTGTTTTTGTATCAGAACTTGAAATTAAAAAAATCATGTTACATGTACTCAAATATGTTTATTAACTGTTATTAACATAGTAAGACAAACATAAAACATCTTGACAAACATATAAAAATTCATCACTATCAATGGGAGGAATGCATTTGTTTCTTAAACTTTATATTTGGGAACAATTGTTGAAATTTTCAACCTCAAGGCTGGTTCAACGTTCTTCAGTCGATTTCTCTTTCACACAAATAAGTCGTACAAAAGGCACAAGTTGTTTGAGGGCTTTGTTTCTAAATCTGTGAATTCCGACGGGCAAGAAACCAAAATGAGATAAATCATTTTCTTCTTTGAAGATTACTTCCCAAGCCATACTGCAAGACAAATCTACCAGTTGATCTTGTTCATTTTCAGAGAGGTTAGTAAGGCTGGCAACATCTTGTTGTTTGAAAGGTGTCTCATCCAGTCACTGTTTCTATCTGGTGCAGGAAAGTAGTTCCTCAAAGCACGTCAAGTCTGTCATATGTTCGATAATCATGTCTTGAACCTCAACAGGTATATTTTCTTCAGATTTGGTTAGAAATTGTTGTAACACAGGCAATGATGTGTAAGACTTTCTTTCAACTCGATTTACCCACAGCTTTAGTTTTTCAATCATTGTCTGATTTTGTCTTCTACTACGAATATGTTAGTATCAGGTCCTTGCAGCTTCAAGTTCAAAACAAAGCCACGAACCTCGGTGTAAAATAGATGTTCGTGTTCACTTGCCATTTCCTGACATAGCTTGTAAAATGCGAGAGTTCAAGGGTCGAGACTTAATGTAGTTGACAATTTGACGAGTTCGTCAAATACAGTTTTAAGCTCAGTTGACATTTTTAAAATACAATCATTAAGAGCTTCAAATACATCATTTGCATTGTTATGTATTACTCTTTGCAAAATAACAGATCTACAATGATATATTTTCGTGTTCGTAACGGACAAAAGCTATCAAGTGAGATTTATCAGTTAAATCTGTACTCGTCTAGTTGTAATGGCAACATTTCCGTAGATTTCAAACGTGAAATTAATTGGGAGTGCACATTTTCAGACATATCGCCAACCCTTCTCTTAACTGTGTCGTTTGGCGCAGTTTCACCTAACATTATGCTGCACATACTTTTTGCACCAGGCATAAGCTCCTCTCCATGTTATAAGGTTTTCCGACTTAGCAATCAACAGAGAAACAGCATATGATGCAATGGTTGGTGCCTTTTCATTTGTAGTGCCTGTTGCAATTTTTTCAATTTTATTTTTGACATTTCATTTCATTGCTTTTTATTTTAAAAATTCTATCGGCTTATCAGAAAACTCAGTGTTTTGTTTCTAAATGACTACGCAACTTAGCAGGTTTCATTCCTTCATTGAAAGTACTTCGTAACACAAAACACGTTTTTGTTCAATGTCTGTACCCTTGCACAAATCCCGGTTTAAATATTATCACAATATTTGCGTTTTTGGCTTTATTGGCACTAGCACTTGATTTTGAGCAAGATGGCTTGTCAAGGTTAGGTGGACATGGGCCTGTCTGCCGCCTCCATTAGTTTCAATCGGCACTTCAGTTGCACGTACAGTACCCGTCTTTAACCAACAATCCATAGCTGATTACTAGAGACCTACACTCAATTTGATATTATTAATTTTTATATTGTAAATGTAATATTACGTATATACCAAAAACACTGCACTGTAGCAATTCGCGTGGTGTCTAGTCGCTTGTGAGTGTGTACTGAGTGAGTCAAGTGGACGTTTTGTTCATTCCTCCCCTTCGCCTCGTCCGTCACTGTAGACGTGCCTCGGTCTCACGTCAAGGTCACAGCTACACTGCGCCTACTCCTGCCAATTGTGATTGACCAATACAATTATGGGTTTTAGCTTATATAGTCATAGTGTAGTTATACAATTGTCAATTAGTACTTGATTTGGTGAAATGTCATTCTTAACTTCTTAACTGTATAATAGAAATAGATTATAGAAAGTGCTATTAATTTCAAACACAAAATAACGTTTATTAACAGCAGTCTATAATTTTTTTTCATTCCTTAGGCCTTAGTAGCTTCGGACCCCTGGTATGGGCTCACGGACCCCTGGGGGTCCGCGGACCACACTTTGAGGACCACTGGGATAGAGAATGGTTAATTGGTATGTTTATTAGAGAAACAAATTAGGAAATGGATAAATTAAAATGCTTTAGGGAATTGTCCTATTACTAAAATAGGGAAAAAATTAACAATAACATATCACATATATTTTTAAATATTCCAAAGATTTAAAACGTTATTGACCTTTAATAGAACGTGTTAATATACAATTTTGAAGTAGCGAAAGATGCCAAATAAAACTGTATAATTAATTTATGTTTGACGTACATTATTTAAAGAAAGGCCGGAAGAAAATAATCAAGAAAACAATGCATACTCGAAACATTCATGAATAGTGCATACAAGATATTTTCACGTCTGGTGTTCTAGCGGTTGTAACACAACTTTGGATGTTTATGTAATTAATTATTATTTCAATAGACATTACAATCCTTAAAATTGGTACTGTTTTTAATAATTAAAAACAACAATTTGGAAGTGAAAAACCTACAAATAGTTCGACACAATTAGGTAAATTGCACATAAATTTATCTTTCTACGTTCATTCAAAAAACGAACACTATTTCATCATTTTTAGTATAAAAACGATTTATTGTACACTATGCTAATTTAAAAGATGCAACTGCAAATGTAGAAACGTCAAACTTCATTTGAACGGCAGCCAAATATTTTATTAGGGTGGCACATAAAAAATGTCGTTTTTTTTAGAGTTTCTTATTGAGCCCTTCTGCTCCTATCTAGAAAACAGTTTATATGTGAATGCTATGCAGTATTAAAAGCTAATCAAGCAGGCGAATGTCCCCGTCTAATTTTCTTCTGATATTCTTTTGTTTCTAACTAGCAATAAACGTCAAAATGGCTGACGAAAACTAAGACATTTTAATACTGTTGCGTCATTACTGGAAACAAAACGTTTCCGCAGTTAAAAGATATGTGAAGTGAAAGGGGAAGGAATAGTGAACATTCGTACGGCGCAGCGCTGGTTTCGCAAATTTACTGGCGGAGATACAAGTCTCAAGGGGAAACAAGGTTCTGGACGGCCCAACTCGTTAAGTAACGCTGAACTTCGAGATGTTGTTGAAGCAAGTCCATCGACAAGTACCCATAAGTTGTCAGCAGAACTTGGGTATTCCAAAGAAACCGTAAGGCGCCATTTGCATCAACTTGGAGCCAATGGACGCTGTAGAGAAGTTCCTCACGACTTAACGCCAGAAAGGCGAGTTTAGGTATGTGATCAACTGCTTTCCGATTCTTGGGATGAAAGTTTCTTTAAACGGATCGATATTTGCGATGAAAAGTGGATTTACTTCAATAGTCCTAGAGCACAGAAAATCAGTGGATTACTGTTGGGCAACCTGTATTGCCGGTTCCCAAACGAAAAAGGTTCCAAAGGAAGGTTATGCTTTGTCTATGGTGGAATTTTGAAGGGGTTATTCACTTTGAGTTGGTCCTTGATGGGCAGACGATTGGAGCTAACATTTACAGTCAATAGTTGGATAGGATGCATGATGCTCCAAGTCGGCGTTACCCTGGATTGGTGAACAGCGGACGGAAAATTCTGCAACAAAACAACGTCAGACCTCATACTGCAGCTGAAGCTCAACAAAAAATTAGGGAATTGAATTTGGAGCGTCTTCCTCATCCAGCCTATAGCCTGGACCTTGCGCCTTCCGATTACCACTTATGCCGATCGATGATGGCGCACTTCCTTGGTAGACGGCATTTTACAAGTGTTGAGGAAGTTGAAGCTGCATGCCCAGAATTCATTAATTCCAAAGATGCTACATGGTACCGTTGTGGCATCGAAGATCTTGCAGAAAGATGGCGAAAGATATTACTTTACAATGGTTTATAGTTTAGTGAATAAAAGTTTTCATTTGTTATTTTATCATTAAATAAAGTTTTTCATAAAACAACGTCATTTCTTATGGATACTTAATAAACCATTACGGTTAAATTTCTAGCATTAAAATTTTCATTTCATTTGCAATTTTTACAAAAAAAAAAACTTTTGGTTACGATCAAGTGTACGAAGGTTGTTTCAAGGCCACTCTATCGTTATATTTTAGTTGTTTTTTTTTTTATGGAACATGGATAGCAAACAGGTTTCTTAACTATTCTGGTTTGCCAGTTTAAATAAAAAAAAAAGTGTGGGTATAAAGTAGCTTTATAGCTTAAAATGAGAAATATTATTGAAAACATGAATGACAACGATGAAGATTTTTTTTGAGATCCCACCGCCCACCAGAAATCAGTGTACTTAATAAATGAAGCAGTTTTAAATTTAATATCCAACGAATGACGCTAACAATGATAAACATAACTAAACATTACATTATTAAAAATATTTGTTGACACTTCTGGCTCCCTAGTAAAACCGTAAATTTTTATTTTTGTATGAACGTAGGAAAAGTATATTATGTAACTCGGACTAAAGGCCTTATTGGACAAACCCATATCGCGTGCAATAAACACTCGCTTTTTGCACTTGTTACATAAATAACTATTATAGCTGTATGCTGTACAAAATGCAATACAAAAACTTTCTCATCATAACTTCATTGACATTGTACAATATACTATTTTTAATCAAGTTATGTAAAAATAATTATTTTATGTTTTTCATTTGTTATTATGCTCTCAATTTTGTTATCTTCTTGTTTTATTTCATTGTTTTAATAAAATAGAATTTGTGTAGTTTGAATTAAGTTCATTTTATTTTTGAAAAACATTTCAATTTCTGTCAAAATCACATTAAAGTAGAAAATTTTAATTAACAAGAAAATTGTCGATAATAGGTATAGGTAATGTTATAGCCAAACGATGCATAACTAAATGCTGCATCTATTCATCCAATAATATACAGGGTGTCACATTTGAATTAACAAAGTTTCTCAACTTTGAAAATTGTTTAATAGTTCATCAAATTTTGAACACCATGTATGCAATAAATCAATTGTCAATGAGTATTTCAAAAGTATAGTTCTTATGCTTCTGTCTACTCCAGAAGCACTTTCCATCAGTCAAAATAAGTAAGACAAGCAGTGTTGAAAATAGGGTTACATCTTTCAAAATTTTTGAAAAATCAAGATACCTAAGAAACAGTTGAAAAAGGTATAGGAAACCCTTATAAGACTTATCCTAAAATTTTGTCAAGAATCCAAAAATAAAATAATATACAGGGTGTTCCATTTAAAATAAGGAAGTTAATGGCGACTTCCGGTATAACTGGAAGTAACATGACCTTGAAGATATTTTAGAATGAAAGAGAATCTTAAATAACTCTTAAGTCCAAAAATTCAGATTTCTAAATTGTTTCTAGCGACATAAACTTCTAACGAACGCCTACCGTGGAAAACCCTGTATATATATATATATATATATATATATATATATATATATATATATATATATATATATATATATATATATATATATATATATATATATATATATATATATATATATATATACATACAGGGTGAGTCAGTTTTTTGTAGACAAACTTTAACAGGAGATAGAACACATGTTTCTAAAAAGAAAGTTCCTATAAACATATGTCGTAGAAGGCTTCGTTTCCGAGATACAGGGTGTTGAATTTAATTTTTTTTTTCTCAAATTTTCATTATAACTCATAAACGAATGCTTAGATTTTTTCATGTTGGGGGGATAATGTCTATTAATCAAGGGCATAAAACAAGCGATAAGAATGTTCACAAACTTGCACAGTGGCGGAGTGGAGGGGGTGCTCAACCCTTTCATAAACAGAACTTCTACGCCAATGACTATTTTAAAAAAAAACTGTTATTTTCATTATCTACATACAGTTTAACAAAAATAATGTACCTTCTTCTGTTTCGAAATTCCTGTGCGTTTCCGAGTTATTTTGATTTTTAGTGTTTGATGTGGTACTAAGTTAAGTAATGTGCTTTATGTGAATAATTGAATATAAAGTTTTTAATAAAAAAGATATAATAAAACATTTAGAGCCATTTTAGTACCTAACGATCGTTTCTTTAAAATTTCAAATACATTTTCATTTATAAATAGGTAGGTTATCGGTTTTTTAGTATCCATTGTTATTATCCTCGTATAAAAAGAAATGCATAATTATTATTGTTATGCGGTCAATACTTTCTGTATAATTATGTATGTATCAATTTCGCCATAAACATGTATGTAGTTTTAAGTGAGATTCTAATAAGTTATAGACCGCTGCTCACTTGCTCTCATTAAAGAGCCGCCACTGTATCAAGCCATACTCAAATACAAGACTTTTGTAAATTGAAATCTGTTTAGTACACTAATTTTAACAATCCTTATTTATTATTGTAACAATACTTAATTAATAATTGTGAAATTAATAAGAATTCTTAGTAATAACGATTTATAAATAAATAACAATAACACTATATAATAAAATTAGACACTTTGTTCAAAATGTAAACCGTTCTTTTCAATACACATTTCACAGCGACGTACAATAGAACGTCTTAAGTTAATTAAATGATGCACCCTTATTTCATTGCAAGCATCTCTGATGCGATTGTCAAGTTCTTCAAGTGTATTAACCGGAGTGGTACACTTTTTCCTTCATGAATCCCCATACAAAAAGTCAAGGGCGTTAAATCGGGGATCTAGGAGGCCACGCCACTGGACTTCCACGACCTATCCACCTCCCGGTAGTTATTGTTTAGCCAATTTGTTACATTTCTGCCATAATGGGCCGGGCATCCATCAAGCTGAAACCAAGAATGTCCTCTTAAATTCAAAGGAATGTCTTCCCACATATTAACATGTTCTTCTTCTAAAAATTGTAGGAAATTTTCTGAATTTACACGTTGTGGCAAGAAATAAGGTCCAAACACGTGGTTGCCGTAAATTCCAATCCAGACATTTGTACTAAATTCATGTTGAAAACTTCTTGGTCGAATGGCATGTGGGTTTTCATGTGCCCATATATGCAGATTGTGAGATTTTACGATACCACGACGAGTAAAACAGGATTCATCAGTCCACAGTATGTTGGATAAGAAATCTCTATTATTTTGAATGGAGTTAAGAACCCACCTACAATAATTAAGTCTTGTTCGGCGTCACCTGGACATAAACTATGAACAGGTTGAAAATGATATGGGCGTCTGTGATCCCGTTTTAAAACCCGGAAACTTTACTTTGGGAAATACCAAGAGCAACAGCAGTACGTCGAGTACTTGTCGTGGGGTTCCTATTAAATTCACGCAATATACCCTCTCAATTCTATCTCGTCCACGGTTGTTCTGTCGGCCCCATGTACATTTTTCAAACCCTGGTTAACAAATCGACGATGGATACTCACAAAAACGGAATGATGAGGTTGTCGTCTATTTGGAAATCTTCTCCGATACTCCTAGCTGCGTACCTTGAATTCCCATTTGAAAACCCATAAATAAAATGAATGTCGGCTTGTTCGCTATTTGTAAACGTAAACGGCATGTTACACTAATTAAAAGCCGGCAAATCAAATGAAATAACTTTTGAACTTAAAACAATAATTAATAACAGTGAAATTATTCAAGATGAAGCAAGTGTTTGTAAAAGTCATACTGTCGTTTCAAAATATAAAATTTAATACTTACTTGTTTTCCAAAGAGTATCATATTTTGTTGCAATGAACCAATGCATCATTTAGTTAACTTAAGACGTTCTATTGTACGTCGCTGTAAATGTGTATTGAAATTTTAAAGAAACGATCGTTAGGTACTAAAATGACTCTAAATGTTTTATTATATCTTTTTATTAAAAACTTTATATTCAATTATTCACATAAAGCACATTACTTAATTTAGTACCACATCAAACACTAAAAATCAAAATAACTCGGAAACGCACAGGAATTTCGAAACAGAAGAAGGTACATTATTTTGTTAAACTGTATGTAGATAATGAAAATAACAGTTTTTTAAAAATAGTCATTGGCGTAGAAGTTCTGTTTATGAAAGGGTTGAGCACCCTCCACTCCGCCACTGTGCAAATTGTGAACATTCTTATCGCTTGTTTTATGCCCTTAATTAATAGACATTAGCCCCCAACATGAAAAAATCTAAGCATTCGTTAATGAGTTATAATGAAAATTTGAGAAAAAAAATTATATTCAACACCCTGTATCTCGGAAACGAAGCCTTCTACGACATATGTTTATAGGAACTTTTCTTTTAGAAACATGTGTTCTATCTCCTGTTAAAGTTTGTCTACAAAACTGACTCACCCTATATATATATATATATATATATATATATATATATATATATATATATATATATATATATATATATACAGTGAAACTTTGTTATAACGAACCCTAGATATAACGAACACTTGCATATAGCGAACGATTTTCGTCCCACCAGAAATATATACGGAGTAGTTACTTTTTTCGGTTATAACGAATTTTAGTATAACGAACCCTACTTAAAACGAACGTATTTTAGAGCATAAAGTCGATGATTTACGTTAAAAGTTCCTCGTTTATAACGAACTGCAAGCGCGTCAGATGATTACCGCGCAGTGCAGGTAAGAGGAAAGGTTTTCCCGCATGCGTACTGCGTTATCGCTCCGGATGTTATTTTAGAACATTCAGTTTCTACTGCCGTATTGATAACACGCATGTTCAAGTTTACGCAGCTATGGAGTGACAAACACGCAAATCATTGACTGTAGCATTAAAATTAGAAATCATAACAAAATTTAAAATGGTACAACTAACGCTCAATTTTGTAAGGACTACATTTATCCAAATACAGTGTCAACAATCTGGGCAAATCGAACAAAAATAAAAATGTTACGAATACCAATACTGTAAGAATTAAAAATTAGACACCCTGTTAGAAGTGATATAGACGAGTCTCTACTAAAATGGTTTTCTATGAAAAGGAGTCAAAATGTACCGATTTCTTGACCCATTCTTAAAGTGAAGTTTAAGAGTTTGGCAAGTTACTACTGGATTCAGCTAATCTCAATAATACTGAATTTAAATCTAGTACTGGTTGGTTGGACAGGTTCAAGAAAGGTATAATATTCAAACAGGAAAATAAGTGGAGAAGCAGCTGCTGTAAATACTAACCTGACATCAATGGCTTCAAAATGTTTGGCCTCATATTAGAGTAAGATACAACGCTTGTGATATTTTTAATGCCGATGAAACAGGTCTATTTTATAAAATGACACCTGACAGAACCCTTAAATTTAAAGGTGAAAAATGCATTGGCGGTAAACTTTCTAAAGAAAGAATAACAGTTTTCGTTTGTGCTAATATGGATGGCTGAAAGAAAACTTGTCGTTATTGGAAAATCTAAGTCTCCTCGTTGTTTTAAATCATGTTTAAACTTACCTGTGACATATTACGCTAACAGTAAAGCTTGGATTACATCAGAAATTTTTTAAAAAGTTCTTCGTGATTGGGATGAAGAGTTAAACAAAACTAAAATAAAAATTCTTCTTCTTGTAGATAACTGTCCAGCATCCCAACGTGCAAAATTTTAAAAATATTGAGCTCAAATTTTTACCTCTAACGTAACATCAATTTTGCAGCCTCTAGACCAGAGTTATTAGATGTTTAAAAATGGAATACCGAAATTTGCTTTTAAAATTATTGAAAACATGGATGCAGTATTAATACATCTAAAACAATTGTTAATTGCTTCAAACATGCAAGATTTGAAGAATTTAATCATTTTGATGAAGAAAACGACCTTCCGTTATCCCAATGGATAAATTTGAATACACAATCAGAAACAATTGATTTAAACTTGTGGTTAGAGCCAAATAATGTACAAGAGTTTCAAAATTATGATTTGAATCAATTCATAAGTGTGACAATAACTTGTTAGTAGCTGACTTTCCTTCAGATGTTGAGATTATTACATCTTCTAAACACGTTCATGACGATGCAAATACAGAAGAAAATGAAATGAAGAAACATTGCCAACGGAAAGGAAATTATCCAAGCTCTTAATAGAATAAAACTTTATGTGCAATTCAATAGGCAAAATGAAAAATTTGGAAGATATATAAATGTATATAAAACTTACTTAAAACAAGGAAACGACAAACTTTTATTACTGAATATTTAAAAACAGTGATAAATAGAATTTTTTAATGTATTTCCTATACATACTTTGCATGTATTCAATTTAGATTGTTTTCCTTTACCATATTTTATTTGTAGCGTTTAACTAATGTTTGATTATAGGCCTAGCAAAATTTATAAGAATATTATGTCTTCAGTTTTAATTTATGAATTAAATTTTATTTTCTATGCCTTATACATATTTTTTTAAAATAATATATAAAAGAAATTTCGTTATAGCGAACACTTGCTTATAACGAACTTTTTAACGGCAGCCAAATATTCGTTATTACAAAGTTTCACTATATATATATGTATATTTTTATTTATATATACTTATATCTATCTATAAATATTTATATATATATAGTACTTAAAGTTTAAGCAGGCGAAATGTCCCCGTTCCATTGTTCCATCATGTTTTACTTTTATTTAACAGCAAAAATTTTTGAAAAAGTGGTTATTAATCAATTTTAGGATCTATACTTTGCGTCATACTGGAAACAAAACGTTTCCGCAGTTAAAAGATATGTGAAGTGAAAGGGGAAGGAATAGTAAACATTCGTACGGCGCAGCGCTGGTTTCGCAAATTTACTGGCGGAGATACAAGTCTCAAGGGGAAACAAGGTTCTGGACGGCCCAACTCGTTAAGTAACGCTGAACTTCGAGATGTTGTTGAAGCAAGTCCATCGACAAGTACCCATAAGTTGTCAGCAGAACTTGGGTATTCCAAAGAAACCGTAAGGCGCCATTTGCATCAACTTGGAAAAGCCAATGGACGCTGCAGAGAAGTTCCTCACGACTTAACGCCAGCAATGCCAGAAAGGCGAGTTTAGGTTTGTGATCAACTGCTTTCCGATTCTTGGGATGAAAGTTTCTTTAAACGGATCGTTATTTGCGATGAAAAGTGGATTTACTTCAATAGTCCTAGAGCACAGAAAATCAGTGGATTACTGTTGGGCAACCTGTATTGCCGGTTCCCAAACGAAAAAGGTTCCAAAGGAAGGTTATGCTTTGTCTATGGTGGAATTTTGAAGGGGTTATTCACTTTGAGTTGGTCCTTGATGGGCAGACGATTGGAGCTAACATTTACAGTCAATAGTTGGATAGGATGCATGATGCTCCAAGTCGGCGTTACCCTGGATTGGTGAACAGCGGACGGAAAATTCTGCAACAAAACAACGTCAGACCTCATACTGCAGCTGAAGCTCAACAAAAAATTAGGGAATTGAATTTGGAGCGTCTTCCTCATCCAGCCTATAGCCTGGACCTTGCGCCTTCCGATTACCACTTATGCCGATCGATGATGGCGCACTTCCTTGGCAGACGGCATTTTACAAGTGTTGAGGAAGTTGAAGCTGCATGCCCAGAATTCATTAATTCCAAAGATGCTACATGGTACCGTTGTGGCCTCGAAGATCTTGCAGAAAGATGGCGAAAGATATTACTTTACAATGGTTTATACTTTAGTGAATAAAAGTTTTCATTTGTTATTTTATCATTAAATAAAGTTTTTCATAAAACAACGTCATTTCTTATGGATACTTAATAAACCATTACAGTCTCAAGCATTCAAATTTTTCATTCATTTGCAATTTTTACAAAAAAAAAAACTTTTGGTTACGATCAAGTGTACGAAGGTTGTTTCAAGGCCACTCTATCGTTATATTTTAGTTGTTTTTTTTTTATGGAACATGGATAGCAAACAGGTTTCTTAGCTATTCTGGTTTGCCAGTTTAAATAAAAAGTTTTATAATACTTTAAGTTTAAATGAGAAATATTATTGAAAACATGAATGACAACGATGAAGATTTTTTTTGAGATCCCACCGCCCACCAGAAATCAGTGTACTTAATAAATGAAGCAGTTTTAAATTTAATATCCAACGAATGACGCTAACAATGGTAAACATAACTAAACATTACATTATTAAAAAATATTTTTGATTTATCGACACTTCTGGCTCCCTAGTAAAACCGTTAACTTTTTATTTTTGTATGAACGTAGGAAAAATATATTATGTAACTCGGATTAAAGGCCTTATTCGACAAACCCATATCGCGTGCAATAAACACTCGCTTTTTGCGCTTGTTACATAAATAACTATTATAGCTGTATGCTGTACAAAATGCAACACAAAAAACTTTCTCATCATAACTTCATTGACATTGTACAATATACTATTTTTAATCAACGGGCAGCTGTATTTTACCAAAATAAACGTCTAAAATTCAGTTTTTAAATAATATCTACCTAATAGAGTAGTATTGAACTGTATAGGGTCGCTTAATATAACACAAAGAACACTTATGCACAAAATGTAGTCAAATAGGGACGATCTGTTAAAAAATTAGGTAAAAAAAATGGACAGGTGCTATGTTTCTGCTAATAAGGACAAAAATTAACTTTTATGAAAATCAAAATTCAGGTGATGATGCAATGTCTATAACGTTGGGGCCCCATAAAAAAAATTATCTAACGTATAATTAAGTACTAATAAAAGACTAATTTGTACCCAAAACATACAATCTGTACCCATCACGGTTTCAGCGCATTAAGTTAATTTTGGAGTGCTTACTTGATACACTCAAAAAATTAAAAAACAAATATACCATTCGAAACTTCGAATTACAGACTAAGTAGTACCCACCATATTTTTTCCATATCTCGAATAGCAATCAATTAATTAATAATAATAATAATAATATATTAAATGACGTCGTCATGAAAATATTACATTAAAAAATCAATTTAAATTACTTTATTGTATACCACTAATTACCGATTAATTAGTACAGTGTTCTGTACGATTAATATTAACTTAATTGAGAGTTTTAAGTATTATTACGTCACTCCAAGTTATTTCCTTATATTAATGTTATAACATATAAAAAAATAATAGATGAATCTTAACGAACTTATTAAAGATTAATTAGTACCCCAAAAATTGTTTGTTCTGAACGAGTAAAATGAACGCTAATCGAGGATTCTCAGTAAAATGTAATAAAATAAAAAAAATTATACATGGGTTTTAAGAATTTATTAAAAACTGATTAGTAACCCAAAAATTATTTGTTCTGTATGATTAGAACTGGCTTAAAGCGAGGATTATAAGCCTTATGACGTCGTACTACGTTATTTTCAGATACAAAATGTAAAAAATAAAACGTGTACCTTCCAGAACTTATTAAAGACTAATTAGGACTTTAACAATTATATGTTTTGTACGATTATATATATATATATATATATATATATATATAAATTAAAATTCAAGAGCGAAGTTCAAGAAATTCAAAATTGGAATAGCAATAATTAATTTTTTTTTGCAATTGAATATATTAAATGTACTAAATATAAATGATTTATCAATGATTTCGATACTATAACGTCTTTTTGCTTTATTATAAACTTACAAACCTAAGGTCCAAGCGTGCGTAGCTAAACAACTGAATTAAAAAATCTTGTTTTAGCTATTTTCATGAAAAAACCCCCGTTTTCAGACAATTGTTCCATCATGTTTTACTTTTAATTTAAAAACAAAAAATTTGTGAAAAAAGTGGTTATTGATCAATTTTATGGTAGTCATATAATCGACAACTTTGACGCGACAGATTGGAGATTCGGCAAATGATCCGTGTCAGACAATATGAACAATTGTTTTTGTTGTATCTAATGAATAGGTCTTGAAAGAATTAGCTAGTTATTAATACATTTTCCCATAGTCGTTTTTGTGACATGTTCCAGGGCCAGACTCCCCCACGACCCATATATTTTGTCAGAGAATTTCATTTTTACTTTTAATTTTATGTTTGTAAGCGATACACTTTGAAAAAAAAGAGTATATGTAAATTTTAAGCAGGCCGTAAAAACTACATGTTTCGGAAATATTAGAGATAACCCAAACAAAAAAATTCCAGACAAGAAGGACAGAACTATTGTTTCAAAGCTTAATTTATGTTTATGAAATATGTGACATTATAAAAAAATTATTATTAAAATTATTTCATTTCTATTAATTTCCACTTTGTAGGTTGGAAGGTCGTGTGTTGTTCACCTTTTAATGGTTGCCATGGAGTTTCTCAATACTGCTAACGTTGATCTGCTTCCATGGCCTTCTCGTTCGCCAGACGAACCACCAATAGAATATTTGTGGGATATGGTAGACGGAGAATAAATGATCTACAGCCACTCCCAAACAATATAGATGCCCTTCAACAAGGGATTTTAGAAGCGTGGGATAGTATATCTTAGGTTAGCACAGATTCACTCATTTCAACTATACCTAATCGGCTAGCTGAATGTGTGAGAAACAGAGGAGGGTCGACACATTATTAGTGTTAACAATATTTGTACGTATCTGGATAAAATTTTCATCGTTTATTAATAGGAATAAAATACAAGTTTTCTGAAAATTTCATTAAAATACATCAGAATTTACTGTGTGTTCATTTATTTATGGCGGTCAATAATACTGAAACATATGATTTCGATTATAAATAGCGGGGGAATGTCCGATTATGATGATGGATGCAATAGCTGGTCGAACCCAACGTAACCAAGAAATTATATTTCATATTTTAAGCTTCATTTTTAATAGAAATATCTATAATAATTAGGGCCCAGAAAATATTAATAGACCCGTATGAAGTTAACTGCGGTTCTGTATCATCCACGGATATTTTCTTTACAACATAAGCTTAAAAATTTATAGAAAATCGTAAATATAAGCACATGTAACGACGCTTGAAGAAACTACCTACTTGATTTTATCTTCAAAAAATAAATATTACTCGAAAAAAGTGTCTCAAACACGTGCTCCAGTGCATATCTTCTGACACTGCACCGCAGACCTAAAGACTTGTAATTTACCTAAATCGACACAATCGGACAAAATGCTGTAAGTAAAATTCGCAAGGAGCACTTTTGCGATCGCACAGTGACTGCTCGCAGGTAATTCGAAGACCAAAACATTTTTCAAATTTGTTTAACTATTTCATATGAGACATAATAAGAATCGTAATAACAAAGAACTAGAAGTGTTTTCCGTAACAAAAAAAAAATTCTCAAAGTTCACGTTGGCGTTGTGGTGGCTCGTGGCTGAATCGTAAGTATGTTTTACAACGTCAAGAAAAATTCACCAAGTTTAAGCTCAGAATGGCCCAAAATTTCTCAGCTCATAGAATGAACTACAACAATTGTTTCAAAGATTAATTTATATTTATGAAAAATATGTGACATTTTTTAAAGAAAATGTTTTTTTCTCCAACCACCTAAATAAGACGATATATTTTATTTCGTACCAAAAGTGGCCGATTTTGGGTTTCTGCGGCGTCTCCATGGCAACTGCACAAAAAGTAATTTGACCTTCACTAAACATCAACTTGATGTGAAAGACGTTCATAAGATGTCATTACTTCAATAAATATAATTTTAAAATTTTCGCATGTTCATCACGAACGACTTTTTCAACCATAAATAAGTATTGACATTTAACATAATTTTGCCTTTTACTTTCGTTTTAAGCAAGTGGAAGTTTATTTATATGTTTTGAGTGAATATCTTCTATAAACAGATATCGGCATTTGCTATCGCCGGTGCACCATATATCTTCACATTATTTCACCAACATATGTCACATTTGAATTAACTTTATCGAGGCGAAATCCAATTAATATTAATTAAAATCTACTCGCTACATTTTTTTTCACTAAAAAGTAGAATAATACTCATTTTGTATAAAATAAAAATATCTGATACTGATAGCGGCATAAATAAGGGGTTCTCAAACACGTAGTGCAGTGCAAATAAATGACTGAATATAAAGGTAAAAGTGACTGGGGAAAATTTTATGTTTTATTCGTACAAAAAATGCATTTTCGTGACTCGGCTTTGCGTCGTCCAGCAACTTTCTTCTTCGTCCTGAAAATTGACATTTTTGTACTAATGAAACAAATAACTATTTTGGCAAACATTTATAAGGCTTATCGTAAAAGTATGAACCATTATTGCAGACAATTTATCTAGGATTAAAATGAAACCTACTTTACATGTATGTGGAACTGTATCAATAGAGCTATAAGTGTTTATGCAAACTCTTTACCAGCACGTGAAGGCAAGAAGGGAAGGGCATACAGGAGGAAAGTTAGGGACTTGAGTGTTTTATGCTCTCTTTAACACGTTCTAATCATATGCTAAAATTCAGCTTTCCAATTTGTTACAACTTTGAACCTTTATTGACTGAGCTACTTGTAAGTAATTTGTATCTGTTTAAAAATTTAAAGAAACAGATTTTAAACCCTAAATAGCTTAGTGTAAGCTATTGTTTACAACATAAACTTCGTTTACGTTCAAGAGGTACAGAAGTAAACAGACAAATGCACGCGTACTCGACGTCACCTCTAAAAAACATGGCTGCAAAAGGTTAGATTTTATAAAACGGGTACCTTACTGTCAAATATAAATGCATTCAACATATAAAACCGAAAGGTCCAAAAATTTCTCCATAAATTTTACAGAGATGTGTAAACAGTACACATTTGCAGTAAAACGAATAATCATCTACAGGGTGATCAACTTATACTCCGGAGGTCGATTAACGTTACCTTGAGAGTTACGAAAAAAAGTTTTAAATAAAAGTCATTCATAAAATCAAGCTGCACATTTTAAAATTATTTAATAATATACAGGTACTTCATAAAGTCACAGAATATCAAATTTGTGTTTTTTTAATGGACCACCCTGTATATTATGCCAAAATTCAATTAGGCTCATTTCTCCTATTACAATGATAAAAGTGTTTACTAGGTTCTACAGGGTACTTTTAAAGATATGGCCATTTTTACGTGAAAATCGTAATGAAATCGTCACCCTATATTATTTAAAATAAACAATTGAACGCTAATCTCTCATGGGCACAATAATTTCGTGACAGTTTGGTTTTCTTAAAACTTATCACTTTTGTGCCAACTTTTATTTTTTGTACACGCCCATGATTATCTCGGTTATTTTAAATGGAACACTCTCTATTTTATACGATATCTGAAAAGTACTTAAGAACTACTTTTGCTCTTCTTAAGCGTTCCCTATACCTAAATCTTACAGTTATTGATTTATTTAGATTTTTAAAAATAAAAGCGACACTAGTAGATATTTAAATGCCAAGTTTCACAATTATCCGGCACAATTGCAAGCTGTGGTACAAACTTTGGTCACAAGCTCGAAGGTCCAAACGCTTAACAGACGAAAAACCAGAAGGAGGAAACGAACACAATCAAAATAGCATTACTACAAAATCGATATAAAAACAAAGCCATTCAAAGAGCATTTAAACCAGCGAATAAGACAGACGAAGAAGAGGACGGAGAACAAACAACCCAAATATAAATAAAACATAAAATAGAAACAATATTTAAAACTTACAAGAAAATTGGTATGGTTTTTCCAATCCAAAAACAAAAATTAATTTGGAAGACCAAGGTATTTACAAAATTCCATGTGGAGACTGTGATCATGTCTACATAGGTCAGACTAACACACGTATTAACGCAAGAGTAGAGGAACATAGAGTAGCAGTAAAGAAAAATACTACAACTTCATCGTTAGCACAACATGTGCAAAATACTAAACACAGAATAAATTTTGAGGAAACGAACAGAATAGCTGGTGGGAACACTCAACAATCCGAGACCAGAACTATGGGACACCCTGTATAGTAGTACAGATTAAGTAAATATTAAATAAAATGAAAGTGAAGTTACTTTAAAAGCCATTGTCACTGAAGTAACTAATATGTTGTTGGAATTTAAAATCCCAACATCGAGATCCTCCCCCTTAAAACGCCTCTGTCGGAAAAAAGCAACTAGTGAACGCCAGAGATGGAGGTATGTATGTCCTTGCGAACGCAAGCAGAAAGAACGCAGCGAAACGTGGACGGTACTTTCAGCACGGCGACGTCCGAAAAAAATAAATAATTACTGGCATGTCAGTTTGTTTCAGTTGGAAAATTACCTTCATGTTATTAATAATATTTGAAATTGTTGGAATAAAAAATAATAGAGAACTTTATAGTTCATTTAGAATCATCTGTTTAAATAAGTGCCTACACTACATTTGATTTAGGACATTAAAACATCCGTTTATGTTTTTAAAATGTGGAAAACGATTAATATTATATCTAAAGGCCGGATTTTGCCTATATTGCCTGTTTATTTTGCTAATAGATATTGCTATTTTAATAAATTATAAATTCGTTTTCAGAGGTGGGGATGCTCCTACAGACATTTTATTTTGCCTAAAATTGCCTGTTTGAAGGATTTTACCTAAAATTTGCCTGAATTGACAATTTATAACTGCATACCTTTTTCCGGTATGTGTCGATAATTTTAAATAATTATCCACAACATAGCACGTGTTTTTCTAGTGCCTTCTTAAGCGTGAGTCACTAATGACGAGACAACTGATAAGCCGAAGTTTACTGTCCGGATTTAAAAATAGGTACTAAAATAACAATTACTTCTCATAAAGTAAACATTTTTCCAAGAAGTGCTCGATGTGTTCCGAACAGAAATCCGCATACCGAAGTTGCATTTTGCGTTACGCCGTATTTGTGTGTGCAACTTTGTGTTAAGCAGTGCAGTTTGTTTAAGTGACCTGTTAACAATTTGTTTTGCCTCTATTTGCATTTCTTTGTGAAATATTTTTTGTTGAATAATGCCGAAAGTAAAAGAAAGCCGTAGTTCGTATCTAAGGCAATGGATTTCTGGAAATGACGTTTACACAACTGACGGAAAAATTATTTTTTGTAAAGTCTGCAGTAAAGAGGTAAGTGTACATTTGCATTTTTTAAATACTGAATTTCACTTGCAGTATTAGTTTTTTTTTGTTTAAGTAACCATTCCATTAATTCTGTTTCTTATTTTAGGTTGCATGTAAAAAAAAGTATCACGTAGATCAACATTCGGACTCTGCCGGGCATGTGAAACGAGCTAAAAATGCTGAGATCTCTAAAAAGCAAACACAAACGCTTCTGACTATTATGCAAGAAAAATCATTGGAACAGCATACATTTTCAAAAGATCTTTGCATGGCGTTGGTAGCTGCCAATATTCCATGGTCCAAACTATCTAACCCCGTATTTCGCAATTTTTAGCAATATATACTTCAAAAACAATACCGGATGAATCGACACTTCGGAAAAATTACCTTGAAAATATGTACGACACAGTAAGTACAAGATAACTTGTTTTAATGTAAAGACGGTAGTAAATAAAAAATTTTTTTCTTAATAAAATCAGGCAATAACAGCCATCCGAGAGGAAGTAGGTGAAAATCCTATTTGGCTTTCGATTGATGAGAGCACGGACACTCTAGGGCGGTATGTTGCAAATGTTGTGGTTGGTGGCCTTTCTCCAAATGGCACTAAGCCTCGTCTTATTTTATCAAAATTTTGGATGCTGCAAATCATGCCTCAATAGCCCGTACGACAAAAGCGGCATTGAGTAAGTCAATTTCAAAACTAACTGTATATATTTAATTTACTCTTTCCATTAAATTTCAATAGAAATTTTGTGGCCTTCTGAGGACCGAGACGACCGCCTCTTGCTGCTAGTAACAGATGCAGCTCCCTACATGATTAAAGCTGGAAAAGCTTTAATGCTCTTTATGAAAAATGGTACACTTAACGTGCTTAGCCCATGGCATGCATCGTGGCGGAAGAAATTAGAAATCTTTTTCCCGATGTTAATGCTCTAATTTCAGCAGTTAAGAAAGTTTTTAAAAGCCCCAGTAGGTGCGCTACTTTTAAAGTTATGCTTCCCAGACTTCTCTTCCTCCAGCACCCGTCATCACCCGTTGGGGACTTGGTTGAGGCGGCTCTATATTACAACCAGAATTTTGGGGAGATTAAAAAGGTGCACATTCAAATTCTTCTTTGAGTAAATGTTCGATTTATCTATTTTGAAACCGTAATTGTTTTTATTTACTTCATAGGTTGTAGATCACTTGTGCCAGGAAAAGGAAGAATCTGGGTGCAAAGACATAGGCCTAATTCTGAAAGATGCCAAAGCTGCGTTTCAATCTGATTCTGTAGTGGCTGATTTAGGTTACATTGGAGCCCATTTTAGCCACCTTCCAAGAATAATCAAACAATTGGAGGATCCATCTCTATCCCTAACGGAGAGCACGAAGTTAGTGAATCAAGCTCTATTGAACTTTCCTGGAATCAAAGGAGAAAAAATTCACCAAAAAATTGTTATGGTTCTTGAAAAAAACCCAGGTTGGAAAAAAATTAACAACATCAAAAATGCCCTTGAGGGAGAGGGTGTGGAAATAATGGATAGCTTGTCTCCTAAAGAAATATCCTGTTTTAAATACGCGCCCATCACTTCTTGTGATGTGGAACGTTCATTTTCACAACATAAATACATTTTAAGTGATAGAAGAACGAATTTTACAGAAAATAATTTAGAGAAATACATAGTAGCGCATTCATTTTACGTGTAAATAAAGAATAGTATAAATGAAACTTGAGAAAATTAGCGATTTTTATTTCTTTGCTATTAATATTATTAATAGTATTAACCAGATTGTTTTTGCCTGAAAATGCCTGTTTTGATTTTTTTGCCTAATTTTATGTTTTATTTTGCCTACAAATCCGGCCTTTAATTATATCCAACAGCTTTCACATTAAATTTCTTCAAATTATTACTTACCTTTAACACTGAATATAAATATCAACCAGAGAACAACACTAAAAGTTCTATTAACCGATTTTCGTTTACAACTGAGAAATCACGGCAAAGATGATTTCCCTGACGCTATCCAGCTCTCCCCACTGTAAAATTGGAGCGACTGCTAACGAGTACCACATACTGCTACGCGACTTCCATCGACTGTCTGGCGAATGCCCGTGAATGCTTCCCGACTACTAAGGAATCCCAATGACTGCCGAGAATGTCAGCGACTGCCCAGAGAATTCCAGCGACTGCCGAGAAAATGTCAGATACTGCCAACAGACTTCCAGCGACTGCCGAGATAATGCCAGAGACTGCCAACAGACTTCCAGCGACTACCGACAGAATGCCAATCAAAATGTACATGTAATGCCACTAGTGACACCCTCGACTGATGATGACGAGACTAACACAGAAGATGATGTCATAGAACTTGGCGACAATCTTGGTTAGGTTGTTCCTCTGGATTTTATGAGTAGCGAATGCTCGGAAGAGGCTGGTACATTCGCTTCTTTAACTGGGCCTCGAATACCTAAAGCAGTACAATCTGGATCAAAATGGAAATGTGAAAAATATTTTCGTGAAAACCGCTTGAAGAGAAATATTTAAAAACTAACTCCTAATCAGCCCCTCATTATTTGAAAAACACCTTATTGGAGTATTATGAAACACAAATTAATAATGGAATTAAAAGTCAAGATTTGTTTTCCATCTTAAAAGAAAGCGCAAAAGAAAGTCAAAAGGGAAAGTAAACTCGCACGCATCTCCACTGAAATGTATGTCTACAAATATATTAATTGTTGGTGGTAGACTAGCAAACGAAACCGGTTGTGTGGATTAGTGAGAACGGCACAAGAATAACGGAAAAAATTGAATATAGCCCTAAAAATAACAAATTAGTTGGTTTTGTTCTTCCTTTCAGTCGAAATGGCCTGCCAGATACATCAAAATTTAAGGTAAGCATAAATCTTTTATAGATACGTACTTTCAAGTTTGAAAATGATATATATATTTCAGAAATATAAAGCAACTTCAGCTGAAGAAATGGAAACCATGTTTTCTAACGAAACGTGTGCCAATTACGCCTAAGTCATAATGGCACAAAGCCATGATGAAAGTGCTCCTTTGTTTTGTTTAGCACTGTATGGAACCGCTAACCAATTTACAGCAGCAAATATCCTCGCCCAACGGCGAACAATGAAAGAAATGGCCAGAAAGTGTGGAATTACCATATTAGGTTTTTCGTCTAATGGTGATATGCGACTACTAAAATCCATGAAAGTTGTTACGCAAGTGAGTTTTGCTTTATCACAATGAAAAAAGTTACTGTGGCGAAAATAGTATTAAATAACAAAAATTAAAATGACATGAAAAGGTAGGCCATGATGCAACTGCAGATATCGAAGTTTCTGAGTTATTGCTCTTCGCACAGCGTAACAGAAAAATAGAAATCTACTTGTTCATGTAGAACTTATACCCTTTGTTACTTTAGTCAGACGTTTTACCACGAATGCCTTTCGTATTTAAATGGCTCCATCTCAACACCACGGACAATTGCGTACAAGATACGGTTCATATTAGTACGAAACTACGGACGCATTAAATGAAAAAGTAAAAAAATTGGCAATAGAAAGTTTTAAGGTTTCAGTCGATCACCTACGAAGTTTAATTAACACCATTTCAAAAGGCAAGCATTTGTAGACAATTACAGATATTAATAGTAGTGGAATCTGTACGTAAACTGGCATAGCCCCTTGTTCGTGATCAATTGAAAGTTATTCCAGATAGCACAGCACTGCTATGCACTTAAAACTGACGTACCTTGTACTCGAAACGTTCTTAAATAAAAAGTTAGACATAAAAACAAGAATTTACTACATATTGTAAGTATGTGGTGTTTACTTTGCGAGCTTGGAAAGCTTGGGTATTGGCAGAACGTAGCTTAAAAGTTGGAAAAATTATATTTCGTCGAATTGTCATCAGTGCATTGAAATCAATGCTCATTAATAAATTAATTAATTTCGAAATAATCCCAATTTAAAAACAGAAATGTTCCTTCCATGGAAATTTAGCAGCCAAGCTTGTGAGCAACTATTTCGGTCAACAAGATCCATGACATCGACGTTCTCTACGATAGTGAAATTTAGAATGTATGACATCATACAGCGTGTCGACTCAATTCAAATTTTACTAAATATTAATACAGATTTGTTACAAGCCAATAATGTGATAAAATTTCCAAGGAAATGGAGTCGAAAACAGATTTTATTCCATTTATTCCAATTTCTGATACTGAAATTGAAGAAATCCTAAAGAAATCATACGAAGACGTAAATATTATGCTAAAACGACTGAATATAAATCCCAAGTCGTTTTGGTTTGAACAAATTAGTTTTACAAATGTTCCAGAACAATTATTGGATACCGAACAAGAATTGGAAAATGCTACAGAGAACATAGAAGATCATCTCGATGATGATTGCAAACTTGAATGTTTTTGATACTAATACCAACTTCTCTTCCGAAGAGGAAACAATTTCCTCATCTCGAATAAATTCAAGTCTTCAGTTAGAAGATTTCATCGAGTACTGCCAGAAAAAATAAAAAATGTTCATTTTACCAACGGACCTTACGTTAACATTGGAAATAAGGATATATGCAAAATTGTTAAAAAAATCTCTTTGTGTTGGTTTCCATCGAAAAGTAGTACTATAATAAGCAGCGACAAACTTCACAGATTTTATACTAAGCCATTAGAGAAACAAGATGACCCAGACTAATTATTCATGTTAAACAGTATTATGCTGTTATGCTTTTAAAAAAAGAAGAGTCTAGAGTAAAAATTAAATTTTTAAATGAAGATATGGGCAATTACATTTGGCCGAAAAGAGAAGACTTTCAAACAGTAGAGAACGAATTTGTTTTTTATAAACCTATAAATTTAGTTGCTATAAACGTTAAAATCGTCAGTGAATACTAGTTTAATTTTTTATCATTTGTGTTGTATAAAGTTTATTTTAAAAAAAATGTTTGGAATATTTATTTACTATTTTTAACTGATTTAGAAGCTTTTAAGTTACATCGATATATTTGTAAAAACGGTGGTTTAGGCAATCACTATGCGCTCTTTGAAATCGCTATGCAGTGTTTGGAATCACTGTGCAATCACTATGCAATCTTTGCAATCACTATGCAGTCCTTGCATTCACAATGAAATCATTGTGCGATCTTTGCAATCATTGTGCAATGTGCAATATGCAATCTGGTGCACACTTTTTTTCAAACTGAATTATCCCTCGCCTCAAAGCTGATATTGAAGATTATTGGTTTTTACGAGACGACGCTCCGGCACACAATTCCAGAGCCGTCCAGGAATATTTATCGGCAAGGTTTCCAGCAAGATGGATTGAAACATATTCGAGAGTAAGATGGCCAGCGCGATCTCCCAATACAACACTTCTTGACTTTTTTCTCTGGGGATATGTCAAAAATTATACTTAAAGACACAATATGGAAAATGACAATCAATTGCAGAACTTAGTTCTCGAAGCATTTGAAAGTGTTACACCTCAAACGCTTCGCAATGTTTTGAATCCAACTGTAAGACGGTGTTATTTGTGTTTGGAACATAATAAGAACAATTATTATAAGACTTATAAGTAAGTAATTCTTACTTTAATTTACACTAAAAACAAAAGGAATTAGTATTTTTTCCTTTGCCCGTCAATTTGTTTGTTGATATTAACTTCTAATATTAAGAAACTTTATTATGGTGCGCGTAATAATCATACGCGAAATTTACTACATCAAATTCTTGAAAATGCAGGTCTGTATTCAAAAATTTCGTTATGATGGTCTATTGAACGTTCAAAACGCGATCAGACGATCAAAAGTGAAACATTGCTAAATTTGCAATAAAAAACCTTCCAAAATATCAGGAATGTATTTAAAAAAAAATTAGTTGATGATGGCTATAAAAATAGGAAACGTCCGATTGAAAAACTGACTATGCCATGTTAAAGCCCGTAACAAGTTGCCATGAAAAAGTGTTTGTATTTTTGCTCTAGCATTTATAACGCCAGAAAAAAATAAAATAGATATTTCAAAAATTCAATTTTTTTCAAATATCTCAAAAACAAAAAATCACATCATCGATTTTTTTGTGTCATTTTATTGGTCCCATAATTACACAACTTTTTTCCCATTTAACCGGAGTTGTATCTATTACCATTTCCGAGATCTCCATAGTGAGAATCCTTATCATGGGCGCGGTGTATACATGCGTAGACCGTGCGTTAGAGGTTTTTCAACTTCCAGTTGAATTATGCACTTGAAATTAGGTACGCTGTCAATCGATCATGTCCGTTCTACCTAAAATATTTTTATTCCTCCAGTTATACTGAGTATACCAAAAGACGACACCAACTTTTTTATTTTAAATGAAAACTTACATTTTTTCTCGATTTGCCTTCTAATTCCGCGTTTAGGCAACCTAAATTATGGTAACTGATCTGTTATAGTTTTTGACATGCGTCGATTTTTTGGGCTGGAATATCAGGTTAACTTTGTCCCATATGGGCGCACGCAATTTTCAAATGTCGAATTCAAAATTTGCCCAAAACTCCATTTTTCAAAGGCACCTACTGTTTTTGAAAGAAAATTGATTTTTAGGACGAGGTACTTAAGAACTCCTTATACCTAACTTCAACCTCTAACGAGTTATTCAATAATCAAGCAAAGCCAAACATTGCCAAGAGGTTCTTTGCTTTTTGGACTTTGCCATGGAGACAAAAGACAATTGTAATAATTTAATCAAAAATGTGGATTTTTATTTAATTACACAAGGCAAATTCAGTTCATTTTCAGTAAACTATACCCGTTACTTATTGGAAATATAATTAGCATGCGTTCTGTTCGAATACTTTTGTGAATAGATTTTACTTGCTAAAAAACAATTTCTGTCCGCTTCGCCCAGTATAAAAATCATATCAATTAAATTGGCTTGTGGAAGAATTGTATTGATTTTTAATTTAACAAAAAGCAACTGTATAATACCAAAATTGGAAACAAAAAAGCAACTAGGAACTTTATACGACTAACCTTGCAAAATGTACTACGTAGTGTCAATAGACATAAATACTACTTGATTGTTAAAGTAAAAGATAGCTTGGTTCTCTAATATTTAATATAACACAATAGGTTCAGGATACACTTATCTAATATTTATTACCTTTATATTTTATGTTCTCCTCTCTATACAAGTCTAAACACAATAATTTCACGATGCGTGCTAATAATAGTAGTTGAATTTTTATTTGCAATTACGAGAGCTCTGATGACACTCATATTGAGAGTACTGGTTCTGCGGATAAAAATACCGAAACTGTCCCAGATTTGGCATGCAGTGAAGCAAATTCTTATTCATACTTGGTTTCGCGGTTTCCCGGAAAATGGCCTGGAAAAATGAACACAAGTGAAGTTCAATTTATTGTTGAAAATTTTCCTTTTCAAATTAAGAACATTAGTTTCCCAAGGGATACAAATAACAGAAGATTTTCAGAAGCCTACTACTATCGCACACTAATCAATCCAGATAAAGTTCATCGTCCTTGGCTACTTTATTCATTATCACTAAATAGTGTATTTTGTGCACCATGTAGACTGTTTTGTTCTGATGAAAGCAGCGGACATTCACTCTTCGGATCTCTTGGAGTAAGCGATTGGCAATATTTAGCCATTATTTTAAAAAGACACGAAACATGTGCTGCTCATATAAAAAATTCCCAGAAAATGTTTGAATTATCTACAGCATTAAAAAAAGGACTAACAGTGGACTCTGCTCACCAAAGACTATGAAATGGAAAAAAGCCATTGGGGAGCTGTGATTGAAAGATTACTATCTATAGTGAAATTCTTATCTAAATAATGTCTAGCGTTTAGAGGATCTTCACACAAATTATTTGAGCCAAATATGGAAATTACTTGCAGTTAGTTCAAATGGTTTAAAATTTGATGCTGTATTATGGAACACGTCGTGGAAACTAAGAATAAAAACCTCGATAAAAACCTACCACATTATTTAGGATGGGAGCATCAAAACGAGTTAATAGTTTTATTGGCAGATTGTGTTAAAGTTGTCGTTTTAAAACAAATTCAACAATCAAAATATTTTCTATTATTTTAGATTGTACCTCGATGTAACACATACACAAAGAATAACAGTTGGAATAAGATGTGTTTCAATCTCAACTCCATTTAGAATATTTGAATATTTTTTAGAGTTTTGCCCTGCCGTTGATGTTACCGGACAAGGATTGTTTGAATTTATCCAGAATAAGTTAGGCGAATTTAATCTAGACATAAAAAATTTGCGCGGTCAAGGTTATGATAATGGCGCAAATATGCGTGGAAAACATATTGGACTGCAAAAGAAAATCTTGGAAAAATACCCCCGAGCCTTTTTTATTCCTTGTTCTGCGCACAGTTTAAACCTGGATGTAAACGATGCAGTAAAAATTAGTTTCGAGTCTGTCGAATTTTTTAACACTGTCTAAGAATTGTATGTATTCTTTTCTTCGTCAAACATTAGATGGACTATTTTATTAAAGCACCTTCCAAAGCTTACCGTAAAGGCGCTGGCGGAAACTCGATGGGAGAGTCGAATTGACGCCATAACACCATTAAAATGCTTTAGAAGAGATAGAAGAGGATGGCAAAAGAGATATGAACACTATGACTTTAGCAAGATCACTTAAAAATAAAATTGTTCAATTCAAATTTATATGTTCCGTTATGATTTGGCATGATATTTTAAGTAAAATAAATGTGGTTAGCAAAATACTACATTTGACATAAAATCTTCTCTTGATGCCTTGGAAAATCAAAAAATTTACTTAATTACCAATCGGTGACGAACATTTTCAAACCTTTTATCAGAATTCAAAAGGTTTGAAAAAGGATTAACAAGAATTTCTCACTCCAGTTCAAAGATTAAAAAAAGCATGTTGAAGCAGATTTATATGAAGAAATTAAAGTTATTCAACATTACTTACCGCTGAAAAAGTCATGATTTCTACTATATTTATGAAAATAATCTTGAATCATTTTCAATTTAACCATAATCAGTATTTTCCTAATCTGCATTCTACTACAGGTGAACGGTCATTTTCAATACTGAAAATAATCAAAACTATTTACGGTCTTCGATGAAGCAAGATAGGCTTTAGCCATGTTATCTAACGAACATGAATGTAGACATTAAATCTAAAAGATTTGTCAAAAGTTTTGAAACTAAAGCCCGAAAATACACATTTAAGTTTGATGTTAATTTTTAAGTTTACGAAGATACTGTTTCTATACTTTATTCTTGTGTTTTTGTTTAAATTTACATATAAAAATGTTGTTGAATTTATTACTACTCAAGTGTTTTAATTCTATACAGGGTGTGGCGCGAAGAGTTTTGATTAAAAGTAATAGCGGATACAGTTATGTTGAAAATTTGAAATTACGAAACTGTAGCTTTGCGTGACGCTGAGTTCAAATATAATATTGTCCTGAATGTGGCACTTCCGGTAACACCGGAAGTAGACGTCAATTATGTTATTTTAAATAGAATCTAATATTTTTTATTTTATTTTCGAATTCTACATGAAATTCTAGATAAAATTTGTGCACAATGTCCTATAGCAAAAATAAACTATTTTCGAGATATTTCGATTTCTTTTTTTAATTTTGAAAAAATCCTAGTCACATTGAATAACGATATCTCCACTATTAACAAAGCTAGTGACGTGAAATTGTAACCAATAAACAACAAGCGCTTGCCCGTTAACTCCATATATCCATCTCTTTGATATTTCATACAGGGTGTTTTAAACTTAGCCGCCAACATGCACAATTTAAATCATTTATAAGTTGCTTACTTTAAATAGAACACCCTGTATTTTATTATATTTTCCGCTGTATTTTTTTAAGTCAATTCTTTTGGTATCAGTATTTCCTATACCTAAATCCAACCACTTTTGAGATATTTCATTATCTTAGTTAAAACATAACAACACTTAATTATTTCAACATTAGTAAAGGGTAGGCCATGATTTCCATTATTTAAGGTGATATTTTGTTATTTTTTCATAAGTTATTAATTCTGAAAAGTAACCAATAGCCTGAAAAGATTATTAATTCTGGATATCATTAAAAACGTATTAGGTATTTTGTATTAATTTAATTAGATAACTTATAAACAAAAATAACTAAATGTAATATTAAACAAATAAAGTTTTATAATAAGTGTTCAAAATTAGCACCATCTACTTCTAAACGTTTATGAATTCTTTTCATTAAGTTGTCTTGTAATTCTGGAAATATGGTCGGGTGTTAGAGAATTAAAATCAAGTAAGACTCTCTGCATCGTATCTTCCTTTGTCGTAACTAGTTTGGAAAATACCTGATTTTTAATGTAACCCCAAATACCAAAATCTATCATCAAACATGTCGTAAAGATGCTGAGCAACAGGCCCAAAGTTATGAGGAGGTGCTCCATCTTGCTGATACCAAGCTGAAGCCGCCTCTCCATTTCTTAAAGTATGTAACGTCGGTCGTATGGCTCCTTCTAAAATGTGGCAATATCTTGTACCATTTAAATTTTCATCATAAAATTTTAATGCTAAAATTGTATCGTCTCTTATTGCACAAAAAACATTAAAATTCCAACAATCTTGGAAATATCGTTCTCTACCAACATGTGGATTTTCATTAAACCAAAAATGGGAATTATGTCGATTAAATAATTCATTTTTGCTAAACTTTGCTTCATCACACCATATAACTTTTTTTATGAAGTTTTCATCCTCTTGGGTCTTCATTAAAAACCATTCACAGAATTCTACCCTTCGAGGAAGATTACCTAAATGTAAGTGTTGCACCAAATTATATGAACACGGTTTCCATTTGTGTTTTTTTAAATACGATGAATTGTTCTCGTCGACAAAGTAGGATCTCTCTCACAATCTCTAATGGAGGCATTCGGAGAGGCCGTAAAATAACCCAAAACATTAATTTCGTTTATGTCACTGTCCACTAGTGGTTTATTTTTATTAATTTTTGTCTTAAATTGACCAAACTGACGGCAGTTTTTAAGCAATCTTCTTACAATATTACCAGTTGCATTTGGTCGATTTGGATATCTTTCTGCAAAAACACGACAAGTCCGCTCAACATTTCTATTACACTCGCCGTAAATAATAATAAGATTTAAAAAATCATCATTAGTAAATCCTACATTTGCCATTATTTACTATGAAATACAAACTGGTAAAGAAAACTATCAAAACAACATAAACAATTAATGTTCTATCAAATCTTTGCAGGCCATGGTCTACCCTTTACTAATGTTGAAATAATTAAGTGTTTTTATGTTTTAACTAAGATAATGAAATATCTCAAAAGTGGTTGGATTTAGGTATAGGAAATACGATACCAAATGAATTGGCTTAAAAAAATACAGCGGAAAATGTTACGACAAAGGAAGATATGATGCAGAGAGTCTTACTTGCTTATAATAATCTAACACCCGACCATACTTCCAGAATTACAAGACATAACTTAATGAAAAGGGTTCATAGATGTTTAGAAGTAGATGGTGCAAATTTTGAACACTTATTATAAAACTTTTTTTGTTTAATATTACATTTAGTTATTTTTGTTTATAAGTTATCTAATTAAATTAATACAAAATACCTAGTCAACGTTTTTAATGATATCCACAATTAATAATCCTTTCAGGCTATTGGTTACTTTTCAGAATTAATAACTTATGAAAAAATAACACAATATCACCTTAAATAATGGAAATCATGGCCTACCCTTTACTAATGTTGAAATAATTAAGTGTTGTTATATTTTAACTAAGATAATGAAATATCTCAAAAGTGGTTGGATTTAGGTATAGGGAATACTGATACCAAACGAATTGGCTTAAAAATACAGCGGAAATGTAATAAAATCAGGGTTTCTATTTAAAGTAAGCAACTTATAAATGATTTAAATTGTGCATGTTGGCGGCTAAGTTTAAAACACTGTATGAAATATCAATGAGATGGATATATGGAGTTAACGGCAAGTTGTTGTTTATTGGTTACAATTTCACGTCACTAGCTTCGTTATTAATGGAGATTTGTTATTCAATGTGGACTAGGATTTTTCAAAATTTAAAAAAAATCGAAATATCTCGAAAATACTTCATTTTTGGTATAGGACATTGTACAAATTTTATCTAGAATTTCATGTAGAATTCGAAAATAAAATAAAAAATATTAGGTTCCATTTAAAATAACAAAGTTGACGTCTACTTCCGGTATAACCGGAAGTGTCACATTCAGGACAATATTATATTTGAACTCAAAGAGTCATCCAAAACCTACAGCTTCGTAATTTCAGATTTTTAACATAACTATATCCGCCATTACTTTTAATCAAAACTCTTCGCGCCACACCCTGTATACATACTTATATTCAGTATTAATAAATATGTTACGGCATGCGATACTTTTTTTATATATTTCGTTATATTTTCTATGATTTTAAATGTCCGACAGGGACAAATATGTTACACGGCCAACATAGAATCTGCGTTATTACTTGTAAGTTCACGTAAGTACATTAAGGTATCAAAATCCGGTCAACTTGTAAGTTCACGTAAGTACATTAAGGTATCAAAATCCGGTCAAGCTCGAAAGACAAATACGTGGGACACCCTGAATTATTGAAGTCAAAACTTTCTCACGAAATATTAAAGAAATACCATTGTTTTAAACCTAAAAATGGTTAAAGCAATATAAAATTAAGAAACTGAAATTAATTAATTCCTGTTAAAAATTTGTTGCACAACTTAAAAGTCAATCAATGATCCACATAAAGTGAATTCTTAATTTTTTTGATGAGGACCTGAAGTTTACCATTTTTATGACATCTACAACACCTAAAATGAGGTTGGAGGTGACAAAATAAGAAACGATTTTATATTATATTAAGATTTTATATTATATTAAATCATCAACAGGCATTTTTGTTTGGTATCAATAGTGTTTTGCGTCATCTTTAAAACGTGTATTGTTTAAATTTCCATAAGTTTCTAATCGCTGTGCGCTTTTGTAAAAAAATTATAAATTATATAAAATTGAATGAAAAATTAAAGTACAAAAGATTTCGAGCTCTGATGTTTTTCAATTATCTACGAAGGGTTTTAATTCAATTTAAGTCTCTTTACCCATAAACTCTATATATGGTTTCGCACTGCAAGTTTTAATAAAATTCTTTTAAAATTACTTGTGGAGCATTTCCTTCATAAGTCATTAAACACAAACTCTGTGTAGTATGAAATATTACCTTTTAGTGGAATAATTAAAGAATCTTCTGTTTAATTTATTACGCAATGCCCCATTGTTGCATAAACAACTTTCGTTGGAGAATGAGATCATCATCGCATATAATACTAGTTTGATAATCGTGACAACACGGTGCTACTCGGTATAATGTATGAAAGAGAGAACAGATTAATTTTAATGGACACATCCGTTTAAGCAGTTTGCTAATTTATTGATCAAAATTGTGCCCTTTAAACAATTGTCGATTTAATTAGATCATTACCTTCACTACGTATATCCATGTCTTTAATCATGGATTAACAATGCCTTTAACCAACTAAGCGAAAATATTTCTTTAAACAAGTTAATAAATAATATTTGTAGGTTATTTCTCTTATCAACAGAGAAGTTTAATTGTGGTTTACTCAGCGAGTGTCCTGCGGTTCAGATTTGTTTTATTGTTGACTTGCATGACGGAAGTATCACGCTTGAACTCAAAAACTCCATTAAAATGTTTCCCGTTTTATGGTTTAAAACAAGCACCGTTTTGCAGTAGCTCAGACTTTGTCCTCCATTAGTTTATGAACCATACATAAAATCATTTTAAAAACAAATAAACCACAACAGAAAATAAATTATCAGAAATGACTCCATGTATTTTATAAATGTACTCGAAACATTTATTACAAAACTCACTTTACTAATGCTGATTAGGTTAGTGCAATGAAATCATCAGACTATTTTTATAGCGTTGCACGAGGATACACTGAATGTTTGAAAATTACTCAAATAGGTAATTATAAGATTAAAAGCAGTAACAACGTTATTGTTCTACGTCGACTGACTATAATTAACTAATGGAACAGGATATCAAAAATTTTCCTTAAATACATATACAGGGCGATCCGCAAGGAAATGCATCGATCTATTGTGCGAAAACTATAATTAAAGTTGTTGGGGGACACTTCACTAAAATATATTCAGGTTAGTCGCACTTCCGTTATTCCGGAAGTAGATGCCAACTTTGTTATTTTAAGTGTGATGCCCAGTATATTAATATATTTTTAGATTCTACATATAGATCTAAATTTTTATTTAATTTGGGTTGGTCTTCTTATAGAAGTCTTTGTATGATAAGATGATAATATTACTACAGGGTGATCAAAAAAGAAGCGTAAAAATAAATTGAAAAAACCGTCGAAGTCATTTTTCAAATAGAAACACCCTATTTTTTAGAATTGTATCACATTAAACATTAAAAATTAGGGTAACTTTGCATAAGGCCGTCTGTTCCGTAAATGTAATTTTTGAAATAATTTGCAATTTATTAACATGTTTCTGTGTATTGTAGAAACACACTGCTTTTGATTTATGTTATTAATCGGCCATGATGCGTAAGAAAACAAGTATAACAATCACTTGTCAATAATAACACGATGACAGCCTCACCAGATTTTTTTAAACACGTAAAACTTATTTACCATTGTTCTTTGTTTGTACCTGTTTTTTCCCAAAATTTCTACTTTAGTACTTCAGAATTGTAGCAGTTAATATCTAAATGTGACACAATAAACCAACTTTAAAAAATTAAAATAATATGATTGTTCCTCGTTAGTACCTAATTGTTATTAAATATCTACTTGAATACTTCAAAATTACCCGCAACTAAGAACCATGTAAGAGTGGACACGAACTCGAAGCACCCTCAGAACCTTTTTTTTAATATACATTATGTGATCGACTATTCTTCGTTAAATTCCAATTGTTCCTGATATTCTACTTTATTACTACAAAATTAAACAAATTATAAACAATTTAAGATGGCTCGCTATGGATTTAGTACACTTACCCATTTTTCTAATACATAATGTAAAAGATATTTAGAAACAATGCAATTCTGATGTACTAAAGTACAAATTTAGGAACAAGCGGGTATAAACCAGTGTTACTACAGTGCTACTATATGGAAGCATCTGCAGCCCCACCTTAAAGTCTTAATAATTCATTAGCTTTCAATGTACAAATGAAATCACTAGATAGATACAAACAAATGCTGTCATTCCAATTATTAATTACCAATGAAAATTTAAAAGCACGACAACAAAGCGCACAGAATAGAAAGAGCAATATATACTAATAATAAAAAGAAATTAAGGAGAAAAAAATACAAAAAAACGCAGCGATAAACAGAAAAAAAAATATACAATATAAAATAGAAATATAAAAAGGAAAAAAACAAAATTACAAATTCATAGTATGTACAAATACATATATAACAAAAAAAAAAAAAAAATAATTTTAAAAATAAATAAATAAACAAAAAATCAAATAAAAACAAATTACAAAATTCAAATATATTAAAAATGTACACTAATAAATTTTATAAACATAATAATAATAAATAATACATATAAATAATTTTTTTTAATAACACATAATTATTTAATAAAATAATAAAAAATATTTAATATTAAATTATAAATAATACACATATAATAACAATATATTTACAATATAAAATATATATTTATATATAAATATAATAATTTTTTCAAACAATATAATTATATATATTAACTAAATAAATAACAAAATTACATGTAAAAAATTATAAATAACAATAATACAAAAAACAATATAAATAAACATAATATAATAATATATAATATAACTATATATATAAATAATAAATAAAAAAATAATATAATAAAAAAAACAAATTAAATTATAATAACAACAACAATTAATAATTATAATAAAATAATAATAATTATATTTAAAAATATTTTAATAAATAAATAATAATATAATAATAATAATATATACATATATATATTAATAATAATTTTATAAATATTATATTATAAAAAATATTAAAAAATAAACATATTCATATATACAAAAATATATATATATTATAAAATTACTATTAATATATAATAATTATTAAATTTTTAAAATTTATATTTCATAATATAAACATTATATCAAAAATTATTATCATTTAAAATTATTAATTCATATTTAAAACGTTTCAAATAAATAAATATTTTTTAATATAACAATTATATTTCTATTATAATACATTAACATTAAAATAATAAACCTACATGCCACCATCGAATCACTTTTATAACACGCAATATTTATACACATTAAACATTTTCATTACATACACCAATAAACACATATATATACATAAATCTTACAAACATATATGAAATTCATCACTTCAAAAAAACAGCATATATATCTAATCAATTTAACAAACACATATTTACAATACAAATAAATACTTCAACAATAATAAATAATCTTTATCTTACAACATATTTACTATCACTTATAATTTTATATGTCAAAATTAAACATAAAAAACAATCTTAAAATTCATACAACAATCAATATCAAATAATAAAAAATATTAGAATAACATATACATATTAGACATCAAACTTAATCTCACAATGTATTATAATAATATAAAACATAATATATTCTATATAAATTATAAACCACCTTATTCAAATACTATATGATTAATTACATAATTATTCTTCAATTTTTCCATAAAATCATTAACTCAAACATAAAAAACTATTTAAATCAAAACATTTTAATAAATCTGTCGTTTGCAAAGTCTATATGTCTATTAACGTTATTAAATAAATTTTAAACTTCCATCTGACGTGAATTATTGTTTTGTTTTAGTTGCCTATTTTCTTGAGTATTAAAATAAGCATAATATCCTAAAAATTCCATTTTGTAAGTTGAAATAAACCTTTAGTTGTGTTGAAATTTGAATAATTTAGCAACTTGTTCATTTTGTGTCACTGAATTGAATACTTATTGGTTAAACATTTAGATATTTAATAAGTTGTACCATTTTTTGGCACATTGAGTTCGGGACACCTTTTTGATGTCGTTAAAATGATAATGAAAGAAAAACATCCATATTTGTTTGAATATTTTTATCAAAAGTGTAGTATATAACTAAGAGCTAATTAAACCTATTTTTATTTATATATTTACTTTTTAGACTTTTATATTTCTTTTTTATAACGTTAAATTTTCCTTTACGTAATATTTACTATTATGTTTCAATCTAACGAGGATGACGAGTAGAAGATTGTAATAAAAAATTATAAATAAATGGTACATTAACCTGATTAAATCAACCAAGTTTAGCTGTTTTTAAAAAATTTACTTATTGAAAACAATATCAAAACTATTATATTTCATTTCAAGATTAATTGACAACAAATTGAAACTTATTAATTATAATACATAACAATATTATAAAACAATAACACACTAAATAATAAAATATCATAAAAATATTATAATAACTAATATATATATATATTTTCAGATAAAAATTATTTTATTTTATTTAACTAATTAAATTAATAAAATATTTTTTATAATAATATATCTATATATAACAATATATAAAATATATAATACTATTAATCATATAATATATATAATACATATATAATCATATTACATATATATATCATTATACATAAACACAGCATCAATACACACAAATCAATATAAACAAATCCATAAAAATAACATCAATATATCAATATCAATATATCACACTATATAATATATATAAATATACTAAATAAATTATATATAATATAGGAATTAAATATTTCAATTTATCATATAAATAAAATTAAAAATAATAATAAAAAAAATACATAAATAAAAATAATAAAAAAAAAAAATAACAATATATATTTTATATAACATATTATTCACATCACACACACATATATAAAAATTAATAATATCATACATACATTATATACATTACAATATACCTATATCTAGTAAATATTAAATATATACAAATTAAATTCACTAATATCACATATTTAATAATTATATATTATCTAAAATTTTAATTACACATTCAAAAATACTATCAAACACAAACATAAATGTACATCAAACAAAAAACACTCAATTTTACAAATACAACATACAAAAAAATACATTATACCACATAACATTACACATAACAATTTACCAATTAACATATAAAACAGTTATCTAGTAATCAAAAGATAAAACAGAAACAAAGATGAGACACCAAACACAATTACATACAACTTAATAATAATATACACACACAATATAATACTATAAACAACATAACATATAATAATACAATAACATAATATATATCACAACACTTAACTATACAAAATACTAATTATACATCAAAAACTAACCTATCAATACATACATATTAATAAAATATTTAAACATATATTAAATTACAAAATCATAAATAATCAAATAATAAATAATTTAAACATATATATATATAAATATATAATAATATATATCATATATATATATAATATTATACATAATATATATAAATATTTAATCAAAATATACAAAATACTAATATCACATTCAACAAACAAAACACACACACAAACACACAACACACAAAAACACAAAACAACACACACACAACACACACACAACACACAACACACACACAACACAAAACACAACACACAATATACAATGTACATAAGATTATAAATTATAGGACATATTTAAATTACATGTGTTTCTTTTATAATAACAGATATGCTAAAGTTATTAACATATATATATATATATATATATATATATATATATATATTATATATATATATATATATATATATATATACATAGTCAATGCACATTTTAAAATTGATTAATACATATTTCATAAAGTCACAGCTATCAAATTTATGTTTGTAATAACGTATATTATGTCAAATTTCAATTACTTTCCTATTCAATGATAAAAATGTTACTAGGTTCCAATACTTAAGATATATTTTATGTGAAAATCGTAATGAAATGTCACTATATTATTTAAATAAACAATTGAGACTAATCTCATGCAAATAATCAGTAATCTGGTTTTGTTAAAACTTTAATTTTTTGTACATGTGATCCAAAATTCATGATTATCTCTTTAAAATAACATTTTATGATTTAAATCATCTCTGAAAATACATAAACGATTTTACTCTTATCTTAAGACTAATTGTGACTAAATCATTACAGTTATTGATTTAAAAGATTTTTAAAATAAAATGACATTTGTGCATAACTAAATTATTTAATGACAGTATTATTTCGAAAATACAAGATATTAATCAGCTCTGATCAATACTATTATTGTCAAAAGCATACATCACAGTATAAACTATTGCAAACAAACACAAATTGTTTAACAAAACTAGTATAACACTATGAATAAATGAAACGAAATTCTAAAAAATGATGAAAAATAAGTATTTGTAATCAAAGTTTTGATTTGGAACATTAAAACATTGTAGCATTAGTTCATAAATTATACCTTGCACTTTACGAAACACTGTGTTTCATCGAGACAATCGTTTATTTGACCATGCAGCACAATATTTAAACTTTTAACTAGTATTTTCATCAACGATCGTTTCATCAGGAGCTGAATAAATCAGTTTAACATAGTGACGAAATACAGCATTTCTAACCATTGAGTACTAATGTTTCAAAACTTAATTTTATTTTCATGTTAAATAGTTACAGGTAATTTATATACTCATTTTTACATACACAGAAAAATTTACTTTTTAAGATACATTTAGCCAAATTGGTCCTCTATATCACATGTCCTAAACTATCGATTACCATTCAGTGCGTTATTATGTATAACATCATGTAAAATACAATGCAATGACGTATACGCAAACGTTTAACAAGACACAGACAATTGATTTCTAGAAAATCAAATAAATTCACGTTTACTGTTTAACAAATATGGTCCAATCACGAAATCAAGAATAACCAAAAAATTTAAAGATCATCTTGTTTGTGAAGTATAATTACAAATTTTCTAATAGAAGTAAAATTATGTTATTTAAACATCCATTTTTAATTTTTCTTTAGCCCAATTACAAAATTTATTCTTCGTCAAAATCATCCAATGAACTGCATGGTGCAATTTAATATGATATGGGTGCATCTAATTTTTAGATAGTATTTTTTGTGCACTTGGCCATAACATATGTCTTGTTCCCTGGTAATTTCTCTTATACGTTTATCGGGATCATCTGTAACTGTCAAGAATACATTCAGTTCATTTTCCTCGGTAACGATGGTTATCGTTTTTTCTTTCTTTTCATACCTGTACGATTAAATCGATCCATCACTTTTTCGAAATTCCTTTTTTCAGATAATCGGCGCTCTGGAAATCTCTCGTGATACACCCTTACTGCTAGCAAACAAATTTTTATGACATTCACCTAGTATCCAGCTCATATCGACTAATTCCTCATTAGAAAAATCCATGATGAACTCAAAATTGGTACGTAAATAACAAGGAAATTAACCGAATAAAACTAAAATATTAATTTTACAAGCTTGATGAACAAATAATACTACCATCTGTCAGATAATACTTTGCAGTCATGGCACTGTAAACAACTTGCAGTACCAAAAATGCCGCTTTTATATTTAAAATTTTAAATAAATTAATAACTGTAAGATTTAGGTATAGGGAATGCTTAAATAGAGGATGTTCCATATAAAATAACCGCGATAATCATTGGTGAGTTTTGATCACTATAAAAATAAAAGTTATCAAAAATATAAGTTTTAATAAACCAGACTATCACGAAATTATTTTGCCCATGAGAGATTAGCCCTCAAATGTTTATTTCAAATAATATAGGGTGACGATTTCATTACGATTTTCACATAAAAATGGCCACATCTTTAAAAATACCCTGTAGAACCTAGTAAAAACCTTTATCATTGGAATAGGAAAAATTTGCCTAATTGAAATTTGACATAATATACAGGGTGTTCCATTAAAAAAACATAGATTTGATATGCTATGACTTTATGAAATACCTTGTATATTACTAAATAATTTTAAAATATGCAGCTTGACTATGAATAACTTTTATTTAAAACTTTTTTGTAACTGTTCAGTAACATTATCGAATCATTATATATATATATATATATATATATATATATATATATATATATATATATATATATATATAGATTTTCATATTTTAAAAACGGTTTTTCCAAATAAGATAACAGTTATTTTTTGTTATTAAACAACTTATTATTGTGCTGATGTTAAGTGGCGATTTCTTAAGGCAGTTAAAATAATAAACCTACTGCCACCATCGGAAGTCTTACGTTTTCGATCACGGCCAGACCTTTCTTTATCAGTGCCAGTGCCCCTAAATCGTTGTTCGATTCTCCACATAGTAGAACGACTGATATTTAATCTTCTCGCGACATATTGTTAATTTCATCCCTCTTCTAAAAGAACTAAGGCTATACCGCAGTCTTCAATACTTACAACCATTTTGACAATACGACAATAAAATAGCTGTCCAACAATGAATAGAGTGAAGTAATCTTTATCTCTTAGCAACAGTATTTACTTTTCTTGGCACTCTTAATTGTTGCATATGTCAAAATTAAGAACATGCAAAGAAAGAAAACGCAATGCCTTTTTCAAAAATTCATAACAACGAATCGAGATATCAAAATGAATAAAAAAAATATGTAGGGAATGAACATGCATACAGTTTTGAGGGACATCCGAAAGCTGTATCTCACCACATGGTATCTTAAGCTTAGACGATAGAAACATAATTTTGTTTTTCCTCATATAAAGTGTATAAATCCAGCCTTATTCGGAAATCTGATTGATGTGTATTAATCTACGATAATTTTCCTTCAATTTTTCCAAAAAATCATTAACCTCGGGCCAAACATAAAAAAACTATTTAAGACCAAAACATTTTAATAAATCTGTCGTTTTTTGCACCCAAGTCTATATGTCTATTAACGTCTATCTAACATAAAGTTTTAAACTTCCATCTGACGTGAATTATGGTTTTTGTTTTTACAATGTTGCCTATTTTCCTTCTGAGCGTATTAAAAAGGGGGACGCATAATTATCCTAAAAAAATTCCATTTTGTAAGTTGGAAAGTTGTAACAAACCTTTTAAGTTGTGTTGAAATTTGCAATAATTTAGGCAACTTCGTTCATTTTTGTGTCACGTGAATTGAATACCTTATTGGTTGAAAAGCATGCGTTTAGATATTTTTAAGTGGAGGTTGTACGCGCATTTCTTTGGCACATTGAGTTCGTGCGCGGACACCTTTTTGATGTCGTTGTTGTACGATAATGAAAGCAAGAAACATCCATATTTGCTCTTGAATATTTTTATCAAAAGTGTAGTATATTTTTACGGTAAGAGCTAATTAAACCTATTTTTTATTGTTTGATATATTTACCCTTTTTAGGCACTCTTATTTTTCTTTTTTATAACATTAAATTTTCCTTTTACGTAATTTCATTGTACTATTATGTTTCAATCTAACGAGGATGACGCAGTAGAAGATTGTTGCTATGCAAAAAATTATAAATAAATGGTACATTAACCTGATTAAATCAACCAAGTTTGGCTGTTTTTTAAAGGAATTTACTTATTTGGGAACAACGAATATCAAAACTCTTATATTTCTATTTCAAGATTAATTGCACAACCAAATTGGAAAGCGTGTACTTGTCAGCATTTTGTTACAGTAACATAGGTACTTAAAACAATAACGGAGCCTTAGAAAAATCAAAATTTCGCGCTAAATTATACGAGACTAGATATTTATATATTATTTTTTCAGGATAAAGAAACGGTTATTGTTTATTTGTATTTGAATGTAATTAATATTAAGATGAAAAGCTTGAGTTTGTTTTAATAAGTTATCTATATATTCAATTTGAAAATATTTAAGTACGCGGTATTTGCAAGTGCATTAATGTGTTGGGAAGGGATGACGCTGTCATAATCATGATGTACAGTTTTTAAGTCAGTCGCTGACAGTGAGCGAACACAGGCAGTCGCATATAGGGAGCGACAGCAGAGAGTCGCAATAAGTACGCGAACCGAAAGGGTCGCATAAAAAATAAGCGATCAGAATTCGCAGTATAAGCGACATTGCAGTCACACTGCCTTATAGTGTTAAAATTACAAATAAGAATTAATTAACGGTGATAGGGAAGAAGTTAAATAGTTTCAATTTTCGTTAAAGTGAAGTAATTGTAAAATATTAACATCTGAAATAATTTTCTTACTCTGTTGTTTTAACCTAGGTTATTTATTTTCAATTCACCCTGCTTTTGAAGTTAATATTCTACATCGTCTCCACGTTAAGCATTTACAATTACCCTAGTATCCTGGGATAATTGTAAATTTGTTGGGGCAAATGTAAATGTCACTTTGCACATATGGTTAGATAATTTATATTTTTTTAATTTTAATTACAGTTCAAAGCGTTCAAACAAAACAAATGTACATGCAAAATGTTCGGCATGAAAAAAACGTCAATTTTGACCAAAATCAAGTTCAAATACAAAAAACATAATTTTTTAATCAGACATTTTTTTTCCTGTTAGTGCAATCCTTATTTTAATCATCCCATTTAATTGTTTCAATTTATGTCGCAATTAACATATTGAAAAAAATTCTACATTTCAGGTTATCTAGGTAACTGTCATAGAAGAGTAAAACAAGAAAAGCGAAAGGAGTTGGAGGACCCAAAACGGGACTCAAAACAATGTTTTATATACAACGGCCTTTGTAATATATATATATATATATATATATATATATATAAAGGAAAAAAAATTTTTATTATTAACTAATCGCTTAGTGTTATCAGGCTTGCGGCTAACTAGGGTCTTAATACGTTTAAAACTCTTTGATATTTGCCAATATTTCGGAAGCTTTTATTTTGTTCCTTTATCAAGGCTTCTACAATAAAACAATGTTAAAACAAGTCAAGTTGCTTACGTTACTTACATCTAAGTTATTCTTTAAAACTAGCTGGTTATACAATACTTCATGGATAAATTTACATTATTATGTTTGTTTACCATTAAACTGTCATTGTTAATTGATGATTAACAGAAGCTGGAGTTGCATTTAAAATTAATTAAAACATTTTTTTAATTTTATACCATGAAAGACACATGTGCTTGCATTGTTACAATTTTTCTGTCACGTTGGTTACATTTAATTTTACTTAGGTTAAGTCACTGATATAAATAAATGCGGCAAATTTGAATCCATACAATAACTAATTGTCTTCAACATTAAAATTAAAGATGTAAGAATATACTGCTGACAGTTGTTCAGTATCAGATTTGTGATTCATAGAGTTACCCTCTTTTTGTATGTGGCACATTTCCAGAAATAATCTGGATTTGTATACTTTTTCAAAATTGAGAATTTTGACATTGTTGAAATCGGGTTGATGATTTAGTGTTTTACTGTGGTTTGCAAGAGCACAACTATTGCTTTTTTTGTCAATTCTACAGTCACTTCTGTGTTGTGTAACCCTATTACGCAGCCATTGTGACGTCTGTCCTATGTAAACTTCCGTGCAATCAATGCAAGGAATTTGGTAAATGACATTAGAGTTAAGCAACACTGGAGTGGTATTCTTGACTTTAGAAAACAATTTGTTCACAGTTTTTAAATTATATTTGCTAATTTTTATGTTGAAGCCCTTAAATACATTTGTAATTTTGGGTGTTAGATTTTCTATGAACGGTAATCTACAGTATCTGGTGTTGTTCTCTTCCAGGACACTAGGACTATTGACAGCTGCTCGAGGAGTACTTGTATTAAAGATTAGTTTATTAATGAACGCTGTTGGATAGTTATTTTTGATCAAAATTTCTTTAAGTTTGTTTAAATTTTCTGAAGGAAGGTTGGATGTGAAATTTTGTAATTCTATTTTTATTCCTGTAATGATATTAATTTTCTGTTGTAATGGGTGGTAAGAAAAGTAGTTTATATAACGACCTGATGCCGTTGATTTTTGATACCAATCTATGTGAATTGTATTGTTAGCTGTTCTGATAAATCTGGTATCCAAGAAGAGCACCTCCATTAGTTTCGGTTTCTACTGTGAATTGAATATGATTGTTGAATTGGTTAAAAGTATTTTGATTTCATCAATTTTGTTGTCTGGTACGGACATATTATGTCGTCCACATATTTCTTCAGAAAAGGAAGTTCAAATGATAACAGCGGTATACTACAGTTTAAAAGTTCATCCATCACTATCGAAGCAATAATAGGACTAAGAGGCGAGCCCATGGGTACCAAAATTTGTAGAAAGTACGGTCGTTGAAAACAAAATAACTGTTACTAAATATAAATTGTATTAAGCAATAAATGATTCTTTATTATATTGCAGTGTGGAGCTATTAAATTCCAATTAGAATCCAAAATCCAAAACTAATTGTAACGGTATATTAGTGAAAAGTGATATGACATCAAGTGAGATCATCATAGCCTACTGGTATTTGAAAATTGTTAAGTTTAAAATAAAGGAATCTTTGGTATTGTAATTGTTCTGATTTAAAAGCCATTTGTTAGAATGCAAGAATGTAGCAAGATTAAACGTCGGAGATCCTATCGAGGAGACAATAGGTCTGAGCAGTACTTGGTCTTTGTTACTTTGTAGTCCATAAATTTAGGACTAATACTGTTGTTGATGGTAAGTTTTAGTGCATGTTATCGATATCTGTAAATTTTTAGTTTTCACCCAATCGTTACACTTTTTGTAGTGTAAACGATTTTTAATTCATTTTAGTCAACAAATAAGTACATGAAATCCCGCATAAAAAACGTCAATTTTGACCAAATAGTTCAAATACAAAACATATCAGACATTTTTTGTTAGTGAATCTTATTTTAACATCCCATTTAATTTCAATTTAGCCATTAACAATTGAAAATTCGTTATCTAGGTAACTGTCATAGAAGAGTAACAGAAGACGAAAGGATTGAGACAAGACAATGTTTATAATATATATATATTATATATATATATATATATATATATATATATATATATATATATATATATATATATATATATATATATATATATATATATGTTTTGTCTACAACTAGCTTAACGTATATGCCTTAGAAGAGTTGACTAATTTATCTCTACAGCTTCAAAATCACGCTTAAACCTTATCCAGGCATATAACATCACAATTTAATAAAAGTATTTGAAACCTGAGTTGATATTGTGATGAAGAACATGTTAGTGAAGCAAAATTGCACTAGAAACTATGAACTTTCAAGATGTCCAATTAAATAATTTGAAATAGGTATATATATATATATATATATATATATATATATATATATATATATATATATATATATATATATATATATGTGAATTTATCTAATCAAAATTAAGAATATAGAACTCATCATTCTAAGCAAAAGTTCATTCATGTCGAAATGCTTGTTTAGATACAGTGTCAAAGTTAAAAGAAATCGCGTTTTCTTCAATATCTTTCGACTGTTTAAATAATTTCATGAAATTTCGATATTTTTGAGATGACAAATACAAATTTAGTCAATTTAGTTGTGTTTAGTGCAGAATTTGATTTAAATCGTTGCAATTTTGTGCTACTGATGCCATTTGACAGAAAATCGATTCCTATCTTTCTCAAAAAAGGTATATTTTAGTGTGTTAAACATTTTCTGAGAAAACGCATTTAAAGCATTTTATTTATTTAAAACAATTTGTAAGGAGCACTAAAATATTCAACATTAAAAGAAAAGAAAAGAAATTAATATTAAAAGTAAACATGTTCTTTGATAAATTTCAAACAATTCAAAAACTTAGAATTATTTCGAAACAGTCGAAAGATATTGAAGAAATCGATTTATTTTCAACTTTTTGTATCTGAAACGAAGTTTACCCATGACATATGAACTTTTCTTAGAATGATGAGTTCTGTTTTAATTTTGGATTAGATAAATTATGTTATATGTTAATAGACTACCATTTTATTTTATTAATAAATTACAGATAACTAAATTTGTTCTCTGTGGATTATCTTTGTAGTCTTTGATTTAGTTAATTATTAAACAGGTCTGTAACAAATAAGTTATAAATTAATAATTTTGTAACGTCATTTTATACGAAAGTTTGTTGTTTTCATCAATAATTATTTAATTTTTGCTTTGAGACATTATTTCAACATCCGTTTGAACTTTCATGGATTACTCAGTCCAACAACGTGTTTTTGTGTAAATTCATAGAAGCAATGATAGAGATTAGTGCATTCCGGCGTCAGTTTATAACAAATAAGCGCCAAATCGTAAAACTGTTAAGTTATGGGTTCGTCAGGCTAAAATATTCTGTACAAAATTTGAAGAAGCCTGACGTCGTACACCAGAAAATATTAAAGAGTTAGAATTGTTAGAAGTCCTAAAAGGTCTGCTAATCGACAAACTATCCTAGAATATCAAAGAAGCTTAGATCGAATTCTTCAAAGATTTAAAATTTCATCCATAAATACAATGGCACAGCACTTAGCAATCAAGATAAAAACAATAGATTTTATCAACAATTTTTGATTTAATGAAGGAGCAATTCAGTCTCTAATGAACAAGCACATTTTTATTTGAACGACATGGTTAATAAACAGAATTTTAGATTGGTCAAATAGATCCTGAAATTTACAGAACCTACAATAAAAGTTGTTGTGTGGTAGTAGGATCTTTTGATATTATTGGTCCATATTTTTGAGGATGAAAATAACTTGTAACAGTAACATCAGCGCTACGTAAACATGCTAGAGACATTTATCAGAATTAAAAGACGAGATTATAAAATGCTTACTATTCCAACAAGATAAATCAACGCAACTCAATGAGTGTTCTGGAAATGTTAATGATATTTCTATTAGATTTGTTTTAGGACTTAACGAATTTTTCCTTAGGATATTTAACAAATGTTTGAGTCGTCATACAATAGGAAAAAGTCAAAATTGTGAAGAATTAGAACAAGTTTTACGCTGTAATGAACCACTTTTTCTAATATTGAAAAATGTTAGTTGGTGGTGTATTTAGAAGACGTGATTTTAAAAGTTAGAATTAAATTAGCCAAATATTTATGTTATCATAAACCAAAAAGTTAGCTGTAATTTGATAATAAATAGTTTTTTGTTAACTAAAAATTTCAAAATATTAATGTACTATTAACTTATATATATATATATATATATATATATATATATATAATATAGTGTATTTTAAAATCACCACAAACGAAAACTGGAGATTCTATGATTCAAAATAAGACAAAATTATCATAAACGCTTTTCCGAAAATGCTTCAGGTTGATTAAAAAAATATTTTTAAGATTCCTCAAAAACTACAAAGATATTACACTGAGATTTGGTACCTAAATGTCTAATTAAGTACAATTAATCAGGGAGTTTGAGTCAACTGGCTCCATCCAGTGGCGTAGAATATTAAGTTAATCACTTTAAGTAAAAAAACGCACGTCCCTGCTTTTTGAAGAAATATTTTTTTTAAATTCAACATTTAATTCTGCAAATAAAATCATACTTAGTATTTTTATTCGGCACCCGTTTTGAAATATTTTGCATTAACATAAACGACTACATTATTCAGTAATAACCAAATTAAATAAATCAGAGATTGCTTTCATTTGACAGTTACGTATCTTATGTTTGCTAAAATAGTTGCATTTACGCGTGTTTTGTAATTCATTGTTTGTGTCTAATAAAAATGAATATTCCAAACGAGAACTGGTCGATATGCATTTATGTTATGGTAATACTAATTGCAATGCGTGCAGCTGCTCGACTTTATTGTTAGCTGTTCTGATAAATCTGGTATCCAAGAAAGCACCTCCATTAGTTTCGGTTTCTACTGTGAATTGAATATGATTGTTGAATTGGTTAAAAGTATTTTGATTTCATCAATTTTGTTGTCTGGTACGGCACATATTATGTCGTCCACATATTTCTTCAGAAAAGGAAGTTCAAATGATAACAGCGGTATACTACAGTTTAAAAGTTCATCCATCACTATCGTAGCAATAATAGGACTAAGAGGCGAGCCCATGGGGTACCAAAAATTTGTAGAAAGTACCGGTCGTTGAAAACAAAATAACTGTTACTAAATATAAATTGTATTAAGGCAATAAATGATTCTTTACTTATATTGCAGTGTGGAGCTATTAAATTCCAATTAGAATCCAATAAATCCAAAACTAATTGTAACGGTATATTAGTGAAAAGTGATATGACATCAAGTGAGATCAATACATAGCCTACTGGTATTTGAAAATTGTTGAAGTCTTTAGAAATGTAAAGGAATCTTTGGTATTGTAATTGTTCTGATTGTTAAAGCCATTTGTTAGAATGCCAGCAGCAAATGTAGCAAGATTAAACGTCGGAGATCCTATCGAGGAGACAATAGGTCTGAGCAGTACTTGGTCTTTGTGTACTTTGGGTAGTCCATAAAATTTAGGACTAATACTGTTGTTGATGGTAAGTTTTTTTGCTGTCATGTTATCGATACTCTCGTTGCACTTTAGTTTTTTCACCCATTCGTTACACTTTTTTTGTAGTGTAAACGTGGGATCTTTAGATACACTTTTGTACACTGAAGTATCAGCAGTAGTTCAGTTTTAGTAACACGTCACATTATTGTCTGCTCCAGAATAGTTCAGAGTTAGAAGGTTCTACATTATTAAACATGTGTAGAACCTTCTTAAAAACAACTCTGAACTGTATATCTTGAGTGCAGACAAAAGTAATGTGACGGTAGTCATGTACAAAGATGAGTATGTTAATAATATATATATATATATATATATATATATATATATATATATATATATATATATATATATATATATATATATATATATATATATATATATATATATGTTTTGTCTACAACCTAGCTGTAACGTATGATGCCTTAGAAGAGTTGACTAATTTATCTCTACAGCTTCAGAAATCACGCTTAAACCTTATCCAGGCATATAAGATCACAATTTAATAAAAGTATTTGAAACCTGAGTTGTATTAGTGATGTGGAAGAACATGTTAGTGAAGCAAAGATTGCACTAGAAACTATGAACTTTCAAGATGTCCAACTTTGTGAAAACACTAAAATCCCTAAGATTCCAGAAAAACAGTTTTATCGCAGCTTCGCAAATAATTTGAAATCCAGGTATATATATATATATATATATATATATATATATATATATATATATATAACAGAGTGTATTTTTAAAATCACCAACAAACGAAAACTGGAGATTCTATGATTCAAAATAAGACAACAATTATCATAAACGCTTTTCCGAAAATGCTTCAGGTTGATTAAAAAATAATTTTTTTAAGATTTTTTTAAGATCCCTCAAAAACTACAAAAGATATTACACTGAGATTTGGTCTAATGTCTAATTAAGTACAATTAATCAGGTGAGTTTGAGTCAACTGGCTCCATCCAGTGGCGTAGAATATGTTAAGTTAATCACTTTAAGTAAAAAAAAACGCACGTCCCTGCTTTTTTGAAGAAATTTTTTTTTTGTTAAATTCAACATTTAATTCTGCAAATAAAATCATACTTAGTATTTTTTCGATTCGGCACCCGTTTTTGAAATATTTTGCATTAACATAAACGACTTACATTATTCAGTAATAATCAAATTAAATAAATCAGAGATTGCTTTACATTTGACAGTTACGTATCTTATGTTTGCTAAAATAGTTGCATTTACGCGTGTTTTGTAATTCATTGTTTGTGTCTAATTACTGTGAAAAAATGAATGATTCCAAACGAGAACTGGTCGATATGCATTTATGTTATGGTAATACTAATTGCAATGCTCGTGCAGCTGCTCGAGTTTATGAACAAAGATTTCCAAATAGAAGACATTCACATCATTACTATGTTTAGAACCGTTCATCGTAGCTTGTTAAGAGTATGGAAGTTTAAAAGAAAATAAAAACTCCGGACGAAATGCTCGTGTACCAGTTGAAATTGAGGAACAAATTTTAGATAGAGTTTATGAAAATTCATCAATAAGTACGCGTGACTTAGGTTTAGAATTTGGTGTGTTGCATAGCCAGTCTTGGAAAGTTTTACGAGAACAAAATTTACATCCCTTTCACCTACAAAAAGTGTATGCATTATTGTCTGCTGACCATCCTCGTCGAATGAATTTTTGCGAATGGTTTTTAAATAAAAATGCTGAAGGTGTACAATTTGTTAGAAACTTATTGACCACTAATGAGTGTATTTTTTCACGAAATGGAATAATAAACTTTCGTAATTCCCACAAATGGTTAGATGAAAATCAGCATCCAACTGTAGTTACAGCTCACCAACACAGATTTAGCTAAAATATTTGGATAGGTATACTAGACTATCACCTAATCGGACCTATCCGTTTTCCTCAAAGACTTACTGGCGAATTCTATTTAAATTTTTTGAGAGAGATTTGCCAGAATTGTTTGATGACGTACCCTTAGATGTTAGAATGAACATGTATTTCATGCATGATGGTGCACCACCACACTCTACACGAAACGTCAAGAGAATTTTTAAATGCATGGTTCCCTGGACGCTGGATTGGACGAGGAAGTGAAGTACCGTGGCCAGCACGATCGCCAGATTTAAACCCATTAGACTTTTTTGTATGGGGGTATCTGAAAAATCGTGTCTATTCTGTTCAAATTGATAATCGAGAGCAACTTTGGATTCGCATACAGATGGCATGCGATGAGATTAGGGCTATGCCACAAATTTTTCAGCGTGTTAGGTTTCATTTGCTAAGAAGAATACAATCTTGCATTCAAAAGGAAGGAGGACATTTTGAACAATATGTATAAAAATAATAATTATGTTGTTTTTGATTCCTTCAATATCTCTTTAATAGTGTACCTAATAGTTAACTGCGTTATTTTTTTGTAAAATAAAACAAATTTTGATTTTTATTGAATAATGTGGTCGTTTACGTTAATGCAAAATATTTCAAAAACGGGGTACCGAATCGAAAAAATACTAAGTATGATTTTATTTGCAGAATTAAATGTTGAATCTATCAAAAAAATATTTCTTCAAAACAACCAGGGGCGTGTGTTTTTTTTTATTACTTAAACTGATTAACTTAAAATATTCTACGCCACTGGATGGAGCCAGTTGACTCAAACTCACTGATTAATTGTACTTAATTGGACATTTAGGTGTACCAAATCTCAGTGTAATATCTTTTGTAGTTTTTGAGGAATCTTAAAAATCTTAAAAAAATTATTTTGTAATCAACCTGCATCTGGGTTAGGAAGCATTTTCGGAAAAGCGTTTATGATAATTTTTGTTTATTTTGAATCATAGAATCTCCAGTTTTCGTTTGTCGTTTGCATCGGTTGGGGCTTGTACTTCGATAGCGCAGTTGGTTAGCGCGGTACTCTAGCAAAGTACAGGTCGTAGCTCGGGTCGTAGGTTCAAATCCTACTCGAGGTGAACTTTTTATTTATGTATTTAATAAAATTAATAATAATTTTTAATTATATATTGTTTGTCTTGTTTTTTGAAGTGCATAAGGATACAAAATAATAATTTTCAATCGTAGTTTAGTTTTTTTTTATTACTTAATTCGAGTGAGTATTTGTTTTTCTTATATTACACATTTTGTAGCTCAAAATTAACAATTATGTATGAATTGTATGAATAAAAATTTTAAATAATCGACATTTTGAACACCCTGTTTTGTGGCCTTGTGTACCCACCAATAGTTCCCAAGCCAGAGGCCAAACACATTTTCTGTTCCTACAAGCCATAATTTTCTGACGCCTATATAAAAAACAAAGGAGTTTGTTACATATGTGGTTACATGAGGCCATAAGCTCATCACAAGCATAAGCTCCAATGTGGCGTCACATGGCCATTATCAAAAATTTAGCGGGACACCACAATCGGCTCACACGGCAACCAACGTGTTAAACACTATAGGGTAAGTTTTTTATTTCACTACAATGTACAATAAATACCTACTCATTTTGTATAAAATAGAAATGTCGGATACTGATAGCGACATAAATAAGGGGTTCTCAAACACGTAGTGAACTGCAAATAAACGACTGAATATAAAAGTGGCTGCACAAAAAATTTTATGTTTTATTCGTACAAAAAATGCATTGTTTTGTATACGTTCCCAAAAATGACTATTTTACGGACTCATTTCAGTCCGTAAAAGTCGTCATGGCAACCATTTTATATTATTTTCCATATTTCAGTGGACAATATTTGAAAAATTATTTTATTTATCAGTTCTATCATTCGAATTTGTCAAAAAAACTTAGGTACTTTCAAAAAAATAACGAATAAAATTGATAAATTAGGTATTCTAGAAAAATGTAGAGAGCTTAAAAAAAATTGTTTGTAACACGTACCAAAAATAGGTTTTTTAGGTACTTGATACAAACAATAGTTATTTCGGCACTTGGCTTCGTATCGTCCAGCAACTTTCTTCCTCGTCGCGAAAATTGACATTTTTTGTACTAATATGCGGTATATGTAAACGGATTAATTACAAACAATGAAGTATATCTCTGCTTCCACTGAGTGATACAGAAGCATTTGCTTACATTTTCCCCTGTTAGAACCTACCTTCGATA